>RPOG01000446.1:0-363384 GCA_008086565.1 Thalassoma bifasciatum
CAGATATCGACTGACTGAAGACAGAAACTGAAGAAGACGGAGTGAGAATGTCAAGCAGGAGGGGTGTGAAGGAGAAGCTGATTGGCTGATTGATTGATGAAGGCCTTCTCACCTCAATCATCTCTGACCTTCTGTAACCTCGTTCTCCGTATCACCAGATACAAAAGAAAAGATCCGAGAGAGAAAAACAGAGGATGAGCGACGAGGACGCGCTGACAGATATGTCACTGGCGGTGGTGATGACCATCTGTCATTGGCTGCTCACACACTCCACTGCGTCAGAGACAGACACGCAGAGAGGTGCATGAGTGCATACATGAACACACCTGTCCGCCCCGCAGCTGGATGGAGGAACTGAACAAATATATTTTAGCAGCATCCTTTCAAACTGTCAAGGTGAGACGGGTCACTCCTCCCTCCTCTGCTGTGCTGCTCTCACCGCTCTAAGCACTTTTACATCTCAATCCTCCACGCTCACGTTTCAGCGGCCATGCGTGACGCGCCTGGGTCACGCCAAAAGGGAGATAACATGAGACAAAGCATAATGCCGAGACGGACATCCCACCTCTTTCGGCCTGCTCAGATTTCCACATCTCCCCCGGCCATCTGTCAGAGACGACTACGTGCGAGCGGCCTATGAAGCGGCAAATATTCCAGCATTAACACAAGCTTCAGCGCACGGCCCTGAGAGACAGAGCGAGCATGCATATACATGAACGCAGTAATGCTTTTCATATCTCACAGGGACTGTGTTTTTTTCTGTCGGGGGGTCTGCGGCAGTGTTTGTGGGCTAATCAGTGCTGAAATGTGTTTACACGCCGGGGGAAGGGACTAATATTGAGCAAAATCTTCAAAAAGCGAGGGGCTTCTAATCTGCCGGCTGGGAGCAGGATTAAGGCACCTTTCAGAGGACGCATCCTGCTATAATCCCCCCACCGCTGCACAAACACTACTCTGTATACACAGATTGGAAAGTGGAGCAGTCGTGGATAATTTCTGTTTATGAAATGAGCTGATCAGTTAAGAAAAGTGAATATTTATCCTTAAAAGAGCTGACTTTGAGACAAGGAAGGGATTTGAATCAACTTAACATCGTGTTCTCATGTTGGAAAGTGAAGTAGGGCTTTAAAACAAGGTTTTCAGAAAAAATCATGATACAATTTAGCTGCTCAATCAGGGCTTAATGAAGCTGTTCACACCAGAGAGAAGAGCATTTATGTAGCAGGCAGCATGACTTCGGTTACTATGGAGAGTTGTTCTTTCTCAAGGACACAGGGATGGGTTTAGAAAAACGTGGACGAGGAATCAAAAAGTCCTCAGCTTTTCACCCCCACAGGTTCACTTCTTCAACTACTGGTTAACTCAAATATCTAATCAGCCAATCAAATGGCAGCAACTCTGCAGCGTTTTGCCATGGTGAAGACGAGCTGCTGAAGGTCAAACTGAGCATCAGGATGAAGAAGAAAGCTGATTTGAATGTGGTGTGGTTGTTGGTCTGAGTATCTGACAAACAACTGATCTACAGGGATTTTAACCCACAACCATCACTAGGATTTACAGTAGAGCTGGGCAATTAATTCCTGAGTAGATTAAATAGCAATATGTCTTACTGAGATATTCTTATCACAGATAGTGCAATATTTCTTTGACCTCAATTGTTTCAGAATGCCAGACACAATATTCTCAGTAGATGTTTTTCTGCTCCACACCAGTGTTACTCAACCCTGTTCAACCAAAGAGACACGTTGTTGAAAACTACCAGTGAAAAAGCAAAAACTGCAAGAACTCGCAATACAAATAAATTCAAGGTGGCAAAAATGGTTGATAAGTAACAAAACTGTGAGAAAAGTAACAAAAATGTGGGTGAAAACTTAAGCAAAGGTCAGAAAGTAGCAATAAGTGATCCAAAAGCAGCAAAATAAGATGAGAGCAAAGTCTCTGAAATGGGCAAAAAGCAGTTTTTTGAGACACTGAATTTGGGTTTTCAATTTCTGTGAGCCGTAATAATCATTTCAAGAAACAAAGGCTTAGAAGAGGAATTAACACACACTGGCCAAACTTCCAGAGTAATTTATTGTGACATTTTGGTCACAGACCTTTTTCAAACAAAAGTTTGTGCTGACTGAAGGAGCCATCTTAAATAGGAGTGGCTGTGTGACTCCAACCAATCACTAAACCACACGTCTGGTGCCAATTGTATTTATGGTCACATTATTAGGTCCATTTTTTTTTTCTTTTTTAGAGGCCCCCTTTTTTGTATCTTCTTCTTGCATACTTTTTTTCACTGCAAGTTCGTTGTGCCTCTGTTGTTCATTTTTTCTAACTTATCATAAGCCGTTAGCTTTTAGTATGACCTGATGTATCCAGTCACGACAGTCCAGAATCTTGTGTTTTTATTTTCTGTTTTTTGTATCATGCTTCCTATGTATATTGATGCTTAATTATATTTGCCTTTCGTACCAGTGTGTGAAAATTTCTGCTGTTCAATAAATAAATGCTTGAAATAATTCACCCTTGAGTCAATATAATATACAGATTTCACTCTCTAAAATGAGTAACAAAGAATATCTCACCGTTTCAAGATGTTCTAATTTTTGAGATGTACCTGTTTATGTAAGCAGAGTCTCTTTTGTGGATTCTTTTTGTCGTACAAAAATATTTTTTTTCCTCGTGTTAGTGTTTTTCTTTTCAAGATATGAATGAAAAATTGGGTTTAAAGTCCATAGTCTAGCTGTTGACTATGTCCATCTCTTTATGAGCACAGTGAACCATTTTCACATAGAGCAGGGTAAGGCTTCATGACACAAAGCTCAAATCATCTCTAACTACTTTCTTGAACATGACGATGAGTTCATTTTACATTTGCTCAGATCTCAGTTTCTGCAGTCTATCACCACCTTGTTTGTCTTTCTTTTTGTAGATGGATGCATGCTATCCATATAGTTATTGACTTTTACACCTTTAATAACGATTATTTTTGGAAATTTGATGCAGTTACCATGTTTCCTTGCAGTATGTTGATTATGAAAACCTGATATTATCATTATGGTCAGCCATCTATTGTATAGTAACATGTCCTGAGCAATGACTGTATATAGAATGGACCGCGTGCTTCCGCCTGTCACCATTCTACGTTTTTGAAGCCAAAAAACCCCGTTTCTCTAGCCGCCATTGTGCAGCCAGAGTCTGCGCATTAGAGAATTTCTGGTGGAGCCAAGTAAAAAAGAGAAATAAAAATATTTATTTCTTCTTCTTCAGAAGGTTTAGTCTCCTTTTGGCTCTTTCCCAAAGTTTCTTATATCCCCGGTAAAAGCTACTCACGAACGGCAGCTGTCAACTATCGTAAAACGAGACTTATATCGCGGGTTTTAACGTCCAATAACTAATGAGAAACTAACTTCTCAGAAAAAAAAACACCCGAACACCATGCAGCCAGATAACATCTTCATACTACCTTAGCGTAAGGATGAGAGAACCGTTTCTACGAGGTATCGTAATTTTTTAAAGTTTTCCCGGCTCATATCTGGAATACATGGGGAGGCGGGGCTTATGACCTATACTGCAGCCAGACACCAGGGGGCGGGGCATCTGCTGGAGGCTTCAGTTTGAGCCGAACATCGTTACGTCCACTCATTATACAGTCTATGAACCTGAGCAACCCACTAATTTCTACCCCTAGTGTCTGTTTTTGCAGCACAGTCCTGAAAAAACAAGCCATACACAAATGAATGTGATGTTTTTGTTTGGGAAATGTTTAAACTGGATATTTTGTATGAACAACATAAGAGAGTTGTCGACACAGTCATATTTGGCATTTTCCATATAGAGAGTGGAGACAATCCTGATTCTATTTGCAGTAAAACCATCCGTCTTCACTGCAAAGAGACTAAGTTGCACTGTCTGCTCTTCTCTGCCATCCTCATCCGCAAACCTATACATAGAGACGGTCTGCTGAGGCCAGCCAGCTCTCCGGGGAGCCGAGGACAGCAGCAGATCCACTGTGTCAGCACCAGACACCCAGACTCCAGGAGCCAACACAGAGTTGGTTGGAGAGATGCTTTAAGGGGGGGGGATATGTGTGTGTGCCTGTGTGTGTGTGGGTCAACTGTGAAAGCACTCATAAAGGTCAGGTGAGCTCTTCCAGTGGGCTTCCACTTGGCGCCTAAAAGGTTAGCGAGAGCCCTGAGCCACCCCGGAGGTGATGAGAGGAAACCAGAAATGTCACCAACACCAGTACAGGTCCAGACAAAGTCGATACTGACACAGCAGCAGCAGCAGCAGCAGCTCCACACAGAGCCGCAGCCTTTGTCAGACGTCCTTTCAGTGGAGGTGGAGGGTAAAATGTCCCGCTGGGGAGGAGAGGGTAGATACAGGGGGTGCTCCTCTTTGGTTTTATGCCAGATAAAAGCTCAGCCACCTGTTTGGCTGAGCAGGTGCATAAATAAGTGGAGAGAAGAACACCTGCAGCCTCTTTAAAGCACTCCCAGGAGGCCTCACCTTTACCTGACTCTCTTCCTCTGCCCTCCATTACAAGACAAAGCGATCCGAGCTGGATCGTAACATCTGCAACAATAACAGTCTGCGCACAGAGCAGAGTCCGAGTGAGTCATTAGAAGACAAAATGGCTCCACTATCACGCTGTCTGCTGCGGCTCCCTGTATGTGCAGCGCCGCCATGATGGGCTTATTAATCCCCCGGGAGGTAGGGGGTAGAGGATGAGTGTGTCCAGGCTCACTGTAATATCCTCTGGCCGGGCTCTGTGTCTCCTCTCCCCCTCCACCAGTGCCATCTGTTTCCTGCCCCGCACTCTGGCTTAAGTCCCTCCTGAGCCTCCGAGTCTCCTGCTCTTCTGGCTCAAGCAGAAAATGTGTCCTAATCAGCCATAAAAGCATCTTAAACACTGCAGAGAGGCTTGAAAAGTTCTTCTAGAAGCTAGAGAATTTAAGAAAATGAGAAGTGCGTCTTAAAGAAGTCACAATTTTGAGAACATCTCAATCAACACTTATACATAGAAGTGTCAGGGTGGGCTTTTTCTGTGTAGCTCATGTAAGGGAGCTGTTTGTCTCAGCTGTGAAATCATGTTTGGACAATTCAATGTCGATATACGACATTATGAATTAAAAGCTAGAGCTGAACAACCTCAAACACCAAAGTTGTTGGCGTCACAGCAATAAAGGAAGCCTTTATCATGCAGCATTCACGTAATATTAAAGACACAGTGGGTGATATTCTCTGATGTTTACACCACAGAATTGTAGACCCACTGTAGAACAAACACAACAAGATGGTGGGACAGAATGTGGATTTGATTTTATTCCCTCTGATTAAAGTCAGGCAACTCCAAATGTTTTTACAAGTTTGAGATACTTAAAGAATGATTGTACTTTTTGAGATGGGTTGAAACGAATATCGCGAAGCATCAAAAAAAAAACAAAAAACTGTACACTAAGCTAGTGTTTTTGTCTTTCTTTTTGGAAAAATTATAAGCCACATTCACCTGACAAGTCCAAAAAAAAGTCTTATTCCAGAGTATGAAAGACAAAAATGGCATCCGAGTAACTTGTAAACAAAGAAAAGTTTTTTAAAATCCTATCAAAGCAAATAAAGTCATATTTGATTTGTTTGTTGAACTGAATGTACCTTAGCTTATAAGCATGCTAATAGGTACATGTTTTGTCTACATGTACTACCTCTTAGCAATCACACCATAATGGACACTAGTGGTCAACTACCTCAGGAGCTGGGTGATTGAGGGTGGGTGGGTTTAAAAGGAAGTGTAATATCACTTTGTCCCTGTTTTATATGACCCTTCTCTAGTATTTTTCTGATGATATTATGTTTGCTAAATGCAGAAGACTTGAATTACTTTTATACAACACCATTGTGTAAAGTCTGCAAAATTTAATAAAAAGATTTGGAAAAAAAAAAGGCAAATAAGGTCTTATTTTCAGCTATTCAATATCTTAAAATTCGATGTTTTTCTAAACATGATATGGAGAAGAGTTGAAATTTTAACTGTGATATAAGAGAAACATTAAGCTGGATGATTATTAAAGCTTCATGCCTGGAGTCCTTCAGGTGTGTTTATTAATCTGTGTGAATACATTTACAGTTTGAGAGTCAAACAGAATCTGTACTCAACAACATGGGTATGTAGAAGTTCATTCTGTTGTTATTTGATATGAATGGGGACAGTCACTTTTTTTCAAAATTAGACGGAAAGATTATTCAAGGACTTCTAAGGACTTTCACCCTTTTTCATATCAGACATTCATTAACCAATAGACACTAAAATACAGAACTATTTTTGAGAGACAAATTTCTTATTATTCTACAGTCAGCATCTACATTCACCTCATTCAAAAGTCAATCAAAAAGGCCATAACTGTGGTGATTTTTGATTATTTTGTGTTGTGTAGTTATATACCTCTTTGTCATTGTTGTGTTATGTTGTAGCTAACCTGTATTGCTGCCTAGATTAACTCTTGTTATATCAGGGGGAAGTAATTTAACACACCTTAATGGTGCCAGATCTCCCCTGCAAAGTGCTCTCTTTAATTATCTCATCATCTGTTTTATACCGCTTAAATGAATAAACTAAAGGTGATATTATGATGATGTAACTGTACCCTGGACAAATTTGTGTAACATAGTTTGAATGAACTGAAATAGAAAGTCGTAAAACAGTAAGAGAAAGAGTGACAGAACTTAAGCAGTGAGTCTTCAACTTTTTACCAAACAAGTTAAATGATGAGACTCTTGGCAGTCAAACTGAAGCTTTTCTTCATATTTAATGTCTAGAAAGCAGCTCTGATGTGCTCTCTGTGGCTGAGCTGCAGCTGAATCTCTAACTCATATTCTCTCTCCTCCGTGCGTCTCATGAGACGGTGTTTCCACTGCAGCACCACAGGGGGTGTGCTCAGGTCATCTCAGCTCCCTGACTGTGAAGCTAACTCTCTGCAGATCCTCTCAGCTCAGCTCAGGACTTTCTCTCTGCAGAGAAGAAGATGTTTATTAAATCCTCATTCGTCCTCCAGCTGAGGTCACTGGTTAAGGGACTCACATGTTTAAGTTTAGATCCAGTCACATCAGATCACTGTTAACCTGAGCAGTTAAAGCGTCACCATGTTTATGACAGGAAGCTGGGATTTATCAAAGTATGACTCTCATGTTGTGTTTGCTTTACTTATTTGTTTCCATGTCAATTCAATAGAAAATGAAACTTAACTCATCATTTTTCAGAGCCTTACTTCTAAATCTGGCACTGAAATCTCCAAATGTGAGGATAGTTCAGCACAAAAACCTGAAACAAACCATCTTTAAATGGAAAAAAGAAACAAAAAACCACCTACCAGCTCCTCTACAGCTCAGTGATCGACAACTCATCTTTTGTTAACACATGAAGGATGGAAAAATTACAGTTCCACATTGCACAGAGAATAATGTGCCAGACTATTTCTTGGCTGGGGAAGAAACTTCCTGGCAACATCCTTCTGCCAAAAACTCGTCTGGCAGGAAAAACTGCAAATAGTCATTTTTTCTTCTTTTTTTTTTTACACTTTGGTTTTTGGACGGACTTTGAAAAACACAAGGAGACATGTTGTTTACTGAGCTTTAGAGGTGTGAGCAGCAGGATTTCTTTTCAGGGGTTTTTATCTCGGTTTCGTTTAACCTTTCAATTTCAAGCTCTGTGACGGTCCTTAAATAAACAACTCAAGTCAACCTGAAAAAAATAAAGAGCTGTGTTTTTGCATTCGAATACATACAGATGCTACATTATACTAATACAAGCATGAGTGATAGGTGTGAAACGCACAGACTTTGACAGATAAAAGAAGAAGAGAAAATAAAGATAATAATCTTTTCATGAAATTTTGCTGCTGAAAAGAAAAAAAAATCATTGTACAACATATGAATATGTTGCAGGTTTGAATATCTGCTGATGTTCAGTCTGGACATTCAGCAGTGTTACTTTGTAAGTGCTTTTAAAAATGGGGGGGCATGCAGCCAAAGGACTCACTTCCTTTCTTTATTAGTAAGTTGATGTTTCCTCACAAGGACAAAAGTTGATTTGCAGAGGTAGTTTATCTTGACAAACGTATTCAGCAAAAATTTGGATTTTGTTTTGTTTATTTTCTGCAAGATGTCACAAAGTGAAGCTAAAGTTGTGTGTAAATTATTTGTGACCGTATTTCAAATTAATTAGGCCTTTGCATGTTTGCAAGTGAAGCGCACATTTGAGAGTGTGTTCATTTTAGAGCTGTTGGCTGGTTGGAGAGTTTCTTTTTTTTGTTGTTCTTTTTTTTTTGGGGGGGGGGCAGAAAATGATTTCATCTACAGGAGGGGGGCACTACAAAATAAGTTTGAGACTGCTTTATGGCTATGTTAAAAAATGAAAACACAGAGTACCCCAGCTTTGGAAAGCTCTTAATTTCTTAACAGATTTATGCACCTAAATAAAGTGGAGGTCTCTAAAAAGAGCTCATAGAAAACTAATATTTCAGGAATTTGTGAGTATGTCTAAGGTCATTTTAAACAACAAAGCAGTCATTGTAGTTAGAGCTGTGGAGAAGCACTTCAACTCTTGTTCCTCTTCAGAGCAAAGAAAAACAAAAGTTCTCCATGTTGGAGCGCTCCACATTGTGCTCCTCTGTGCCTCTTCACCCTCGGCTCCTCTAGAGCTAAGCTACCGGAAGTGTCTGACCTTTTCTCGCCCAATTACTGCGAGTGGTCTGTCCGTGCCAAGCTGGAGTCACCTGAATGTGTCTGATTGACTGCTGCGCACCCTCGTAAAGTTTCACTCCACCCTGTTCATGAAAATGTAGACATGAAAACCAACCACGCCAGGTTTTTAACAGTTTGTTTTTAATGACGTCTTCTCATCTGCTCCTCTGTAGCTCGCCTGTATCTGTATTCCTCCCTCATTCCTCCTACCTCATCGATTGACCCCACGCTGTAGAGCCGATCTTTTTGCTGGGTTTAAAGGAGTCAGCTGTCAGGGGAAATTTCATGCCCAATGCTTTTTCCATTAGGGAGAAACAGGAGAGTCTACCTCCTCAGGGGCATGGCGCTAAAAAGTTGTAGACCATGAATCTTATAGCTCCTCTTAAAGCTCATATTATGAATTAAGAAGCGTGTGAGGTCATTCAGCTCACTGGAGACAGACTGAAAGTAATACTTAGTCCCACACCTCGTAATCAATATGCAGTTTGAGGTAGTGAAGAGCACTGGAGACGCTGCTCTCTGGCCTCGCAGCTCTAGCTCCTGTGCAGCTGTTTAAAGCAAAGCGTTTGAGCATGTTGGCCATTTATTCAGTGGGAACAAATATGATTATGAGCAGAAAGTGGGGAATGTGGGAGACAGACAGGATGAGAGAGAGTGAGTAAAGGGAGGAATGGATTTATGATTTAGTTACCCTCACAGTAAGTGTGTTAGAATCTGACTCTGTGTGTCTGTTCATGCTGCAGGTTGACTCAGATTATCAGGTTTTTTCCTGTCGTCGTGCGTCACCACCACCACTCTCTGACCAGCTGTGAACCAGAGGGTAAGATGATGAAGACTGATAACGATTTATCATATCCTCGTATCATATTTTAATCACTAGTGGCAGCAACCTGAGGCAAGTTTAAAGACATGTAATGTAGCCAGCCACCAGGGGGAGCTCTAAAGGTTTTGACATCAGAATGACCAAGATTCTGTGAGTCAGATAACAAAGCCATAATCACTATAACAATATAACAAGCAGGGGGGTTAGATAGTTAGCCAAACTGTTTGATGTGTGAGGTTTAAAGACTGGGGTCTGCCCATCATAGGCCTCCAGAGGACCGACCATTCAGAGAGAAGGGTGTTTGTGGAGCACAGGGCCTTAAAGAGACAGTGCTTAACTGAAGCATTTTAGACAGAGATTGAAATAAGGCCTCACTGAAACACCAGTGTGAGAAAAAAAGTTGTTATTTTTATATAGAAATCATGTGAAACTACTGGAGGAGTATCTCTTCTTTAGGTTAAAGGTCAGCATATGAATAGATAATATTCAACACGTCAACCATGCCTCCAGAGGATCAAAGTTTCTGCTCAGTTCTCTTGTTCACTGCTTAGCCAGGACTCTTTGAAATAAATTTCAATTCAGTTCAGAAGCTCTCTGAGATTATTCACTGCATGTTTAATACGGGCACAGAAATATTAAAGATCAAAAGCAAAGGTCATTGTCCTGCAGGTGGAAGTCACACGTGAAAGATATGTTAATTTATTCATTTCCTTTTTATGAGGATGTTGCATCATAAGCAGCGTGTGTGTGTGTGTGTGTGTGTGTGTGTGTGTGTGTGTGTGTGTGTGTAAAGGGCAACAACCTCTAGAGTTACAGAATTAAACTACTTCAAAGGACAAACTGCAATTCTTTAAATGGCCACTGTGAGGTGAGCAGGTCAAACTTTATCAGGCTTCACATTTAAACTTGGAGCTGTGGATCATCACCGGCCTTGTTGTTTAAGTCTGATTCCACATGAAGAGGTCTCAGGGGTTGCTGGGTTGACTCTCATCCATAAACATTTGTTGCATGTCGACCCCATAGACTATTAAAAACACGTGGACGTCATCCCAGTCGTATCAAAGTGAGGTCCCCACAAAGACTGCTTCCCCTGGTGTCTGGCTGCAGTATAGGTCAAAAACTCTAGGTGGACTGTGGTCAAACTTGAAAAATAAAATCTCCTCATAGAATTGTTTTTTTTACATCTGTATGCCGTGTTGATATGAAAATATTTGGCTGCACTATGTTCAAATCCACTTTTTAATTAGTTCTTAGGGGTTAAAAACAGGACTTTACACAACTTTTCACAATGATTGACAGCTGTCGTTTTTGCGTAGTTCTTTTGGGGAATGTGACATACATTGTTACAGATGGAGAGCTAAACAGAGATTACACTTTTGAGAAAGGAATAAAACTTTTTTCGCACATACTCTACTGAATAGACTGCTGGCACAATGGCAGCACCTCTGAAGGGATATTTCTTCTTAAAAACATACAATGGTGAAAGGCAGATCCACTCTGGACTCCCCTCACTCCCTAACGCTTAACACTACTCACTATTTCTTCTTCTTTTCTTAAGCTACCAGAACCAATGATGCCAAAAAGGCCCAAAAACATAATCTAATAGTCGAGTTACGGTATGTAACTTTAATGTAGTGACCTTATAGTGATGTCACCAGGCTGCGTGTATGCTATTCTCCTTTTTTTTCAATCAGCATGCTGGTCACTCATATCACTATGTTAATGCTCTTGTTTTCTGTTGCTCAGCTACATCATAACAGTGATGGTTTTAGTGCTGGCATGTATGTTCATGTTCATGTATAAGAGAATAGTAACCGTACAACTGGGCTTGATAAGATATGAGCATGTTTCCACTGCTTCAACTGAGCTACACTCACACAAAACCATTTGCAATATCTTTCAGTATAATGACATATTCTGCTATACCAAAATATTATAATACCTTTTATTTTAGAACAACCACTTCTGATTGGATGTAGCTTGATTTTAAATACCTCACCCACTAAGTACAGGTTGTTTTTCTAACCTTTATTTTAGCAGGAATATACCTGTTGAGATGCAAAAATCCTTTTTGTTTTGTTTTTTTTAATGAGGGAGTCCTGGCCAAGACAGCAGCACAAAACTTTTCGCATAGAGAGAAGACAGAAACAATAAGCAGTAACAAATAAACAGCACATCGGTTTATAAATTGCCATCATCTGATTATCCTTAATCCTTGTTTTAAAAAATCCATGTAAACATAGTTATCCTTTTTAGATTGCCTTGAAGCTCAGACCAATATGAAGGAGAAAAAACATTAAAAGCATTTTGACAAAGACAGAGCGAGTCCGAGGAACCACAAACAGAATCTGCCTATTTGATTGGAAGATGCAGCCAGTGGTGACTTTAGGAGTCAGTACAGAGCACAAATAAGACAAGAGAACATTTGGTACACTGCAAAAGCTGAAATCTAAGCAAGTCATTGTGTCTTATTTTTAGTCAAATTTGTCTTACTATTCTTGATTTGAGCCACATCTACTAGACAAGGTCATAAAAATGTCTCATTTCAAGTTTTTTAAAGACAAAAATGAGGTGTAAATTGCTTGTAACAAGTTAAAAAAATCTGCCAATGGGATAAGATAAAATATTCTTGTTTTAAGATATCTTTCTAATTTCAAGAAACTTCCCCGCGAATTCGTCTTATCCCGTTGGCAGATTATTTTGACTTGTTACAAGCAATTTACACCTCATTTTTGTCTTTAAAAAAAACGTAAGAATACACTTTTATGACCTGGTCTGGTGAAAGTAGCTCAAATTAAGAACAATAAGACAAATTTTGCTACAAATAAGACATAATGACTTGCTTAGATTTCCATTTTTGCAGTGTATGCTCTGGTAAAGAAATATATACTAATGCAGCATAGAGGCTGAGGGAACAGAGAACATCATCTATGCATCCTACATCAGCTTAAAGTGAACAATATCATTCGTTTACGTAGGACAGAAAGAATATTCTGCCTTTGTGAAACTAAAAATGTCACTGCTGTTGTTTCAAATCTCTCTGACACATCAAAATCTGAATTTTCTGGTCACTGAAAATCATCAAATCTTCCTTTTTGGCACCACAAAGCAAACAGTGCTGGAGAAAATGTCACTGCACACAGACCAACAATTAACCTATTGAGTAAAGTAAAGGAGGCATCAAACACTTATTGGATTTAACAACTTCAGAGGACAAAATTCTCTGCGTGACTCCATTTTCAAATGTTTGAAGAGATAACTGACTGAACACCTCTAAGGTGCTGCTGCAGCACCACAGGCTGAACAAAGGAGCCGCTGAAACAGACTCTGCCCACTCGTCAGCTCAAGTAGCTGCAGATGATTCACCACAAAAACACTCAAATCAAACCCAACAAGACACACTGTTACATCTTACACATTCTGCTCTCAGCTATTCTTTGTGGTTCTTTTAGAGCTGCCCCCTCAAGTCCAACAAACATGAGACGATGAAGAGTCTCAGTGACCAAGTTTTCAGTTTGAGAAGAAAAAGAAAAAAGACTCAGACTCCGTTCTGGAGCTGCTGTTCGAGCTTCTGTTGGACGTTTGTAGTTTTATCTGAGCCAAACTTTTAGCTTCAAGGAGGGAGTGTGTGAAATATACAGTGCTTAACTAATTTATTGGACCACCTGTCGTGAAAAGGATAAAACAGCGTCTTATCTTGTTTTAGTCATTCTTTTACTGAAAGTCTTTTAACGTTGTTTTTCATTTGCTGCTGTATTAGATTCTCTGTACAGGATAGAAACAGTCTGAATCAAATAGTTAAAGTCTGCTTCAAGATGACTGGAGGACTCAAGCCCACTGTGGGAGGAACGTACAGTCCAGAAAGCCAGAGGTACAACACATCAGCCGTGTCACTTTTCTTTCATGCTCTCTGGGTGGCGCTTTCATGCACACCCAAAGGAAAAAAAAACAGGTATTCAAACTCATTTATCCCTCCATCCCTCCAGGAAGATAGATGCTGAGAAAAACCCTGAAACTGATTTATGGCTTATTCAAAATTTGGAGTCTCAGGTGTGCCTTATTCGCTGATGCATCTTTCACACTTTATTTCTTGTTTTTGCTGTATTTAATGTATTTAATGCTGATCCTGCTGACATGTGAATGTGGTTGTCTATATGCTGCTGTGAATGTCTTGTATTTCTATATTTTTTCCCCTATTTTTGTGTAGATGGTTTCAATAAGGCAGGGTAAAGTGTAAACTGAATTGCCCCCGAAGTTGTCTGAACTGAAAACCACTCATTATAACAAAGTGCTTTCATTTAAAATCCTTCTTTCTCTGTGTGTTTCCTAGAATTTCAAACCAATTTCATTTTTTATTCCCATATTTGAGCCAGCAAACTGAAATTATGCTGAGTGGTGGTCTAAAACATTTATGAAGCACTATATATGTTGGGTGGTATTTCATTTGTGAGAGCCAAATCTCTTCTGAGGGTGTAACAGGACCAAGAAAAGCCTGTTATTTCAGATTTTTTTAATGTTTGTATAAATGTCTGTTTGTCACAGAGAATGAGTATCATGAAACTTTCTGTCTCTTGTCAAGGTGTCATAAGCAGCTGCAGTCACTGTCTGCACTGCAAAAACTGAAATCTAAGCAAGTCATTATGTCTAATTTTTAGTCAAATTTGTCTTACTATTCTTGATTTGAGCCACATTTACAAGACAAGGTCATAAAATGTCTCATTTCAAGTTTTTTAAAGACAAAAATAAGGCATCAATTGCTTGTAACAAGTCAAAAAAATCTGCCAATGGGATAAGATAAAAGATTCTTGTTTTAAGACATCTGTCTGATTTCAAGAAACTTCCCGGCGAATTGGTCTTATCCCATCGGCAGATTTTTTTTGACTTGTTACAAGCAATTTACACCTCATTTTTGTCTTAAAAAAAATTAAGAATACATTTTCATGACCTGGTCTGGTGAATGTGGCTCAAATTAAGAACAATAAGACAATTTTTACGACAAATAAGACATAATGACTTGCTTAGATTTCCGTTTTTGCAGTGTGGTTCATTTTGTAGCTGGCACTTATGAGCCAGGTTTAAGCACATTTAAAGCTCCAGTAAGGAACTTTTAGTTGAGGCTGATTCTGATGCCCCCTGCGGACAAAAAAACTCCTATGGTTTCTTCAGGAATTTTACCAGATTAGTTATATTTTGAAGCAAATAATCTCATCCTCTTTTAACACTGATGGGAAATGAAGACAGTTTCTATAATCTGACACCTACCCCCCACTAGAAGCTTCAGATTTTGAAATGAGAATGTACACTCTCTTTTTAATGTCTATGATCTTGCTTGCTTTTATAGTTGATCATCAATAGACATTGATAATTAAAGTATGTTAAAAAAAAAACACTGAGAATCTTCTCATAGGAGCTTTAATTTGTTTGATTTTAAATCATTTCTTTAAGTAAGTAGTAGGGTTACTGCATAAGCTGAGATCTAAACAAGTTGTTAGGCTTCATTTTTAAGTAAAACTGGTCTCTTGGACTTTATGTAAGTTTTTAAAAAATCTGTGAATGCAGAAAGGAAAAAATTCTTGTCAATTTTCTTGAAATAAGAATAAAGTCTGAACACAAGGCATTTCTCTGGACTTTTCAGGTAAATGTGGCTCATATTAAGTCAGAAAAAGGTGTTATTTGAATGAAAATACAACAAACACTTGCTGATATTTTTTGCACTGCTGGGTCCCCGGCACTCATGTGACCATATCTGAATATCAAATATCAAAGCAAGGTGTTTACAGTGTTATGGTATTTCATCTAGAAAGCGACAGCAAGCAAACAGCGACAGCCTTTGAAAGCTTTTACGCTTCACTAGGTTATAATCATGTATCCAAAGAAAACAGGGCTGGTTTGATTTAAAAGACTTTTCAGTTTGAGACAGGTGACCACAGTCTGCAGGCGACACAAGCCTCAGTGAACTATACCTCACAGCTTTCAAACTGACCTAACATTTACCTGATTGGACTATTATTTACATAGTTGCACAAAAACTGCACATTGTGGAACATCGTGGAGATTTTAACACAGACAGAAAAACAAACGTTCCCTTCAGGGAGGGCAACTCTTACTGTTACTATTATTGAACAGTGTAAACACAAATACTCACTTCATTCTTCCTGAGATAAAGACCTTTGTATGTTGGATCTTGGAGATTTACTCCTCAGCTCTGAAAATCTTCGCTGCAAAAACAGAAATTAAAGCAAGTCATTATGTCTTATTTGTAGTAAAAAAAAAAAAAAAAAAAAAGTCTTATTTTTCTTGATTTGAGCCACATTCACCAGACCAGGCCATGAAAATGTCTTATTTAAAGTTCTCTAAAAGCAAAACTGAGGTCTGAATTGCTTGTAACTGGTCAAAAAAAATCTGCCAATGGGGTAAGAAAAATGTCATAATACAAGAAACTTTTTTCTTATCCCATTGGCAATTTTTTTACTTGTTACAAGCAATTCAGATCTAATTTTGTTCTTTAATAAATTGAAATAAGACATTTTTCCTGGACTTATCAGTTGAATGTTGCTCATATCAAGAATAATAAGACAAATTTCACTATAAATAAGACAGAATGACAAATGAATCTACACTCCACAAACTGCTAATACAAACAATTACCAGCCAATGACAACACTGCCCCCTTTCACAGCACTATATGGTCTGCTGATGTAAGAAAGCCATAAAGCCTGTAAGTTCGCACTGCAGACACAGTAACAGGCGTTCAAAGTGAGAGCCAACAAAGGCTCTTTCATGGCTGCCGGGAGCTGCAGAGATAGGAAGGCTGTCGCTGCATCTCTTTTATCAGATTGGTTAATATAAACGAGTCCCTGTGGTAAACAGCGGTGCTGTATTTTCTGCAACAAATGCTCTGAATCAAACACAATAGCGGCAGTAAAATGTCCCACTTTATCTCCATCTTCTTCCTGCCTGCTCTCACGGCCGGCACGACTTAACAAGGCTGAGCTGGAGCCTCTGCAACGCACAGAGACCCCATAGCCTCCCCCCTCATACCTCTGCCCATTACTAATTCTTCCAGTAAAAGTCTACAGAGAGCGATGAAGCCAAACACTCTCCCAAAAAGAAATAGGCATCAAGGGTCCATAAATGTTAAGTGTCTCTGTGCTGCGGTTGTTTGGCCTTGTAGAAGTCCCAGAGCAGCTCTGTTTCACTGTGCGTGTGTTTTTCTCTCCTTTATTTGAACTGGAGCCTCGTGTGTTATCGTCTTGAGCTGCTTCGCTTAGTAGCACCATCCTTTTTTGCATTGTCGTCTCTGGAGTCCGATGTTCTTACGCATGTAGAAACAAACACTTTTTTTTTTTAATGCTTTTCTTCAGCAGAAACAAAAGGATTCTGCAGTGTCTGCAGTCACCTCTGCAAACTGACTTCATCTGTTTTAATCAGACTTATTAGCATCAGACACTGAAAATGGTACAATTTTACTTGTGAGTGAAGTTGAAACTCTACTGATTGCAAAAGTTTAAATTGCTCACTAAATTACAATAGAGATCATGACACTGTACCATTAAAGCAGCAGAATAAAGAAGCTGCTGTGGAGAGATGAGAAAGCAGAAACACACAGAGAGAAGTTACAAACAGCGTTAGGTTATACAGGGGGAAAAATTCAATATCAGCGCAAACTACAACCCAAAAGAGTTGAGACAAGCTAAATTAAAAACAGCATGTGACGTATGCCAATCATTTCACCATGTTTTACCATGTTATACACTCCAGTGTTCACATGTACTGTGAGTGATGAAATGTACATCCTAAGGGACAGTATTTTGAAATGGTTGAACAATTTGCTTACGCTGTCTCCCACAGAAAAATGAACCTCTTACAGACTCAGGTTGTATTTGAAACCACTTCGGACACACTGTTTAGAAATACGTACCAACACATGCAGCATAGTGCTTTTGAAGTATGCAGTACATACTCGGACTGTTCTGTGAGACCAGTTGTGTAGCTTTGCTGTTTTCCTGTTTCGGAAAGTAGAAGTGAATCTCAGAGACAAAAATGCTTCCACAGAATCAACTTATGATTTGAAAGAAGTAAATTTGTTTGTTATATAGACTTGAATGTATCCAGTAGGAGTGAATTGTTACCTGTGAGACAGGGAAAACCTCCGTATGGACAAGAAGTGACGAGAATCCCTACAGGTTTTTTCATATCGTTTCACTGTTAATATAATGAACCACTATCAGTGACCAGTGTTGTGCATGAACGAGTAAAAATTCATGCATTCAGTGAAAACGCTCATATTTTCTTAAACCCCTCATTATACTACTCATGAACGGGAATGTGAGCGTAGTTTGCCCCCGGGGCAGTGAACGCCACTCACAAGAGGAGACAGGAGTTGCCATGAGATGCTGAACGCTGTGTTTTATGACAATACAAGTCAGATCTACCACGGCACTTTCTGCGCATTCAGCATGGTTAATCCAGCTGACAGTTCACACAATACGGTTAGCAGCAGCAGTGCACGTGAGACCAGCCGTGGATATCTGTCAGTGCTGCTATAACAGCATTCAGGGATTCGTTTATTTTGGAAACTGGCTAGAGGGATACAGATTAAAGCATAGACAGCCTCACAGAAAGAAAAAAAACTTGTTGTGCTTGTAGAACATGACCTTTTCTGTTCACTTTTTGGATCATGAACTAAGTTGAAAATTTTCAAATACAATCTATGAGCTACAATCTATCGTAATTGGTGTGAACAGAACTTTGAGCTAGCACACTTTTTGTGTAAGCTTTGGTAGGTGGCAGTGATGCACCTAAAACTTGGTGCTATCTGCAGAGAAACTGAGAAAGAAGAACATTAGCGCAATGAATTGTGGGTAACAGAACTAAGATTTTCCCTGAATCAGTCGGCCATTCAGGTATTTTTGTGGCACTGCAGATTTAACACTTTTTCATACTTTACTTTTCTGCTGAATCAATACATATCATATACTCGGCAGTTTCAAAGAGCCTCAGCTTCTCTGGGGGGTCCTTTCAAAATGCGTGTCCGGGATTGATGACAGCTTTGAAACACGTTGCCAGCTTTAAACATTACACAGTTTCTACATCATTTCTCATTACTTCTGTTTTTTATGATTTGCTCAATGTGAGATTTTATCTTCATGAATAAAATCCCACCTTTTTTTCAGCATCGGGGTTGTAAGTCTGTATTAGAGATGTAACCATTGGGCTATTTGAAACTAACTAACACCTTATGTGTTTCAAATGTCCAGTTATGACATTGCCCAGTGAAAATCTGGAAATGTCCAGTTCTCATATTTTGGTGCCTCTTGTCTCCAAAACAGAAGAACGATCGCATCCTCATGACTCTGCTGGTGAATACTGAATAATACAACTACAACTGATGGCACATTATTGAATTTCTGCAGGAAGAACTCCTAACATAGCTCCATAAATGCTGAGGATAATAATTTCTGACAGGTCGAAACTGGAAGAGGAAGGAAATGGATTCAGTTTTAAGACGTAACTCTCAGGATTTTACCTCAGCAGAACAGAAGTTAATGGTCGAAAAAGAAGTGCAGTTGTTCCTTTTTACCATTTTTTAGAGCAGTAAGTATTCCAGAAGTACTCTGCAGGCTAAAATAACACAAACTATTTACTTATTTATGAGCATTCACACATTGGAGGCAACAAGAAACAAACAGACTAATGATACACCAGCTGAGATTCCACTTACTGCCAGATTTAAATACAAGCTCTGCAAGGTTGGATCTCACAGTGTGAAAGGAAAATCAAGCTGTTTGTATAGAAAGCAGGAAAAGGTGTTATTACAGCCAACACTGAGTTCAACCCTCACAACAAAAAGAAAGGAAACAAACTCGCCTGTCTGTGCTGATACAAAAACACCCAAAGCTCATTTTCTTCTCTGAATTAGATCAGTTTCTTCTGAATCAATGAGGGTCAATGCTGAAATTCAACTTTTTTACCTCCTGCATCAGCTTGTTATGCAACCTGTGCCTTATACATTATCCTCTGCAGACTGAAGCATTAAATCAATCTTCAAGCTCCAAATATGACCTCTCCTGGCTCAAATTTCAACAAAGCAGGCAAAATTTTAGAGAAATAACCTTCTGCTTGTCAACCCATTTGCTGGCAGACGTCTCTCAAGTTTTAATTTGAATGTTTCAACGCAGCCAACATGTAGCGAGAGGTAATCTGTTGGTTGCACTTCTCATTCCAGAGGTCTTGATGAGCAGACCTCCTGCTCCGCTGCTGCTTTCATTCTTCAAATTGAACATAATTAGTGCGAATAATTGCTTGTGGTAGCTTGATCAAAGTGGTGACAGAGGTTTGGAGACATGAAAAGGAGGCGACGGTCTGAGATGTTAAGAGGATGTGCTCCTTTGACAGCAGTAATGTGTTACTTCAGCATGCCTAATGTAGCACTCAGCAGAACAGAGACTTTGGTACGCCTGCAGAATGAACACAACACATCAGACATGTTTACACTCAAACAGGCAGAGTGCTGCTGAATGCACACACACACTCCCCAAACTCCCAAACTCACTACTCACATCTAACACTCATGGCAGTGCAGACCTGAGGTGCTTTTTGACTAGAAATACCAGGAAGTCTTCGTTCCAGGAACCTCTATTTATGGGATTAAAGATGTATTTCAACCAGAGGGTTCAGGAACTTTAAGTATTTAAGTATGTTTGTGTCTGTGTTTAAACTGCAGGACTGAAACTGATGAGGTACGGAGAAAAATAAAGGTAACTGTGCAACACCACCCGTTCAGTAGGGGGAGTATGAAGAAAACAACAAAGGCCATTTAGCAAAAAGTAGACCATGAAGGAGACTGACAAGCTAGTATCTTTATGTTCAGTAATGCAAGCATTCAGCCAAGACTGGTTTTTAATTTGGGCCCCTCTGGTCACTTTCATCTTCAGGCCTGAAATGTTTGTTCATAACCATCATGCCAAGACCTACACAAAAGTTCACCATAATGAACTCAGAACAGGAAATTCAAAAAGTTCAGCTAAATGTCCAATTTTGACAACCTTTAGGGTACATATTTGAACAAACTCGTCCCACAGTTCTTTAAAAATCATCTTAAAATCAGATATATGCATTCAAGACGCAATGACAATTAAAAAGTTATCAGAGAATTTTTCATAAGTCAATGGGTGTGGCCAGGAGAGGCTGCCAAAAAATGACCATTTTCTCACATTTCCCAATTTGCATGATTTTTTTTTGTACATGTATCTTAACTTTAACCTTGCAGAGCAGATGGAGCTGCCTGATTCATTTCTGAAATCCTGCAGATCCATCTTGCTATGATCCAGTCACAACCGATTTCACCCGGCAGAGATATTGTCGGACCAATCAGAGAAGAGAGGCGGGAGCTGCAGACGTGATGTCAGTGGGAAGCGTCTGAATGTTTGAAAGCAATGGCGGAGTGTGAAGCGGTCTTCGTGGACGCGGCGATATCTGCAGTTTTATCAGAAATAGACTCAAAATCTTCTCTAAATGAAGAACAGAGAACATCACTCAAAGCCTTTTTGATGGGAAACAATGTTTTTGCTCTTTATCGGTCGGGAGAAGAGCAAAAACGGACGAGTGAAATATCTCCGCAGCGGATATATGAACTTTCTATCTGGTGTCAAGTTACAAATCTGCTACGTCACCGTGGCTTGATGTGGATTGGTCTGTGATGAGCATGTTGTCCAATCACATTTTCTTAAGTCCCGCCTCTGAAAGCACTCTTTAGCGCCCCTCACCCAGATGGACTAGTTAAATATTTCCGTGATGCATGTATGAAACTGTCCGTCTGGCTTGTCAGGTTATCTTACCCTTCACAAACTTAATAATATGGGGAAATCCAGGCAGGAAGTTTGGAAATGTGATGTCAAAGTCCGAAATTTCTTATTCCCAGGATACAAACTTGAAGAAACTCGTCCTACAGATCATCCTCAAATCAAATGTGTATACCAGACACATTGACGATGCAAAGCTATTAAAAGTTTTTTTTAATCTTAATGGGCTTGGTTCTTTGGCTAATACGCAAACCTGAAAGCAAACCACTCGCTAGGAGTGCTGCATGCAATTGCTTTTTAGTTTTGAAACGGCGTGTGCAAGGTGCCAGCAGCAGCGTGAACTAACAGGCACAGAGAGGCCAGGGTCCACTCATCGCCACTTGCGGCTTTAGTGTGCTTTGTTAGTCTGCAGATGGATTTGTGGACGCTTAAAGGAGACAAGCTCCAAAGGCAGAGCTGGACTGTTCCACTGTCTAGATCATGACGGTAGCAGGCATCAACCTGTGTTGTAGCTTTGGACTGAGCGTAGTTGTGTGCAAAGCCTGGTTTACACTTTTGCATCCATTAAACAGAAACAACAAGCTCTGAGGATGATCTGCCAAGCAGGATCACACATCCTGTATTTAGAACATGTCCCAAACTGCTGCACAATTTCTCTATATCATCCCCTATGATGGTAGCGTTAGTATAAAGAATAACATGAATCAGCTTTGACACAAAACACTGCAAAAGATGAAAATGTAACAGAACCTGGGGTAGGCAACCTAACACTGAACAACCACATCGCCCTCTTGTGTTTTGGAGGTGTGCTGCAGAGCCGCATGGACATATCCACACAGACTGCACTGGGCACAGTCTACACAGAAGTATAAACCAGACTAAATGTTACTGTGGACAGTGGGTGGATTGCAAACACTGTGGGTACTCATCCAATCAGACACATACCCATTGCAAAAGAATAAAAGGCAATTTAACTGTCTTTTTCAAGCGGTATATTATGTAACCAAGAATCAAATTTAGACAAGAAGTAAAAGTGAAGCCTTTAGAAAACACATGTAGCTCGCTTGTATTAAAAAACAGGACCTGGATGTTCAGTAAGTAGGTTTGTCCAGCAGGAGATGGAGTTTTTATAGCAGCTGCCCCTGATGTCTCTCTACAATAACAGTCCTATATCAGGTCTGAATTCAGTGTCTGGATGTAGACACTATCTGTCTGATGCAGCTTCTAAATAATTCACTGCCTTTTCTCCATGTCCATAAAGCTGTGAACCCGCTCACAGACAGCAAACAGCAGTCACCACAGAAACACACAGCTGTGTGTAGGAAACAGCCATGTTAGACTCTTACTGACTCATGTCATGGACACATTTTCAGAAACAAGTGAAGTCTGTTTTTCTGCGGCTGTCTCTTCGTGTGAAAGTCAGTCTTAGTGTCTTATTTTTGTCTCCCTGAACTTGTGCCTCCTGCCAAGTTCTGTCTGTAAGGAAGCAGTTGGAGAATTGAGTCGGAGTATGATACCAGTATCCACACACACACAGGGGGACGCCTCATTATTTAAAGGGACTGAGCGGTGAAAAATAGCACAATCAAGTTTGTGGATCTGAAGATCAGAGCAACAGCAGCTTGAAGACTATGGGCTGGTTTTTGTGTCTGATTCCTGACTTTAATCACAAGCTGCAGTCTGGGATAACACACAATATTAAACTGTGCATCCAATCAGGTGTCTGCGTCCTGCTCTTGTATACTATCACAACATGGCTATGAGCTACATGCGAACTTAAATGAAGCCATGTGCTAGCCATGAGGGTCACTGATTTTTCTTCTTTTTTTTTTTTGGCTGGCAGTGCCTGTTTTATGGACACTACAAATATTTCACTGTTTTTGGCACTCAACCTCGTAAATATCACAATTGGCATCAACTGGCTTTGCTGGTGCTTCCTCAGTTAAAAATATTGACTTCAGATAGCACTCAATGTTGTCAATTCTCCAAAGAACCAAAGGCTCCTGTGGGACCAGCTCTACTAATTTGAGCCACACTTTACAAGCCACTGTTGGCTGCAGATACTCTTCTTTGATTAACCAGATCATCAAACTTTTTATATCAGTTGAAACAACAGAGAAATAAGTTGCTTAAGAGTCTCCCTAATTTCAGCGTCAAGTTTAGAATTTTTCAATCACAATTTATTTCTAAGTACATTTTTTTTGTTTGTTTTCTTCTTCTTTTTTTAACCAAAGGGAAAGATTAAGCCTGTATTCATGTCTCTGATTGGCCATTATTGCGCATTTTCAACAAAAATAAGGTGCATGATACATTAAAGAGGGGGTATGGTTTCCTACTTTCTACATATTTCAAAGATAGGGGTAAAACAAATCACACTTTTATTACTAAATAAGCACAGATTTTTAAATAAATATATTCATCTGTTGTAGAAACCCCTGAATCTCTCCATAAACTGACCAAAACGCTCTGATCTAAGAAATGGCGCAAGATACTCGCAAGACTTGCAAAAATGATGAGGTCATTGCATATGGATCCCCTGACTAGATCATGAAAAGCTGCGGAAGCGGGCGTCAAACACCAAGGTCTGTTCATGGCTCTGCCCCTGAGAGGCTGACCAATCAGAGTAAAGGGGGTTTGTACAGTGGGAGCCTTAAAGAGACAGTAGCTAAAGAGAAGAGTTTCAGACCAAAGCTGAAATAAAGGATTCCTAAAAGACCAGTTAGAGAGAAATTGTGATTTTCTTGAGCTGAAAGAAAGCTACCTTTGAGGTACTAGGGGGAGAGTATAAGGCCGAACAAAAGCATAGTGTCTCCTCTTTAATTATGAAGACAGAGTCCTTGAGTGCATGCCCATCATTTAAAAAGACGTCAAGAGTAAAATTATAGTTCTTGGAAAACAGAAATTGTGCTTTTTCTGACTGTTGAACACACATTGCATGCCCTATGATGTTATATTTTAATTGGTCTATTCATACATTCATGTTGTCAGTGGTATGCTTATTACACTATATGGCTTCTTACAGTCAGGTGCTGCATTGTGGTATTTACATGCATTTGTGTTTGTGTTTGGACATGTCTGAACAGCCCTCGTAATATCTGAAGCCCTCTTTGTGCCATAAAAAAGAGCTCCCAGGTGGAGTAAAGTGGCCTGTAATCCAAGTAATGAGAGCAATCAGAGGGTGAAATAAAAACTCAAGCTGCTGGAAAAGGAGCTGTGAAAAACACACACACACACACACACACACACACACACACACACACACACACACATACTGGCACTCAGGCCATTCTGTTAAACACTTCATTTACCAAGACCAAGTGCTGTTTGATCATAATTCCTATAATAATTCAACTACACAGGCTTCAGATGGACAATCATTTAAAGGAGATATTCCTCCGAGAGCATAATTGATTTACTCCTCCTCTGTAACTACTGGATGACTCTTTAGACAACAATGAAGACTTAAACACGCATATTTCAGACAAACAAACGCAGGTACAGAAACTGCAGCGAGGTCAGTCTGACAGACACATCCTGCAGCAGGCCAGCTCTATGGCTCCCAGGCTCCACGGCTCTGAGAGGAGGATAAAGGGAGCAAACTGTTATTTTAGGTCTGGCCCGCTCTAAATACAGAGACGGCACTGCGACGACTGCAGCAGGCAGGGCTGATATGAATTCCCAGAGTGCTCAGCAAAGAAAAGATGGAAAAGGTCAGAGCCCGCATTCATCTTTTCAGCACAGTTTTTTGCTCGAAGCATCACCTTTCCTGTTTTTATTCTGCTGCGTCCTTGGCCTTTTTCCCATCTCTCTGGGGGGAATAAATGGAACTGTGCCCTGCAGAGCCGCGCAGCACTGATGACATTTTGTCTGCAGGTTGAACCGTTGTCACTCTGCACACGCAGCCACTGACAGAACCATTTATCCAGAGCAATTAAACTGCTGTTTATTTTAAAGACATACCATGATCCAAGTTAATGTCAACCAGATTCTACATGATTGGTGTAAAAACCTCAATCTGAGCCCAGCAGGAGATTATTTTAGTTTCCTCCTGTAAGCACTGGAGGGTAGTGATACACCAAACAAGCCATTACAGAGGCTGGCTCTCATTTCCATCATGTGAGAGCTGCTCCCTGACTCATCATCTTATCTCCACACCTCACCCACTCAGGATTACGACAGCTGTGGATCTGCTGCAGAGAGGATCATTTCTCCCACTTACTCTTTATCATCACTATCTATCGCTCCAGGAGGCTTTCTGAGGAACACTGAGACGCAAAATCAACCAACAAACACCTGCTGTGACTGTGTGTGTGTAAGCAATAAACTCCCCTCATCATCAATAAAGCATTTATGTGAATGTGTGTGTGTGTGTGTGTGTGTGTGTGTGACTCTCCTGGCAGAGACAAAGAGCTGAAGTTTAGCTCTGGGGTACTCATTTTAATTTCACGTCTTCTGTGGATTTTGAGGAAAAGCAAACTTCGTAATTAAACACAGAGCAGTCATTTATTACTGCAAGTTTCACTCATCTCTTTTCTTCCTGGTTGTTCATTTTTTGTCACATTATTGCAAAGTTTGTGGAGCTATTTTAGTAAAAACTTAAACTCATCCAGCTGTTTCTGATGAAGCGTTACGAAGCCAAAAGATGGCGGTATCTATGTTGTTTTCCCTGATTATAATAACTTAAGCTTATGGGTGGAATGATGATCAGCCTGGTGGTTAATTTTTCATTTGATGGTTTGTCAGCATCAGCATTAAATTTTACTGAAGGCACATAAACTTAACCTATTAAGGAGTGTGTTGCACTGGCTCCACTGCAGGTGTGTTTTACCCTTAAGGTCTGTGTTCATGGGACAAACATCTTGTCAGTTTGTGTGCGACGGCACTGGAAGCATCCATCTTGACATTTATGTGGATGTTTCTGTGACACAGTCGCGTGTGTGTTGACATGAACTGCCACACACAGTGTTTGAAGTTGTTTTTCAGTTTCTGGGTCACAGCACTAAACCTGAATTTCAGAAACTGTTGCTGATATATTATTCTTCTTTTAATGCTAACTAATGCAGTCACTATTTTTCCTTCTCCTGTAATGTAATGCAGTTAGAAAACAGCTTTTGGGTCACACTACAGCTACTATCTGGGGGGATTGTTGTGTTACAAACAGGTGATGAAAACAACAACTAAAAAATGTTATTACTTATTATTTGTGATGACACTTTGATTTTCAGTAAGTATTGAATATTTAATGCTTCAAAAATCATGACTTATACCCAGCTGCTTATAATGAAAGCATCTTTGAGTCTAGATTCTGGTGCCCCCCGTGTTCTCTGCTATTTCCTCTTGTACAAATCTGAGCAATAACAAAGTATCTAAGCTTGCTTTGGTCTGATAGGCAAACGTATCACTGACAGAAAATCTTTTGCATCGTAAATTTTAGAGATAACTGTTTTCTTAGAGAGCAGAGTGCATCTTTACATTATTACATGCCATAGTGTCATTTTTGGTGTCACAAACTTCAATATAACATATGTACTTATGCCCAGATTAACTTCATAAATTCCTACAAAGTGCAGTAAAACATAAAAAACTTAAAATTTTTGCTCTGATTTTTCTAAACATGGGAATGCCATGGTTTTTTCCCTGAAAAGTTAAAAAAATTGAAATAAACCTGACGACATGTATTCAATGCAGCAGGAACGTGAACAGCTGAGGTCTGGATTGTAATCTTTTTGTTGTTCAGGCTTCATTCTAGAAACACTGCAAACACAAGAGTGGAAGGAAACAGTTCTCACATGCTGAAAACACAACATAAAAGTATAACTCCCCAGATTTTAAATGCAAAGAGAATAGTCGATCTTAACTAGTTTCGGATTTACTGCCACACAAATCTTAATATGCAAATTTAAGTTCTTGCCCTATGCTGGGCTCCAAGGGGTTAATCAAGTTATGTCACACCTACCCTCTCCCTACAATTTGAAACTTTAAGACAGCTCAATAGAATTTGTCAGTCCCTAAGCCAATGGTCTCTTTTGCTGTTGCATGTAAAAAAAAAAAAAAAAAACTCATAATTTCACTTTATTCATGAACAGCTCAAGACACTTGTCTCACCCACATATACATTATTTCATTGTGATTATTCTGAATAGCGATGAAAAAAGATTTTAGTTTATACCGTATATCAAAGTAGTTACAGACAAACAGTATTCAAAATCTAGGTTTCTTATGTTTTTGGCATCAGCCCTGAGAAACTGTCATCAGTACTCCTTGATAAAATGAATGAAAGGATCTATTTGATAAAAGTTAAGATGCACTGAAGCTTCTCTGAGCTTCTTCAGTTCACAGTTGAGCTGGAGTTCACCTGAGAGTCAGGAACAATGCTAACCTCTCTGTGTGGGTATGTGTGTGTTCAAGCCAACGAAGGTGAAAAGTTCATTCTCTGAGTCGTCTGAGTCGTCTGTACGTGTTTCTATTTCATATCATCCGACCAGCCACTAACCTCCAGACACTTCAAAGTTTCTCTGAAGTCTGTTGCAGCTAAAATTAGCATCAAACATTTTATTTATTCCAAATTTTAAACAGAGGCAAGCATCCTCGCCGGAAAAAAAACTGGCCCTGATTCAAGTTGCACAAGACAGCAGCAGCCTTAGAAAACAACTTACAAAAGCAGGCGTTATGAGTAGAAGTGGTTTATTTGAGGAGAGGAAATACTGGTGAAGAGGTGTTTCCCACACAGACTTTGTGTTGGTGGACTACCTAAAGTATATTTTTAACTGCCTGAGTGTAAATGCTGACCCTCTTACATTTTCCCTCTCGTTTTCTGTTGATGAAAGCCGTCTGATATCAAAACTGGACTCATTGATGATCTGTCCTTGCTCCCTTTTTGTGTGTACTTACTCTTACTGTTAGTTTCTGACACAGTGATGTACAGATCCTCTCCAGATGTAGGTTTGACTGCTCCTTTGGGGCTGATCACAGACTCTTTTCTGCACTAACTTTCATTTTATTGACTATTGTGTGTCCTTCACACATGACTCAAAGGGCCCACCTGTTGTGGTCACAGAATCCTGAATGGGCTTTTAAAAGTGGTAACAGTGTTATTTGAGATGGAAGAAGAAACACAAAAAAATCAACAGAGCAAAAAAAAGAAGTAAAAGAGGAGCTGAAGAAGCCGCTGCTATTCATGACAACAAAATGATGAGGTCATCACATAAAGATCTCCTAACTGGTTCACAACACATTGGAAGAGTGGACCTCAAACACCAAAGTGTGCCCATGGCTCAGCCTCTGACAGGCCTCGAGACTTGCAGAGCCAATCAGAGAGAAGGGGGTTTGTGGAGTGGGAGCCTTAAAGAGACAGCATCTAAAACAAAGTGTTTAAAGGTTGAGTCTGCATTTTTCATGAGTTTTGTTTATTTATTTACAAACAATGTCAGAACTGGTCTGCTCCTCCTCCTCCTGGCTCAGTGCCAGCGGCCGCGCATGCTCACTGCCACAACCCATATCTCATAGCAAGGCTAGCAGTCTTAGCTTCATGAACACACCATAGACGGTAAAAAACAGCCCTTTGAGCACCTGGAGCGTCGCGTAAGAGAAACTCAAGAGCCGTAAACCTGACTTCCTGCAGGTAAATGAGGTATTCTGCAAATGTAGTGTCATTCTTTCACTGTCACAGCTGCTATCGTAGCCATTCAGGATAGCTTCTCCCACTTGCTGTCATCAACACACAAAGTCACTTGCACACTTGGCGCGCTGTGATTGGCTGGTCATCACCCATAACAACTCCTACTCTCTGCCTGGAAACTTTACAGGTAAGAAAAACATCAACAAAACAGCAGAGGAGGGGGTCTAGGAGTGAGAGAGGCCGACACTAACACTGACACACACATATAGAGGCCTGTAGGTGACCACTGAGCAGTATTATTCCTAAAAATTGACATTTTATTTTTTAGGAAAATCCTGCAGACCCTACTTTTAAGGCAGAGGCTGAATAAGGGTTTTCTGAAATATCAGTGAGAGAAAAGCTTTTTTCTTGGGCAATAAATCATGTAAAGCTACTACAGGGGCACCGGAGGGACAGAATAAAGTCCCCCCCACCCAAAAAAAAACAATGTACCACTTCATTGAAAGATTAAACACATTTATCTCACTTTCACATTCTTGCAAAGCAGAGAGGAGAAAAATCAGACCACACTATTAAAATCCCTGTGTGTGAAAATCCAAAATAGCCTCATATGTTAAAAACAATGGCTATGCAGAGTAAACTTGGGTTTCTTGATATTTTCATTTATTTATGACTCTCATGCTGTTACAAATAAACCTTATGTGCTTTCCTCCACCGCTAACTACTATCTTGTTTCACTGTGGGTAACTTTCAATGATCTCAGAGGACAGTGTGTGGAAAAATGTGAGCACACAGTTGTTTAAATCTTTTTAAGTGCATGTTATTGGTGTGTTGTTGTATTCATAATGTGAGTAATGATTGTTCTATTTCATAAACATGACCCCCGAGTCTAACGTTTTACCTAAATGCTCACCACTCAAAGGAGGATGCTTATGCAGGTGAAGTGAGTGTGTGGAGTGTTTGCTGAAGAGACAATAGAGTGTGTGAGAGTGTGCGATCATGTGTGTATGCGTGTGTGTGTTAGTTGTCTGGAGTCAGCCCAGCAGATGGTTTGGTGTTGTGGGTGTGTTGGCCGCATGCAGCAGCTGCTCTCACTGCGCCTCTCTCCATTCTTCTCACCCTCACACCCCCAAACACACACACACACACACACACACACACAAAGGCACACACACTCCTGAAAAGTACACCAGGATCACCTGATAGAAGCAGACACTGATCCGCTCCATTATTCATGAGCAGACCCGTCAACATGACCACTTTAATGCGTTGTAAACTCTGAACAGAGCGCTCTGCTGGCAACGCACTCTCTGATTTCCTCCTCTCACAAACGTCGCAGAAACACTTTGTCATCCATAAGCACCGTACAGACGATGACATCACCCTCAAATTATGGAGAAACAGCTCCGTGAGAATAAAAAACCAAGCATTTTTCACTGCTCTCCCTCCCTCCCTCCCTCCCCCGCCCCTCCTTTGTCTCCCTCACTCCCCTTCCCTCCTCTTCACCTCAACTTCAAAGCTGCTCTGAAGTCAGCGGGGGAGAGGACGGGGATCCCTGGGGGACAGTACCACACACACACATACACGAAGGAGACACACACAGAAGTGAAATAGGACTAACAAGCAGTCAAACAGTGGCCTTTGAGCAGCGACTGAGCGACAGCTTCAAACAACCCAGGTTAAAAAGAGCCAGCTCGTTTCTCATGACTGTATTGACTTCAATAATGCGGTTTCATGTGCCGTTTTTATCACACACCTCTTTAGCCCTGAAATACCACACACACACTCCACTCTGCATCTATCGAAAACACCAGATCTGATTGAAAACAGATCTGGAAGATTTAAAAAAAACCTTGAATAAATAATAATGAAGCTAAAATCTGATATACGTAATAATAGATCTGAGGATTTGATGAATAAAACATGATTTTATTCAATGATTATCAGCTACAAAGGACAGAATTCAGTGAAAGAAAGAAGCCCCCAAACCTCCCCAACAAAAAAGTTGGGTTGAATAATTCAGTTTCAGACCTTGATCTAAATTTCATGTACTGTTTTTCTCAGTCTTGATGAGGATGAATCTGGGGCTAAGTTGGCTTTGATCAGGAGATGAAGGAGTCCTACTCTTGATCTTCAGAGCTGCTTAAATGCTTCAACGCAGCGGGGGCCTGACCTCGAAGTGAAAGTTACATCACACAGGAACAGAATCCTAAACCCTGAAGAACGGAGAGAAGAGCACTTCATCACCTCTGAGTGAGATTGATTTGAGGAAAACGGAGAGGAGCAAACAAGCCGAGGTTAATCTTAGCATCTGATCCTCGCTCCAGATCCACAGAATGATATGTTTATCAGGATGAGTCATACTCTGGAGCAGAGATGCATCCACAGACGGATGGGCCTGACTGAGGGAGAGATGCGAGGACGAGATGCTGTCTGAGGTGAAGCACGAAGCTGCATGCCAGCGTTGGAAATACAACAGGAGAGATGTTTTTGTAGTTTGTGTCTACACATATTTAGAGATTTCAAGAGCCGTGACGCACAACTCAGAAGCAATCAAGGTACTTTAAAACCCTCGGAGCTTATACTCTGTAATTTGCATCCAAAATATCACTCCTTCACTGAGTCATAACTCAGTCAAATGAGGAGACAGGAAGAGGACAAACACATGTTAAGTTCCTGTAAATCGCCTGTAAACTCATAAGTGACCCAAAACACTTGAAGTTTCCTGCAGAATATCTTCTTATTTCATGGCATGACAAGGCACACTGGGAAAGTATGTTGCAGATTCTTGCACAATGAGCTAGTCAACTTAGCTTCCAATTTGTAAAAACGTAAACTCACTGACTTCACTTAAAGATGGACGAGTCATCTCCACCGCTGAATGTACAAAAGTGAAGCCAAAATTGTCCAACGACAGGCATCTATCATCCACGTCAGAGTCAGCACTGTTAGGATTGCCCCTCAAAGCTATGATGTTGATATTTACTTTTTCCTCTACAACCTTGACACATTTAGCCTTCAGGTAGATGGCAATAATCCCTCGGGTCTATCCTTGGCATCACAGTTTACTGAGTTAGTTTTAGAGCACTAATGTTATGGAAAGTTCAAAGACTCTTCAGTTTAAAGAGGGGGTATAATGCTTTCACACATTTGGACAAGGATACAAAGTCAGATTGCTAAATGTTCAAACTAAACATATAAGTTTTCAAATCTATACATATTTATTTGTTGTAGAAATCCCTGAATCTGTCTGTAAACTGATAAAAAGGGCTGTCCTAATAAATAAAAAGCACAAGATCTTCATGAAATCGTCACAAAACTTGCTAAAATGATGAATTCATCATAAGGATCTCCAACTGCTGTATGGTATGTTGTTTGGGGCAGGGCCTCAAACACCAAGGTCTGTCTATGGCTACAACTTAGCTCCTTGCTGATGGAAAACTAGAGCCAACTAAGCACTAGCGCTATCAAGCAACGAGCACTGGTGAATTAAAGAGAGGCTGGAAAAAGGATTTTCTTTTTGGAAGTATAAATCGTGAAGATACTTTCCAGGCACCAGAAGGACATAATAAAGCATAGTTGGAAGATGAACGTTCATGTTTCGGTGTTATGTCCCATATTTTAATTCGTTGAAGGCAAGCTGTAAGATCTAAACCGCGGCAAACTATTGTGTTAGGTGGCTCTGAATCTGTTGGCCTCACTTTTAGGAAGCTTTCGTGCCATCCATCCTTTTACTCATTGTATAACCAAACACAGGCGGACAGAAAGGGCTCACAGCCCAGATGGCAATGCTGTACTCACACTAGACTGTGTTGGCACCACTAGCTTCTACACACTTGGTACGGACGCAAACACTCATCTACTCTGATTCTGAGTGACACACATGATACAGCAGTGCATGGTTTGAGGCCTGGTGGCTTGTTATGATTGCCTGGATTGTGATTGCGTACAGTGTGTGTCAAACTCAAGGCTTGAAAAAAGTGGTTCAACATTCAAATGACAACTCTTGTGGCGTTTTTTTTTTCCACCTCTCATATGCAATCTGGTGTACTTTGAAAAGACAGTGTGCTCTGATTGATCAGATGTCTGCAGCATCTCTTACTTGTCTTACACAAGTTGCTTTGATAATGCCTGGGTGATACCACAAAGGAAGCAACATCTCCATGAGCAGCCAAGCCGTATCTTGGAGTGGATGAGGTATTGTTTTCATGAATGCACATCGATACAGAATCACTATCTCCCATTGTGAGTTGGGTTTTGTTTCACTGAGCTTTAGAAACGGCAACCTATGATCACATGAGCATGCATGTGCTCTACTGAGAGATTCTGAGAAATGGGATAAAAACAGGAAAAGCATGAAGAATCATCTACTGAGCGAGAAAGAAAGGGTGTGTGTGTGTATGTGTGTGTGTGTGTGTGGTGTGTGTGTGTGTGTGTGTGTGTGTTTAGTTGTTCTCAAAGGAGTGGGATTAAAAATGAATGCACTCTCATTCAGGAAGAGTGGTGCGCTGTTAAGCGGGGGAGGGGCAACGATTTTCTGACCATGATTCATCTCAGGTAACCTAAAGAGAGGAGGAGGGGGGGTTGTTTGTACGGGTCAGTGTGCTGCTGCAGGTACTGACACCAGCAGTTTCTCACAGCCCCTCGTGGACTTTCAGACTCTGTGTTCAGTGTGGATCTGAATCACACCAGAGGAGGTTACAGGATCAGGTTTCCTCCAGCTCGCTCTGACAGGAGGTGAAATTTTAAATCAGCTCTGAAATATTAATGGGCTTGATATTTTAAACATGCTTTTATTGACTTCATTGCAGGGGTGTTAGGCTCCGTCTGTGAGTCATGTGCCACACATTTCTCTCTGTTTACAGTTAAACTGGTTTCACTGGCTGTAATCATACAGCTGTACATTATAGGACCTTCAATGTACAGAGCTTTTAATGAACAGAGGCATGATGGGATCTAGAGTCAAAGATTGTTTTGCAAATTTGGAGGTTCAGCAGCAAGACTTAACCAAGTCAAACACATTACAACATTACAATGCACCACATGTTATTGAGGAGAATCAATTATGTACCTCCAAGGGCACAACTGGCTTTAAAGTGAAAGAATGTACCCTATGTACAGGGGCTACACAGCAAAAGCACAGGTTTGAATGAATGCTTATGTATGGAAGCCCAATTCTTTACAAAAAAAAAGGTTAAAAATGAAAACTTGGCTCCGTTAAGAATTTTTTGCCTATATTAAGTCATAGCTTTCTAGAAAAAAAAGTCAACCTTACAGGATAAAAAGTCAAAAGTGTAAGATAAAAAGTCAATTTTACCAAATAAAACGTCAAAATCATGCAATAAAAAGTCAAAATTACCAAATAAAAAGAAAAAAAATTGTAAGATAGTAGAAAGGAAGAAACATTATTATGCAGTGGCTTTACTTTGGAGTGAGTTCTAGCTGCTTTTTAATAACAAAGAGCAATGGATTGTAAGTACATCAAGATCACTTCAAACATGGTTATACCACACAGAAATATTATATTTGCTTGTGGATTCACTTGGGATTGTGCTGAGAAAACAAACCCTTGACAGAATCTTAAAGAAAAGCTGTAGAGTGTGAGGGGATGAAGAAACTACAATGCCACTTGGGGCACATGAATCTCATAATTTTTACTTTTATCTTAAAATTATGATCTAATATGGACCAAAAAATATCCCAACAAAGCAAAGTTTTTATTTTTATTTTGGCAGAAATGGGCTTCTAATTTCGGGTCTTGTTTCAGATTTTTTTGATTAAAAAATTTCACCAGTGGAGACAGAAAAGGTAGATTATTCATACTCCTCTTGTAAGTGTCAACACACACAAAGTCACTTCCTCATGTTGAGCCTCTCCAGTCAAAGCAGTCTGGACCCGCCCCTGCTGGGACTGAAGCTTAAAGACAGATAAATACTGAGAAGTCAACAGCATAAAAGGTCCAACAAAGTAATAAAGAGGTTTTCCCCGCAGAGCACAAACAACTAATCAAGAAAAATCAACATGGTTTCAGTCTAATTAAACACATTTAAGCCTCTTTTTGCTTCTGAAAGTCCCAAATATTGATGTAATAAATGTTCAGAGGGTTTAATTCCCCACTCGGGATGCTCAATCTTGTTCAGTCATCTCCCCGAAACACTGCGACAAATATGACTTCAAATCTTTCACAGAAAGATGCTTCACTTTTCCAAATCACACAGCAGTGACGGCAGAAAAACTGAGCTCTTTAACTCCAAACAGTCTCTAAGTGAATTTGAATTTGAGACATGAGCGCAGACTGAGGGGCCTTTTAAATAAAACATAAAGGAATCACCACCTGCAGAGAAACCATACAGCCCAGCCTCGCTGCACCGTTCGCTCCGCAGACTCAAGCACACGTTCAAGGAGAATCAGAAAGTAATGTTGGAGGCTAATTTTACTGTTTCTCGCAAATCCGAGTCTACAGCGCTGAGCTCTCTTTGAAGAGACGCAGACTCCCCCCTGCTGTGCGCTCACACTGCAGCAACTGTAGACCAAATCTTGAGTGGATGTCTGGCTATTGTGCAGTGACACTCGGTAAATATTGAGAGCCGGAAACTCTTCACCCTGATAAAAAAGACAAACCTCTTCATCCTTCCTGTGCTGCTTGTTTAATATCTTATGCTCCACCAGGTCATCGGTTACCCGTTTGCCATACCTCTGATGTCATAAAAGTATAAACAGTAACTCCCTTGTCAAACATCAGAATGCTATACCCCGTTAGAAAGCTTAGATTTTTCACATTTCATTTCAGTATACAACAACTGCTCTCTGCTTGACTGGCCAATAGCCTTAGCCGATGCTGCGTAAAGCCCCTCTAACAGGCTTGTTTATTTGCTATCGGCCTGTTATTCACACATGTAGTAATAAATAACCTTAGCGTTCACACAAAGCCTGCTGTAGCTAGTTAGTTAGTTGACAAGATGTCTTATTGCCATGTGTATTCATCTACATTCATGTGCGCAACAAGAGAGATAGAATTTGTGACCGGAAGCTATAATTTCACCATTTTTTTGCGAACCTTTTCACAGAGAGAACAAAGTTGACTACAAAGAGGACACTGAGCACTGATTCAGCTGGTTTTGTTTGCGCGAAGTCGTCAGACTAGACTGGTAAATGAGAACCTATCTGCTGTGTTTGGTCACCTGAGACTAAAAACTCTCTATCTCCTACAAGGTTTTACCCAGAAAGCTCAAACTTCACCCAAATGTAGATGACAAGGTGTAGAAGTGATGTGGTGAAGATCTAATGTCTGGCATCTTGAAGTTAATGATGTTCAAAAATTGGTTCTAAAAAAATGAAGAGGAAAAAAGGTGTTTCAGCTGCATTTATCCTGATGTGGACTTTAGCCACATATAAAAACACGACATTTTTTGAAACTAGAGATTCAAATCTTTCAAATGAGGTGTCACTGATGAATTTTGGCCTTATGGTTCTACAGTTAAAAACTCTGAAACATAGTATAGCATGTAGACCAGAATTGGGTGGAGTGTAAGGGATTAACCATCTCCACCCTCCAGGCTTTAGCAGCAGCAGCAGCTCTAGGAGAAGAAGGGAGGAAGTAGGACATGAGGAGGAGGGGAGGGACTGACAGGGGCTGTATGTGGCAGCAAGAAGGGACACGAGGAAAGCCAGTGGGATATGGAGCGGCTGTGGAGGAGGAGGTGGTGGTGGTGGTGGTGTCGGGGGGATTCAGTCATATCTTGGAACAATGCGAATGTGGAGCAGCAGTCGAAAAGTGCTTCACAGAGAGATAGGCACAGACGGCAGAGGACGATAGAGCCAGAGTGAGTGACATTCCTCTATGAGCAGCCACATCCTAATACAAGCTAATCCCTCTATCAGCCTCTTACCTCACCTGGGCCTACCTCCACAACAGCACCGCTCTGACAGAAAGGAAGACTGCATCCACAGATAAACTCAGTATTCAGGCCGGCCGCGCCGCCACAGTGCAGCTAAAGTCCCATACAGCTCCGTTCTTTGGTCAGCGCTGTCCCCGTCCTGTCACTCACACGGCTCCTGCTGACTTTTCCCTTTTAGCCGAGCAGCGTGTCACGAAGCGGGCGCTGATTACTGATTCACGGGGCGTTCATAAAAACGCAGCCAGACAGTCATTTGGTGTGTGGACATGGGGAGCAGAGGCCATTCTGTCACACAGCTGTGTGTTGTAATGTAATTTACAGCGGGATGATGGATAGTTGGATTTGTAATTATCAGTCAGAGATGAACACATGGTCATTTTTTAAAATCTCTGCATTAACTAATTCTATGAAATTCAAACATTATCATTCCCTCAGTGAATTATTTCAACACGAAACAATATCATACACATTTTGGGAGTAATTTCACCCATAAATGTCTGTATCATGGCATAAAACAGCAAATCATTCCATAAGGGATTGGTTGATTATTATCATAGATGTCGATAAGTTGCTTTGAGCTAGTTTGAGTAGGCACTATCGCTACTTTGTATCAACTCATGTATTCAGAGACAGATAAGAGACTGTGAGGAGGGCTGAGAGAAACAGAAATTATACATGTAACTGAATATAAATGACTGAATCACCTTTTCTGTGATATTTACACCAAATATGACACATAAGTTATACATCCTTGTATGATTCTCACAGGCTGCAAACGCTTCAACAGACTCATGTAGGATGTGTCACAGCTGCGTTCAATCCATATCATGATATATCATCTAACAAGTTCAGAAAAATGTCTTAATTCAAGATTTCAAGGGACAAAAATGATGCCTGAATTTCTTATAAAGAGAAAAGCATTCTAAAAATGGGGTCAAAAAATTAAGATTTTTAAGTTTCTTATAATAAAGATAATGTATTCATACAAAAAAATGTTATCACTACATGTTTCTAATCTCAGTGGCAGATTATTTTGCCCTTTATGAGCATTTCAGACTCTATTTCTTGTCTTTTAATGTCTCGATATTAGTAAAAAGAATCTCACTCTAGCTCTAGTTTACAGACAAACTTAATAAGCCATGTTTTGGTGCTAGTTTGTAAAGTAATTGGAACATCTTATGAAAGCCTGAACCTTATCAATATTGCAGCAGATGACAGAAACTAAAGAAAATGACTAAAAAGTGACAATAGGAAAATTAATTTAAAAAGCACAACATGAATCATGGGCAACATTAAGGGTTAGTTCATCATTACATTCTATAGGAGCAGGTGTTTGGAGGGTGTTAATCCAAAATGCTCTGCACAGTTTCAGTCCCTGGCGTCTTGTTTTAAACCTCCAGAAATTAGACATTTTCCCAGACCTGTCATGTGAATGGGGCTCAAAGTCAGTCTAATAAAACACATTTGTGCTAAAAATAAGACACAAACACTTGCTTTGCTGTCAGTTTTTGCAGTGCATTAAAAAACAATCTGCATTAACATCACTTGTGACACCTTTCAGTCAATCCCAGCAGCGCATGCAGGGTCCACTTAAAGATAAACTTTCTCTAATGAATGGGACATCTCCATTTCAGTGCATAACACCTGCAGACTGTGTCTCTTTTCACACCTGATCCACATTTGTAGCTGCTCTCTATGAATGACTGAACTCAGGATCATCAACCACATGTCAGAACCAAACTCCCTTATCATTTCTACCTCTTTAACAGAATGCTCTATAAAAATGATAATACTCACATATTCAGAGTAAGTCTGGCTCTGTGAGTATCCGGGTTGCACCTCACACTAAACGGCTCTGGTTTTAGTAGAGGGGGGGTGATGCTGAGTGTCCCACAGACAGGACAGAGGGACATAAAGAAGCAGCAGCTGTCCACGGAGCATCAGCGGAAATCGACGAGTTATAAAACAGCACCATCTGCAAAGCGAGCACAGGCTGCACAGCGACAGCACGAAGCCCGAACAGCTCCGACACAAACTCACCGCGACATGTAAACACGGGGGGGGGGCAGGAAGGTGCGGGGGGAGCTGAGGTAAACAGCGTCTGGACACGGTGATACAGTATTAATGACCCAGGAAGAGATGGAAGGAAGGAAGGAGACTTGTTCTTCTTCACCGATACCCGTTCTTCTCCCCCCTCCCTCACTTTGATCCCCTTTAATCCCGCTCCTAAACTCCTACCTTTCCCGCAGAGCTCCTGCCCGTGGATGGCGGTGTGTGAGGCGGGTTTCGGTGCCTGTTTTCCGGCTGTGTGGGGCTCCGGGTGGGTGCTGGTGCTGATGTTGATCCGTGTCTTCGGTCTCTTCCTCTGCTCGGCTCGTGGTGCTGAAGTGGACAGCGCACCCACCGAGGAGAGCAGGGAACAAAAACCCTCACAGAGCGTCACTGCAGCGGCCTCAGCTGCACAGCGCCCCCCGCCGGCCCGGAGGAGCAACTGCACAAAGCTGTAAACAGCGGAAAGCATTAGAATAGCGCCACCTAGCGGCTCCCTGCGAAGCACCTTTTCTGTTTACACACAGAGGGAGGTCGAGAGGCTTTCACACCAGACTTTGATACAATTTTTGAAGTATTTAGACAAACATATCGATCACATCGCGTAATACCCGTGTGTGTTTCCTTTATCTAACCACACACACACACACACACAGCCCTTAGTACTTAAGTTTTCATTGCTGTCTATTTTGTGGCCAATTTTTAAGATATTTTCCTCTTTTATTTTAAAGTTTCTCTTTTGCTTAAGTTTTTATTGTATTTTTCCTTTAATTTTTTTTTTTCAAGCACTTTGTTACCTATGTAAAAGTGCTAAGTCCCTGAAGATCTTAATACTATCCTTATTGTTTATATTATCAATAGCAATTTTATCATGGTTAAAAATATATATAGTCAATATATGTAAATATATTATTTTTCTTAGTAATATAAATATCATTATTTTGTTTGGTAAATTGACAAAAAGTGTGATGCTAAAATAGTGTAAAAAAAAATACATAAATAAACAGAAATTAAATAAATAAATTGGAGTCGTCAAGCTCAAACATTTTCCTCCCAATTTGTATTGTATTTTCCTGTTTTTTTTTTTTAAAGTATTTTGTCATTCCATGGGTAACCTTCACAGAATATCCTGTTTCTTGAGGTAATTCTCATAACAGACTTAAATTACATCAGACAAACACAATTCTGTATTTCCCCTCTACACGTTGAATTAACTGTAATGATAAAATGTAGGAAATTATTTATATGTCCTCAAGTAAAACCTCTATGCATGTTTTGCATGATTGTAATTAGTTTATGTATTTATTCTATTAATCTTACTGTATTGGTTTTAGTCATGTACTTCACTTTTATTTTTTTGTGTAATTTATTTTTTATTGTTGTTATTATTGCAATCTCCTTGTATCTACTTTCTTTTATGTGAGAAAGATTCTGTATATATTAAGTTGATATGAAGAAACACGCCCAGTAAACAGGCATGTGGATGCACATGATTACATCTTCCTGACTTTATTGAAAGAAAAATCTTTCCTACTTAATCTCACCTAAATTTTATTAGCAGTTTGCTGTACTTTGACCTTACTAGAGGTCACAAGCTAAAACATGAGGGTCTAAAATAAACTTGATCTTTTAACTCTAAGTGTTGTCAAGTTTGGAGTTTTGACCCTCTGCCTGAATGTTTTAAACTTGATCAGTAAAACAGAACTAATAAACAACAAATCAAACAATATTTGTAATACTTACCAATTCATAGTGACAAACAGTCAGTCTTCAAGAAAAACCTTTGTGTGAGCTCAGTATCTTAAAACAGACTTTCCTGATTTTACTTGAATTTAAGCATTTATTTCCTCCTGGACATATTTCTTTGTATCAAAATATCTCAAACACATATGGTGCCATTACAAATAAGCCCAACATGTTTTGTCTCTTAGTGTCCCAGAGAAGGTGTTAAACCAAACATTAACCTCAGCTTTAAAAACAATGTACAAAAGTCTGCAGTTCACTGAGTGACCACTTGAAGCTGGCACCACGAGTATTGGAAACCACAAACAAACAAAAAAAAACTGAAAAAAACCCCCACAGCAGACATGAACACTCTGGTGCAAAAAGAGTAAATCTAGCAGACACGTAAAAACTCATAAATTATATGATTAGTCCCTGTCAAAGAAAAATCTTTTTGAAAAAAGATCAGAAAAGCATCCATGTTCAAACTCTTGAGTTAAAAAGTTAAAAAATTGAATACAGATGGCTTAAAAGAAAAAGTCCAAGGTGCTGTGATCCTTTCAGGTGAGAACAAATAACAGATAAATGTTGTTCAGGTGAAGAGATCAGACTTGTTGCAAAGCTCAAACTGGCAATACCTGTCAATAAGACTTTATAAGTCACAAACCAACAATGAACAATAGGCTTCAAAGGAATTTAGCTGAAGAACTAGAATTGTAACTGAACATTCTGATAAAAAACCAAAGAATATGTAAGCTTTTAATCAAATGTTGGCAGATTTTTTTTTGAAGAGACGATGAAGTAAATTATTCATGGCTCTGGTTATTGCTATCTTCTTTCACTCTGATATCTTCATTCTCTGATATTTTGCTCTGCTAAAGAAAATCTACTCAGGCTCAGAAATAACCACAAGTTTGTATGAGAAGTGTGTAAAGCTTTTATCAGCGCTGAGGCACAGCTCAGATGGATCTGAGGGTTTCTGTGTGAGGTTGATACATTCTTTTGCAGCTGGTGAGTTATTTGAGCGTCACTCTCTGAGAAAGGTGTCGTGACTCCTTTAATCGTCATCTCCCTGGGTGTGCAGGTCACATGGGGTGTACTCTGTCCTGATTGGCGGGCTGTAAGGAGTGGTCCAGGGCAGCAGCCGGGTCCCCTTGGGTGACGGCGAGGGTGGCCTGCTCGGGCAGCAGGGTGGGGTCTGTGAGGATGGCTGTGGTGGTGCTCAGGAGACGGAGTGAACTCAGAACCACTGAGAGAAATAAAAAAACAAAGGTTGTGGCATCAAAGGGTTATTTTGTTCAAGAGTGGTTTCTGATCTCTTTGTTTTTGACTCACTGGGTCTGAGCGCAGGCAGAGAGCAGTGCTGGTCCAGCCAGGACAGAGTGGATCGACACAGATCCTCCACACTCGCAGTGGAAACCATCCCATTATAAGACTCAAACAAAGGCTCGATGATGATGCTGAACTGACACTGAGCTGAGGAAAGTAGTTCAACTTATGACATGAGACACAACAAGAACCAGAGACATCCCTTTTCTTTGACTGTTGTGGTTACTGAAGGCGACAGAGGGTCTCTCATCATGTGTAAAACAAAGGCTGAATGGTTTTAAAGTCAGGTTTGATTAAAGCATCTTTCTCTTCAACAATTAGCAAAAAAGAAGAAGTCAACAGTTCCTCAAAAACTGATTATCCCTCTGCAAACAGACTCTTTGGCTCTACAACAGATTATAAACAGGTCAAAAATATGTTTCTGATATTTACAAAAGGCTCAGTTGTTCTCTGTGGCAGCAGCTTGAGGAAGATTTTAGTGGATAATACCTTATCAACTCTTGGTTATGGATTGTTTTCAGCAGTAGGTGTCAGATTATTTGAAGCTGTAAAAACAGCAGTAAGCTGTGAATACTTACTGATGCATTGAGTAATTCCTAGAAATTCAACATCTGGACATTCATGAATGTCCAGAGAAGTCTGGGTAAAATCAACCTTCTGATCAGACTTTTAACCCCGGGCAGATCTGAAAGTGAAGAGGAAGCAGGACTGAGGGAGTCAAACTGTCAATATCAACGTGTGAAGTTCAGAGTGATCCAAATAAAAATTATGTGGAGAAATCAGATATCATCCCACATGACGTGAAGACTGAGAACTGTCATGTTCCAGATTTCCTCTGGATTGAAGTAAAAATTTGAGGTGTCAATATTAGGGCTGGGAAATGAATTTCAATTTAGATTTAATCGCATTATGCCCTGTTACAACATTCTAATCATAGACAGTGCAATATTTCTTTAACCTCAAATGTGTCAAAACACTGCATACTGCATACATATTTTTGCAGTAGATGTTTATGCTCATAGTCAGTGTTACTCAACCAAAGAGCAAAACTGTTGAAAGCTACCTTTGCAAGAGCAACAATCTAAGTACTGAAAGGTGGCAAAAGTGGGTTTAAAGGCATGAAAATAAGGGGAAAAACTTGGAATATATCCAGTTTTTTTTATCTTATGTAATTTTCCAATTGTATTACTTTCATCTGTAATTATCTTGAAGCCATTATCATCAACATCTTAGTAAAAAAGGCTTGAAATAAGTGTTTATTGAGTCACTACAATATCTGGGTTTCACTTTCTGAAATGGGTGACCAAAAATTAATGTTATCCTAACCTTTGAGATGTACCTGTTTATGCAAATAGAGTTTCTTTTGTGGATTTTTTCATTTAAAAAATCCTACTTTTATCCCTCATGTATGTTTTTCTTGTTCAAAGTGAGAATGATATGGATGGTGGATATGATGGGGAACGTGAAATAATGGCACAATAAATTGCAATTGCAATACAGGGAAAAGTAATCGCATTTGGTTATTTTTTCGGATCGTTTCATCATCGGCCCTAAACAGTATTATTGCTTCTCGCAGTGAAGCAATACTAATTCAATTACACTGGATTGGGTCAGCTTTCTGTATGATTCATCAGTGTGACCATTTCTTCCCATTGTGTGAGAATGTTTATTAATTTGAGGGTAAGGAAACCGAGCAGTTTCAACAGCAGGCTCAAAGATTATTTTGAACCAGTTCCATGTTGTTTCAATGATTAGCACTGTTGGCCAAGTAAAGAAATTCTGTGTCGTCCGGTGCACGTGTGGGCTTTCTAGGAATACTTCTGTTTTCTCTCACTGAACAAAATCATACTTGTAAGGTTGATCAGACACTCTGAAGTTCCTGTAAGAATAGTCGTCTATCTCTACACGTTAGCCCTGTGATTGGCCGGCCTCTTACTCAATGAGGATAGCGACGAGAATTAGACTTCGATTTAAGCCCTATACGAGCCCATTTTGTAACAACAACAACCCGAACTGTGATAAAAAATATGTAATAAGACCCGAAACGTAATAGCAGGTTGATAATTTGACAGATGCTGAGCCTAACACATAATAACTCTTAGCCCAAAATGTAAAGACTTGTGACATTATTGACATCAATGTCATTGTAAAAAGTATATGCTGATCTTAAACACCTTGAACAGAAATTAGTTTGTATAGATTTTGATTCCTCATTTATAATGAATATCAACCAAATTTTGATGTCTTAAATTTAAGCCCTATGAATATATAATATAACATTCTTTATTTTAACTTGTCGTTTGTATTTCTGCATCCATTAGCATTCACCCTCCACTACCTTAAAATGTCGTAAGGTATCTGGTCGTCCGACTTACTATCACCAGTTAGGTCTTCAGTGCTTTACAATAATATACTGTACATCCTATTTATTTGATTTGCTTTTAATTTTCCTTGTGTAAAATCGTTTGTTTGTGCTTTATCCCGTCTCCTGTGTTGTATTATCTGTGTTAAAGAAGTGCTTTTGTCTTGCTTTTGCAACAGTTGACCTCTACGCTCAGAGAAATCTCAAAGGAACAGAGCAGCTGTGTGATTATTTTTGTCTTTTTGAGTGATTTGCACAAACCTGTTTACTAAAGTTTCATCAAATATATTTTAATGATTATCTAAGTCATACCTCTTCAGTAAAAGCCTCTCTATTTCAGCACCAGGGTAAAGCACTGCTGAACAAATAAGCGATTCAGTCAGTTCTTATTGTTTACACAGAGTCTGAATAATAAGTGTCAAACAGATGGTTAATGAAGCTACGTGGGCTGTTTGTAAAGAGACAAACTCCTCTTTGAGAACTTAATGTTATTTATTTGAATGTCAGCGTTGTATATAACAAAGTCCTAAGGCCTAAAACTATCTTAATATTCTCAGACAGGAAACACCCTGAAGGTGTTTTTGTGCAGCTATGATAAAAGTGTGATCCAATCGTCTCATCCTGCCTGCAAGATAACAGCTGCAGGAACGGATTTGAACATCATTAAGGAAGAATTTATGGATAGTATCATAATATTTTTATACGCATGTGGAATTTACAATGCAAAGATTTTTTCTTAATCCACCTGGAAACACTGAAATGCTTCGGATGAGTAATCATGAGCGTTGTTTGAATTAAATTGTGGTTTTGGTGAAACCTGTGATATCACTTACAAAGTGTACCATAACAAAATTAACACTTCAATTAAAGTGATATTTTCAACAACAGTGTGTATTCTTCCTAATGTTTGAGTTTGATGAGTTCATTTGGATTCAAAGGAAACAGTTTGGGGAGTTAAGCAGAATTTGAAATCCCTTAAAATGATGCTGCAGCTCGTGGCCACAACAAGTCAGACTAAAGAGGCTCACAGGAGAATAGATGAGGACGTGCAGTGCTCATATTCTTGAGCTGTTTTTGTTGAAGTGTGATTAATTTCACTTCCTCAGATAAATATTTTGAAGGATACGATCCAGAACTTCCAGTTTTGGAGCGTCTGAGCCTGGACGTACTCTCTGAACTTCTGCCTCATGTGGTCGAAGCGCTGCCTGGTGATGGGGACACCTGTGGCTGGGAGCTGCTGCTGACACGCACTGAGAGAAGAAACACAGGGAGACAACACGGCAATGTAAACGAGTGGACATGAAAGCCTGATGCGTGGTATTAGAGGACAGAGTCGTATGTTTCCTGTCTGCTAGGTCACAACTAAAGTTACAATCTGTTCACTGAGAGTGAGCTTCCTTAAAGAAACTTTCATTAAGTGTCGATTTTGGTGGATACTGTGGACTTAAGTGGTTCAGAGTCACATGACTGAGGTGTTTCCACGCTTCCCACTGCATTTATACGTCTCTCTTCATCCTTGTTGAGCTATAAAACTTCAAACTTGTTGGATCAACAGGGTTTGTTCCATTTTAAGAGTCACAGGGTCTTTTCTGCGTAGTTCCTCAAAACTTCCTGCCCTGCTTGATCTGTCCTACAGCGAATTGACAGATGTATGGTATGACCCCTTTACAGCTGTGAAAGGGTCAATTCAGGAGTTCTTTGATGCTTGGCAACCTGTAAATCTGGATGAAATGAAATTTTAGAGTGGAATATGAAAGTAATTGTGTATGTGTAGATTATTCTGTATGTGTATGGGTGTGTATGCTTGTAGTGGTGATGTGTAATTTCTTTTTTTTTTTATTCTTCTTTTGCTTTCTGGCTATGTTCAAATAGTTAATTTGATGTAATTTTATATATGTCTATTGATTCTGAGAAGTATTGATAAAAAAAGACCTTGATCACCAAAAGAAAAAAAAAGGATTGTTGTGTATTGGCTGCAATCATATACTGTATAATAAATGAAATCAGCCATTCAGATGGGAGACATCTGTATACATGTGAACCAGAACCAGAACCAGGCTGTATACATGTGAATTTCTGCTCTGGAAACATTTCTCCTGGCTTGGTGGGTACGTGACTTCTAGTACTTCCAGAGCTAGCCTCAAGCTTTCAAGCGACAGCAGGTTTTAGCACTTCCACATTGTCTCGTATTTTCAGACCACAGGTTGCTGCTTGGCTGCGACCTGCTCGACCAGGCGCGCAGACAAAGCCTAAAGTAACGGATCCAGTGTGAGCTGACACGTGAACTTGAATGTAAACCTATCTGAGGGTTGTTGGGTTGAAGAGGTCTTACTTGATGGAAGAGTTGAGGAGCTGGATCTCCTCTCTGAGTCTCTGCGCCTCCTCATGCAGCTGAGCTCTCTCCTGCTGCATCTTACTGATGTACTCTGCTGTCTTCTGTAGGGTGGTAGCTTTACTGATCTGTGGGGGCAGACAGGTATAGTATGTCAGCAGTATTCTGGGGTTATCTGAAAACAGTCTGTATTATAGTGGGTACTTAAATAAAAATAATCACCCCCCGCCCCCTTTCAGCACATCTCTCTGCAGAGGGGCTGCACATCCTCTTACTGTACCTTTATGCTGGGCTGTGAGCTGAGTGTTGTCACCAGATTATGTAAAGTGTCAAAACCCAGTTTGATGTTGAAACGTCTCTTCTGTTCTGCTGAGATGTGAGTTATCCTCCTGCTCTCTGTCTGCTGCAGATAAAACACAATTATATTCATCATTTCACCTCTCGCTGACTCTGACAGTCTGGGTCAAACATCAACCTCAACGTAGACAAAACTGCACCACATGAGAGCAGAGATCATTCTGGAGTCATCAAGGTGAGTCCTACCTTACTTGATTCTATCTTTGCGTGTCCTGAGAAGCCTGAGTGTGAGGACTCGGGGTTGGTGACTTTATCTGAAGGGTTTGGAGGTGATATTTGGCCTGGATGTCCTGAAAAACTAACTGAGAAAAATGCATCTTCATGCAACTGCAGGCAACCTTAATGACTTCCTTATGTAAGCATGCGCACAAACGTGATGTACACTTCGTAAGTATATATGCTACAGACTCTTTTCATGCTGAATATGAGAATCAAATAGCCACAGATCATCTTGTTGTGATGTGAAATGTTTTGATGTACCTGTTAAGCTGTTCTTGTCCGTGCCGTACAGCTGAACTGGGGAGAGCTTCTCAGTCTTGGGGATGAGGAGGGTGGTGTTGGTGTGTGTGGAGCTGTGGGTGAGCAGGGCTGACACTGCTGAGCCTCTGGAGGTGCTGGCGTGGGGTCCACTGTGACCCAGGGTGGCGCTCTGGCTGTGTAGAGGAGTCAACACTGGGATCCCTGCAGGCCAGCCAGCACCGTGCTGCAGCTGAGAGGAGGCTCCTCCAACATGAGAGCTGCTGCTGCTGCTGCTGGACTGCTGAACAACACACAAGGCTGTTAGACTGAGCTTTACATGACTGCATCAAAATGTGGTGACAGTACGCTGTTATACCTAGGATCTCCATCCCGTGGGTTAAATGTGCACATGCAAGGTGAGAAGGCACCATTTTTCATATAAAATGTTTTCTACAGTTCATTTCATTAGGAATTTTTGATGTGATTGTTGCTAAAGCACATACCGTGAAATAAAAAAGTAATTTCTTAGAATAACTCATTCCTTTAAAATAGAACAAAAACATCAACATTTAAAAGTTTATCAGCTGTTTATAATCATTGCTTATGCAATATTAGAGACAAGCTCACCGAGGGGCTGGGAGACGACAACCTCCGACCTCTGGCGGTCACAAGAAGAGCATCAAACCCTAAAGATGGCTTTCCTGAAAACACAAAGTCTTATATTAATCCTCCTGTTGTCTTCGGAGTTACTCTGCACTGTCTGTTCTGACTGCTTATTAAGTACAAAGTGAAAAATTTCCTCCCAATTTTTTGCTCCATTTTTATGAAGATGTTTTGAACATATTTGCATATATTTAGCAATTACTTTGTATATGATATGATAGAACTTATTTACAAAAATATATCGCTTCTTTGCGAAGAAAAAGCAAAACATCTGATCTCTTTGCACTAAGGTTATTATGAGAGGTGCATATTTGATGTAATATCACAGACAGGTATTTGTCAAAGTGATGATATTGTTTTGAAGTAATTTAAATTACTTCAATGGCAGTTAGATGCTATACATTTTCATAAAACATACATAATTTAACAATAATAGTCATACTAATGAATAACCACTTTTACATGTATACAGTATTGCATGGAACCATCCATGTAATTTTCAATAAATTCTATGACTGAAAACCAAAGCTATGACAAAATGACTTTTGAAGTCAGGTCGATTGGATCTAAAGACAACAGGAGGGTAAAGTCTGAAAACTGTTCTCACTCATTTTCTGATTATTTTAAATCAAAGTGGCTCACGTTCTCTGGTGTTGGAGGAGAGCAGCTCAGCCAGGCAGCTGGTGGGGGCAGGTGCAGTGGTAGGAGGACCCGCTGTCCTCGCTCCCCCAGTTTTCTGCTTGTGTTTCCCTCTGACTCCTGAAACTGACACCTGCTCAGGGACGGAGAAGCAGTGGGCCATGGCGTCTGACACAGCAGCAGGGTAACTGAGCGTGTGGCAGGGCGTCTGGGTGTACGAGTCCCCCGAGTGAGGGAAGCCATGAGCCCCCACTGTGGAGGCTGTGTGGGTGATGACAGTGGGGGTGACCGCGGTGGTTGTGTAGTAGGCAAACTTTGGGTAGAGGAGGGGAACACCTGAAGCCCCCGTCTGCTCCATGTTGGAGGTAAATGCTAGAGTAACAGGGGGGTCAGGGTACGACTGGTGTCCGTACGGCGAGAGGATGCTGCTGCTGTGGTAGTCACCGCACTCCTGACCCAGTCTGGTCTGGTCCTGCTGGGCGCTGGATGACGAAGGCTGGGGGAAACATTCAGATCACAGATTGGGCAAGAGGATAAATATTCAGAGCACTGGAAGAACTAAACGGCCTCTAAACTTGTACAAATAAGCCAAAAGGACATTGCATAATTCACAAGGCATTCTCATAACCTGGGCTGAAGAGCAAATAGCATCTCAGTGCACCAGTGTTGTTTGGATACACTGAAATGATCAATTATTCGTAATTTTGTGGTAGAATAGAAAGACACACTGGACAGACAAGGAGCTCAGTTTTTGACAGATTTAGTTGAAGGTGGCGTTCCTTCATCCATGTGGAGATATCAGCCAGACACACTGATATTGAGCTGAAACAGTCGTGTCTTCAGGTGTAAAAGACAGGAAAAGCTGGTCAGCACAGCAGTGGTAGGAGAAGCCATGAGAGCAGATCACTGCACTGAGGGAAGTGGAGTATGAGGAGAAGAGGAGGGGACCAAGCACTGATCCCTGGTATATACCCCCTGTTGATAAACCACAACAGGGCAGATCCTGAGATGCCAACTTCAGAGTCAAGGAGTCAAAGGCAGCGTACAGGTCCAGTAGTAAAAGGACAGAAGACTGACCAGCAGCTCCAGACAGTCTCAGCAAACCTGCACAGTGATTTCTGCCTGAGGCCAAATTGATACGGGTCAATCAAGTTATTCTTCTGCAGATGCTCAGAAACTTGGTTGAAGGCTCTTTGGAGCAAAACAACTCCATCAATTTCCCATTATTTTACTTTTTCTTGTGTATCTTTTAAATAGAGTTATAGCTGGCTCCATCAGTAGCATTTTGTACCCTGTCAGGAAACGTTTGCTCTGAAAGGTTACATTTGCAGCTGTCACGGCCTGGACTGCAGCCGCCAGATCAAACAGTCTCTTGGGGCATTTCCAAAACTTCTTGTTGTTTTGACTCACAAACCAATCAAAACTCAGATATTTCATAAGGCGGGGACATGTTTTAAGAACACTAGAGTACTTCTTTAAGAGCTGGGGTTAAACCATACAAATAACTGTTTCTAAAATATGAGCAGTTTTCTGAGCAGCACTATAAGCAGCTGATGAATCCCTCTTTTGTAATTCCAGCTGAGGTGAGCAGAGTGAGAGGAAAAGACTTTACCTGAGCCAACGTGCTGTCCATGAGGAGCTGAGGAGTTGTTACCACAGGAGAGGGAACAGGGGCGAACGCTGTGCTGGATGAACCCTCGAAATAACCACAGTCAGTAAAACCAGTCTGCTCCGTAGTCTGTCCTCGATAGTTCATAAAAATATCTGAGGAGAAAACAAAATGTTATCAGATAATTCATCAAAGCTCAGGAAGTCAGGACCCTCAATTTGTAAACCACAAGACAACACCACATGGGTCAGTTCTTAGCTTTTCTGCATTTTTTTTAAAGGAAACCTGGAAAGAGAGGGTGATGAAAAGGACAAGGACAATCTTTTGAAAATATAATTACCACCCTGAACAATTTTGTTATTCTGTCTGTTTGAGGAAACACAAACAAAAACAGACGATGAATATTTTACACTCATGGCTGTGTCACTGTGACAAACTCTGGACCCTGTGACCAGAAGAGAGACAGCTGATCCCTCTGGATCATGATAGAGCTGTGAGAGGGCAAACAACAGACAGACACACACACACACACACACACACACACACACACACACACACACACACACATTGCAGCAGAGGTGTGGCAAGAAGTGTGCGGCCCCAGGTGAAAAACATTTCAGGAACATGATCAGTATGAAATAATCATCTTTTGCTCCAGTTATCAGGGAATAATCTATAACACCAAAACACTTTTGGATTTTTCAGATTAAACAAACACTTGACATGAAGTGAGGGACTTCACAATCACATCCCTCATATCACCAAGTTAAGTTTCCCAAAATTACATCCACAGAAAAGTATCCTTGTGAGAGTGATTCATTTAGTGTTGTGAAGTCGCATTTTATCAGACACAGAACTGAGTGAGTGACTGAAGGTCACTGCAGAACAGTTACTGCATCTTCAAAGCAATTATGTAGCAGAGAAAACAAACTCATGTAAATCACATGTAGAGCTTTTACTTTGTGTATTTCAGCTTCTCTGTTTTTTTCCTGAGTGAGAAAATGTAACTCTAACTTGTTTTCTTAGGCATCAACTTAAGGAAAATGGAGACCATCATTTCCTGGGCTAAGACATTACAGGACTTTTAATCGGCATACAATCAGAATCAGTGAAATAAAATGTTTAAAATGTACTGTAAATGTATATGTACATATAAAAGGGGAAGAGTTTAAAGTGGATGGATACCTCAATGGATCAATGTTGTTCTGGTGCCTTTATATGACAACATGTAGTGTTCACCAGTAAACAGACGGAGAGACTGATGGACAGGTGGAGCGTACCTGGTATGTCCATGAAATCATCCAGATTAGGCTGCAGTGGAGTCAGGCCTGGCTGGATTATATCAGCATTATTCGTATACGCTGAGGAGGAAGAGAAAGAAACATCACAGGTTCATATTTCTAAGACTCTTTCCGAAGCTTTCATCTGATCTGGTTAACTCAACTTTTAATGTAATGAAGACACAGTCAGGATTGAGAGAGATCAAAAGTTTCTGGAGAAAGTCATTGTTGTGCGATAAGGGATCAAATTACAAAAAAATGATTTTAATTCTATAAAAAATGTTTAATCTGCTCCAAATTTTGCATGTGTAACAAGGCCTGGAATAAACACGACTTAACATTTGTATAGCAATAAAATTCAAAGGTAAATAAAATGCAAACACGTCAAACTTGCAAAGAAAATGAGCAGTTTTTTGCAACCCTTCAGCACTAGACCATCATCAGGCAAATGGCTTGCAAATTGTACTTTGAAAGTGCAAAAGAATAATTCAAGTCCAACTCATAGCTAAGAGTCCACAGCTCCAATTTCAAAATAAACACGTGACTCTCATAACAAGCGCAGAAAAAATTAATAATCAGTCTGCTGTTGTGATCACATGGACTCTGTATGCCAGATTCGGGTGCTGCTGCATAGAAGTGCTAGACTGGGATACACTGCTTATATCAGAGATTTGAGAGCCAGATCATTATAATACATCAATACAAGTTTTGTGGGTTTTTTTCTTTCTTTCTGTTTTTTTTTTTTTACCGTTCTGTGACCTATATCTGGTATCAATATCAGTTACTAAGGTCTCACCTGTTTATGTGTGTTCGTATTTTTTGTGAAGCAGTGAAGTTTTTTCCCACATTATAGACAAATAAAGTTTATTCTGCTCAATAGTTCAGTCATATAATCTGTTTTATCCCATGAATGGTTAAACACAAGCTGAGTGGGGTTTGAGCTCAATCTTCAGTGAAAATGACTGAACATACAGATAAATGTGGTTTTAATGGAAATGTGTGCGAATGAAAAATACTGATGCAAAACTTTGTATTCGTGCAAGGCTTTATCAACTCAAAGTCAGTCTCAGTAACAGTGCGAAGGTGTTGTCAGATCTGGTATGAGCCATCTACAGGAAACCCAGAGGATCTGTTCATGAGACTTTCCTCAGGTTCTTGTTCAGTTACAAAGCAAAGGTAAAATGATGACCATGACCATGATTGTTCACTTAAATCTTTTACAGCTCACTTTTTTTTAATCCTTATTGAACACTGTCAATATTCATTTCATTTGCATTTCGGACCAAACTGAGTCCAGGACGACGTCAGAGAAAACTTGCTGACTACTCACTGTCGTGCCGGTCACTTGCCCAGGGACATGGCTTTTGCGTCATGGTGAAGAGAGTGTCGGAGATGTCAGACAGCAGGCAGTCCAGGTCAAACATGTGGGCCTCTGGGGGTGTGGCCTCAGGCTCCTGGGACATCTGATTTGACCATTTCTCCAGCTTGGCCTGGCAGATCTGACCCTGAGGGACATCAGCCAAAAGTTCACTCCTCAGAAACTCGTCAAAAACTCAACTTTAGTAAGTTACAGCGACAAACTGTCATCCGCCCATCAGAGGAATCCGTAATAATACGTCCGAACAGTGTTGAGTTTAAGATACGTGATTCCCCCAGCTTTTGGTGACTCAAAAACAGAAACTCACAAAATTAAGTTTAACATCTATATCTATAAAAAAAAGAAGATATGAAAAGTTTTGGCGCTTCCTCCTCGATCAGAATCAGCCAGCAGGAAATCTGGAATGAACATTTTCCTCTCCTTAAAACTGTAAAAACTCACTGATCATGTAGCTCCAGGCCTGTGTTTCCCTCCGCTCTGCTTCACCCTGATCGTCTTGTCTTTACCCTCCTCTTTTTAGTCTGAGGCCACATTTATAGGGAAGCCCGGCTGAGCTGGAAACTGTTGTGATTACGTCCAAGCACACGACATTCCCTCTTATAATTTATTCATTTACCTCTCGATTAGTTTTTCTTGAAAGGAAAGGATAAGTGTACATGTGGAAATGAGGTAAAATTGCTGTGTGCATATGCATATGTGTGTCTACGAGCGTGTGTGAGCGAGGTGGAAAAAAAGTGATGAAAAGTAGTTTGGCCACATTGTTCAAAAACACAAGCCCCTTACAGGTTATCATTATGGCGTCTTTGTACATTTCTTTATTTTGATGTCTCACCATTTCAATAAGAGCTGCAGCCTTTTGTCCCTGACCTAATTCAGTCACACTCACGTGCAGACAAACAGGAAGACCTGAGGCCCCAGTAAACACAAAGAGCTGCTGCCTCATCTCCATGAGGAGGAAAATATACAAAATCTGTGTTCGTACCAATCTTAAATGACAGATACAGGAAGTGAAAAAGTCACAGGCAAAACAAATTCACTCCATTTCTTTTTAGAGAGAATAAATTTGAGCTTTAAACTTACGTCCAGTATCATGCTAGTATGCTTACAATAATAATGCGGTCATAATGATCTTCAGAGGGTTTAATGTCATGAATTCATCATTCAAGTGTTAGGAAAAAATAAATGCAAATACAGCATTTTAAGGTATGTTCTTATATATTACAAAAAAAGTGAAATTTGGGCCTGATGGTGATAGAAAAAGAAAAGCTCAGCTAATCATGTTGTCGGTCACTGAGCGTGTTGTTCACCCTGTCAGGATGAGCTGGACCCAAACACCAAACATGGAGGGCTTGTGTCCCTTTGAAGGAGTTTCTCTACCACAATAATCTACAGGCTAAAATGTCCTGAGTAAAACATCACTTGGGTTCAGTTTTATTGATATAAAAATGTCATTTCCTGTGTTGAAAAAAGTCTTTCAGTCTGTGCTTCTTGTTTGAATCTGTGAAACCTTCTTAAAATGAGCCGACTTACCTGTTATCTCTCACATATGAACATTGAAACCAAAAAAAGTAAAGAAGCACTGATAACCAGGACTGCCCCTGGTGGGGTTTTTTTTTCTTGTCACATCACCATCAGTGTCTGTAAGATTCTCCTTAAATCTATCAGGTCCTCAGCCCTGCTGTAAAACTCAACAACCTCTGTCAGAAGTTTGCCTCATATCTCATCTTCAGTTTCTGTTATATCTGAAAATTACATTTGTCTTGTAGAAATCTGCCGTGGTCCTAAATGTTTTTGTCTTTAACCCTTCCTGCCTTTCCTCGGTGTTTTGTCTCTTTTCTTGATTCTCCTGATGTAAACGACACCCTCTCAGTTCAGTGTTGCCACAGTGACAGTTAAGAAGAATCAAATGTTTTTCACTGCTGTGTAATGACAATTCTTAAATCACTTTCAAAGCTCCAGTAGGTAACTTTGGTTTATGTTGACTCTGGCACCCTTTGTGGACGAAGTTGAAAATCTCGGCTCTGTAACGATCCTCTCCTGTTGCAGTGTAAGCAGAGTTTTCTGGTGTAAAAACTCAATGTTCTGTCCTTCAAAATTCAAGTTTATCACACACATTGCATGTGTTAACTTTAACAAATAATTATCGTAATCCTGGGGTTGTCTGATCACTCAAATGGCCGTGTAAATTGTCATGACTTGATCAAAAAAGGAAAAAAAGAATCAGAATTCTTCAATACTAATTCTAAGTGAATGTATGCACTATGATCTGTTTTCTTTTGTTCTTTTAGATCTGAACACAATTTGCTGGAAAAGATGTTTTCCCCAATTAAAGACTCCATTTCCCATATGCACCATCACCCACTGTCTTGAGGACATGACTCTTACCAAGACGTGTCTTTGTTTTGAAACAAACAAATCAAGAGCAGATCTTCTTCTCTTGGTTCAAGACAGCTTCTCCCAGGAAGAAAAGCAACTAGGTAATGTATTCATCTATAGCTAGTTACATAAAGCTTTTGTTTGAAAGGTGACAGCAATCAAACTTTGTAAACTCAGTTGGTGAGGGTGAGCAGATTATCTGTTTAGTGCTCTTCACAGCCTGGTGCTCATGTCCGTAACGTGTAATGTTAATAAATCCTGGTTATGTCCTATCAGTGCTCATCTACTGACTCCAACCTCACCAAGCAGAGCAAATGTAACTCCAAATTTTATTGACAGACTCTCAAGCTTGAACAGACACATAGTCTCATAAACTTGTCAGATTTGGTGGGGGTTTTTTCACTTGAGTATCTCGCCTACCTTTGTATGTAGATATTACAGTAGATTAAAGAATACATTTCTCTACAAGGTGCATTACTAACATCCATCCAACCATATTTATCCATCTGAGCTAAAAAACAAAACAAAAAAAAGCTATTTTCATCACACTTCCAGAATAAAGTTGAACAGTCCCATGAGGTCATAACACAAGTTAAAGTGTATTATTAACCCTCAGTTTTGACTGAGCTGTTTTTCCAGCCGCTGTATGTGATCAGTCATCTGTCAGACCAGATAACACTCAGTGGACATGGAGCGTAAAGACCTGGTTTAGTGACCTTTGACCTGTTAGCTTTGTGCTGATACAGCTCCTTTGAAGTGCTGCATGTTACATGAACGCTCAGACAGTCTGATAATTTGACGCAGCAGCTGTTATATTTTATTCAGTATTATTCTGCAAGTGAAAAACTTCTTTGAGATTAATTCAATTCTAGCTAATATTGTATTGATTATGACTTTAATAAGTGTTATCCCAGTCAGTGTGTGGGCTCCCAGTGACAGCAGAGCTGAGAGTGACTACAAACATGAGGCCAAAGGTATAAACCAGAGTCACGGTCAGCAGAGACTTTCAGAGCACATGTCACATTTTCCCATAAATACTATCATGAATGAGGTGCTTCCCCAGGGTCCCTCCCCCTCTCTCCCCCTCTCCCTCTCTCTGATCTTTTGTGTTTTCTTCCTCCGTGACGTCACAGCCAAACTCGCTTCCCCTCTGCTGCTCAACTTTTACAAAGCGTTGCTGGAAGCAGGTCAGATTTGATTAAATGACATTAAATTCTGCAGCTGCTTCATTTTCAATGAAGATAAAGCCTGCAGGGGTGTTTGACGTATTGTTGCTGCAGCAAATCAATATGTGTCAACGGGCTACAAATGCCAGGCCATGACGCAAGTTGTTTAGCACGTTTCTATTTCTCTTTTCTCCCCCAGCATCTGCTCTCCTCTCGGGTTAACAGAGGGAGGCTCAACCTCAGGCTAAAAATAGTGGCCTGGGTGACTTTGTTGGTCATATGTTGAGCTGCTTTCTAAAGTAAACAATGCTAGAAGGTCAAACACACATAAACACACACACACACACACACACACACACACACACACTGAAGCATAGTTCAAGGGCCAGCTTTGGTTTCTGAAGGTTGAAATCAATTCTGTCTGCATTTGTTTTGATGTAAAGCTTCAAAGAAAGAGAGTCACAGTGAGTAAAGCTTTTGTCTTACCTCTTGTAGCATTGATAGAATATCATCCTTCTTTTTCTGAAGCTGTGAGAGAAAAACACATGAAGTCTGAGGCAGAGATTCATAAAACTTTGCCTTGCCTCAGGTTAGCAGGTGTAATTTTTAGCAAGTTAACCATTCATTGTTTGTTATTCTGCCTGCATACATTCACCATCATCAGCACCAAGCAGCGAGAGCAGCTAAGGCTGTTGGGAATTAAACCAGTGCTGCAGCTGCTGGATCATAAACTCCACTGAGGGAGTCATTAAAAATTAAAATCATTTATATTGATGCAGAAAATGATTAAATTTAAACCATACATCATCAAGGATAATAAAAATGTTCACCAACTTAATCCATCTATAACTTTTATTGATGTATATTCCGTAGGAAATGTGGTGCCACCCCAGACAGTGTCGTAGTCGCCATGACGTCACCTTTCTATCCAAACCTGCCCATCAGGGTCTAATTTGGCCCATAGAATGAAACCAGAGGTGAATGTGACACTTTTGTTATTGGTGTGAATGCTACAAGTTCTGGTGCTCAAGGGATATAAGGTTTGGCGCCACTGTGAGACTCAGCTTGGTGAAAAATGCAACAGCTTTCAAGGACAATTGAGCAGAGAGAAAATAGATGAATTAATGGTGCATCTGAGGAAATAGCAGTGTGTTTTCATTTAGAGCCAGAAAACCTATAAAAACAAGCTGAAGGCTGCAGAAGTTGTGTGTCCTGAGAAGTGAGTTATGTTTGTCAACATCAGCCTGGTGAGAAATACTGTGGTAGAGGGGACTAATGTGTTAAACATTTACAAGGCGAGTGATAATGTAACTTTGTCCTTATATGTTTAAAAATAGCTTCAGTTTGTAAGATGTGGGGAGTCTATTTATGCACTCATAATAATTGTGGAAAACAAAGTTAAAATAACTTGTAGATCCTGATAAGTTGACAAAATCTTTAAGTGCAATTCTATTTTTCAGTTGCAAATACCTTTAAATAAAATAAATGTATTATACATTTGTGCATGTATTATTGATAAACTGAGGATTATTGATAAACATGCCCGTAAGAGCTGCGGGCCCTTGGACATTTTCACAGGATCACATGCAGCCCTCTTTGAAAAAAAAATTGAACACACCTGGTACAGAAAATGTTAGTCAGTAGCTGTTTTTAGATTTGATTTTCTGTCATTTAGGATGAGATAAACTTAACAAGGATCCTCGCACCGTTTCAGAAATTGTTAGTGTATTTTTCTGATCAGCATCATAATCCCGCCTGCAAGCAATTTTTTCAAAATGTCCTCGATCAAACTTCAGCGGTCCATCTATATAGATGATATCTTAATTTAAAAAGTGCCAACCTGCCTGTGGCTTTAAAGGAAAAGTCTGTACACATGTGTTTAATTCCTCCTCTCCAAAGAACCACAACTTTCCCCCGAGGATGAATATTTGACGTTAAAAAAGCTGAAAGCTGGAAAAGACATACAGGTTGTCATCTCTAATCACTGAGGTGAGATTCTCTGTCAGCGTGACTAAAATGTGTTTATAAATAAAGAGTGCCCACCCTCTTCTTGTAGTAAATCCTCCACTTGTGATACTCTTTGATCACCACTTCAATCCTTCTCTTCCAATAGCTGCCCTCCAAGACGATTGCCTGCAGGGATAAAGAAATAAAACCAAGCATGAAACCCTCTGAGCAGATTACATCTATATTTTTCCTTCAGTGAAGGATGTACAACCTGAAATCATGTAAAACACACAATGTTTTTCTTTTTATCAGATGCCAAGTATAATTGGAAGAAAGTGTTGTGCAGAGCAGCCTGAACTGTTTTCACTGAAAAATACATAATCCTAATTATATCTCTGATCACTCACTTCAGGCTTCCTGTGTGAGTCAGCCTCCGAGCCCTCCAACGGTGTGACAAACCCACACACAGGGATCTTCCTCTTCTCCACGTCTGAACACAACAGAGAAAAGAAGGAGAGTCAGCACACTTCAGGATGTTTCACAGGAAATAACTTCTGTATGAATGATGAAAGCAATGATCTGTGTTAGGGGAAATATTTGGCTCAAGTGCAACATTTGAACCAAGGCTCATGTCATTTTAGATTGTTGTAATCAGCCGCTTAAAATCGAGCTAAAATTTGAGCTTTTGCCCCCTGGCCGTCGTTTTAGGGTTCCTAAGAGGAGGACTAAAAGATTTCAGGGCTCTTTTATCCCCAGTGCAATTCATTTACTTAATGGCAATTAGCTTGTTTGTTGCTTATGTTTCTCTTGCACTATCATCATTGTTGCCCTATATGCACTTTCACACTTTGCACTTTTCTGCATTAACTTGTATGTTACTTTCCATTTTTTGGCTTGAGCTCGGGTCTAAACATGTCATTGCCTTAACATGTTTATGGTGTTTCTTATCCTACCTCTTTTTAGTCATTGTGTTGTGTATTATTTCTGTATTTTAGACTTTTAATTGGGTCTTATTGTCATTGTCTCTTGTCCTTTGTGTGTTCCGGCTGCAGTACTAATCTCCCTTGACGGGACAATAAAGTAATTCTGATTCTGATTCTGAATACTTGGATTTTTACATCACAATATTTCATCCTTTTTTTTTATAATCAAAGCATACGCCTCGTCAGGTATTTTAACAACACGCCCCCAAATATTCAAGGTTGAGCTGGCCAAACTCACAGAATCTAAAACATGGAGAAATACACTAATGAAAAAAGAGACTCTCCTGCCGTGTGGATCAACGTCATAGTAACAGAGGTAGAGAGAAATGAAGCTGTTGTTTGGCAGCTGGAGAGGTGGAGTTAAAGAGAGTCAGAAAAAACACATTAGCAAGGTAATTGGTACAGCCATAAGCAGCATGGATGTGACAAACCAAACTACAGTGGAGTTTAATCGTTCAATTTACACACCCTTCCTTTATACTTGAATTAATCATCTGTGATATCCAACTGTAAGAAGTCTCAATATTATTATCTATAAGAGAGGCGATGGTTTGACTCTATTCCATTCTTGAGACCTCAATAACTGAATTGCTGGAGATGTTAACTGCAATCTACACAGGCTGTCCGGTCAGAACAATAGGAATGATGATGATGAATGATGGCAATGAATCTCTCACACGCTCTTCAATTTTCCACTCTTTATTTTGTCCAGAGTATTCCAATCCGTTCCTGAGTTTTAAGGGTGAATGTGTGTCTGTGTGTGTGTGGGCCTTCCTGAGATAGATAGTTTGTGTGTGGTTTTGAGATAGATGTGGTTTCTAAAATGAGAAAAGGAAAGGAGAAAATATGAATGTAAACATAATTATAAATACAAATACAAATCCAAACATTGTAAGAAAAACCTATCAATCCGTGACACAAAATGAGAGATGAGCTCTGCAGACTTTCAGTCTCTCAGTCTCTAGGGACTATCAACAAATTACTGTTCCTGACAGTCACTGCTCTGGCACACATCTTAACTCTTTCCCCGCCAGCGTTCTGATGATTAGTTGCCAGCCAGTGCCAGCGTTTTTGATCATTCTGACTAATCTTTGAAGGCCCATATAAAATGTTGTGTTTGGTTTCTGTGGATGTTGAATACATACAAAGAAAGAGGAGGGTTTCAGCTTTTAAATCCAGAAAACAGATTTATCTAATCTCCGTTAGTTTTTGAGTTATCACAATTTGAATATCGGCCATTTTCTAGAAAAAGCAACATTCCAGACAAAAAGCCTGGAAAACAGCGTTTTTATGGAACACATACTTTGTGGGGAAAAAACTGATTCAATATTTACATTTTTGACCCTGTCTGATTGACAAATATAAACACTGTATTTAGAATGACAAAACAAAAAACAATAACAATAATAATAACAATTATTTGTGTGAAGACATCCCAACATTACTCAAAACGTTTGACATAACTTTACACATTTCCTAAAGCAAACGATTTCTTGTCAAATTCAGACTTAAAAAAAATCAATTCTAATTGATCATCATATAAGTTTAGTCCTTTTTTTTCATAAACACTTTCATCCTGATCATTTTAGCACAAACAAATGAACAGAACATCATATGTATTTCACTCTCCCCGCCTCTGTTGTGTCCGTCGTCTGCCCCATCCTTGTGTCTGTCACTTTGTGAAACTTTTTTTCTGCCGTCTCTGTCACCTCCCTCCGAGTCATCCCCATCTTCGCTTCATCTTCGTCTTCTGCGTCGCTGTCGGGCGTATCATGGGGCGTATCATGCTCGTCTAAAAGTAGGTCAAAGTGCGAGTTCCCGGAGTCCGAGTCCGTGAATAATCCGAAGCTTCCGTGACGCTGTATCTCACTGGAGCCGCATTTTCAGAAGAACGCTGATGACTGTGTAGAAAGTTGTCAAGGGATACAGTTTTTGCAGGAAGTTTCCATGAAAGTTGCTTCTTCTTCGTTTGTTTTGTGTACTAAGAACAAGCGGCAACCTCGGGTCTGAAAAAATGAGACAACACGGAAGTGCTAAAAAGCTGCTGTTCCTCCAGTGACCGCTTGAGGCTGACTCCAGAAGCACCAGAAGTCCTGTACAAGCAGACGGGGAAAAGGCCGTTTTCAGAGCCTAAATTAGCGTATTTAAAGCCTGGTACAAACTCTGTCTCCCGTCTGGATCGCTAATTTCGCAAACGGCACACACTGTGAGGGGGGTGAATTTTTTTCTAACTCGGCCATTTGGAAGATATTAGGACTAAGAGCTTAGATCACGTGACTGACGGGCGCCCAATAGGTGTGGGTTTGGGCACTCATCACTCGTCCCATTTCCAATATGGCCGCGCCCATCGTTTAGCCTGAAAACGGTGCTGCAGTAACAGACAGGTGACGTCACGGAGACTACGTCCATGTTTTATACAGTCTATGACTAAGAAGTGTGAGGTTGATGCACAAGATGCACAACAGCGCCCTCCGCACTGTGGCGGCAAAAACACAGAATGACGGAAAATCTCGTCAATGGCGGGGAAAGAGTTAACACACTTAGATAGAGAAAGGAAAATAGCGTCGGTCCCTAAATGCACGGCCTGCAAACTCCGTGTTTTGAACGATAAACTTCGATAACAACATACAACACGGTGTAAAAACATGACTTTGTTCATCAAAATATCAAATGGAGCATCTTACACATACAGAGGACATGGAAAGTGCGATGACATGTATGAATATACTGCTTATGACACTGAAGGAGAAAACGGTCTAAATTGTCTCTGAACAGGAGAAATAAACAAACAAACATGGTCAAACTCTGTAATATATTACACCAGGACTACTTATAGTCCCATGGACGCACAGATAAGTAAATTGAAGAATAGTGAGTCCTGAGGGAGGAAGATGTCGACGGAGAAGGCGCCTGGGAGGATGAACAAAAAAACTGAGCAGAGAGAAGGGGGCTTGATGAGCAGAGGGGTGTGGGTTTGATTGACAGGGATGATTGAGGTAGCTGATAGGTGAAGAAAGGGGGTGGGATGATTATGATGAGGGGTAACCTGAGTCCTGTGTATCAAACCTGCAAGTCCAGCAGGAATGAGGCAGAAAGTTGCCCCCTTTTGTACATTATCCAGTTCTGTTCGAGCCCGGAAACATGGAAAGATTGCTAGTAAAAATGTGTCAGCTTTGAAAGAAGATGCAGTCAGACTAGGGCTAGGCAATGAAACAATTGAAATTCATGATTGTGATGAATTTCGGATCAATTACATTAACTAGCTGTGAGTTTATTTAACTGGTCAAACATGGCGGAAACGTGTGTGATAACAGCCAATCAGAGTCAAACTTTCCCTGCTCCACTCCTGTTTGTAAGTTGCCACAGAAGTAAACAGAATTACCAAATGTGGAGCTAAATGTGAGGCTGAGGGCAACATCGTCTTTTTGATAATGATAATCTCTACATTTGAAGGAGACTTCATTATTCCAAGAGGGGGCAATTCGTTTATTTTGGGTCTTTACATACCTGTAAAAATGTTTGTTTTTTTATCTGCTTTGTATGTTAATAAAATGATAAACTAATCTTTTTTTCAGTTTTCAGTACAGATGGCACAAACTGGCAGTTTAAAAACAATACAAAAAATTGCGATAATAATTGAGATCTGATGATATGAAAAAAATGTATTGTGATCTTTTTTGTTGCCTGTTCCTGATCCTGAACCTGAACCTGAACCTGAACCTAAACTTGAACACACCACAGACTGAGGATTAAGTAGAGCTTTTCATGGATCTGTGTCAGTTTAAAGCAGACGTAACAGAGGAACAGACGAAACTGAACCTTGTCAAACGTAGATAATGAAACATTTTCACATTTGCAGGATCACACTGGTAAACTTACATTTCTTTAAATTTATTAATGGTCATTTTGTCACCTGGCCAAGAAGTGTGTTGCTTGTGCACAATTACGCACGAGTGGACCAGATTTTTATTGTTATTTATACCATGAGACGAGCCAACTGGTTGTGATATGACCTCCTTAAAGAAATCCAAGTTTGATGGAGAGTCCTCTGATTCTTCTATGCAACTTTTAATGTGAAAATGGGTGAGCATTTAGCACTGAAAACAGGCTCTCTAGTTTTTAAGTCAATTGATAGAGGAAAAACATTAGTTATAAGAAGAAGAGCTGCACATGTAATGAACATTACGGAATTGGTAAAAGAAGAATGAAATGTTAGATACATTTTGGTGCTGAATCCAATTCATCTATCTAAATATAAAGGTGTGAATCTCTGTAAGTCTGTTTGAAAATGCTCTGCACTCCTATGATCCAATAACTCAGCCACAGACGGGTTTTCCTCAGATTGATAGATATCGATCCGTGCATGGATCATATGAACGTACACCCATTCTCCAGTCATATTCATGTTTGATAAATGGGGGCCAATGCCTTTCCTATTGGTTTACCACTTTAAAATCAAGCCTTTTGTGCTCACATTTCCACTTCACAAGTTGAATTTACAGATGGAGAAAAGGTGAGGAGTAGCACACTCACACTGGATGAACCAGGCTCTCCAGATAGCATTGTTCAGACGTATCTTATCCCTCCACAGCAGGCGCAGACCCTTAAAAGACTTCCACTTCGGAGAGACAATCTTACCACTGAAAGAAACAAACAAAACAAAACCATGTGATGGTGCTTCACAGCAGAAGTCTTAAATTTTCATTTACATATAGTATGGAAATGCTAGTAACGCTGCTTTCTTCTTGTATTTGCTTTATCCCTGGATCGTCGTGTTGAAATCTGAATTCTCTGAGGAGGAAATGTGCAGTGGAAAATTCTCAGCAGCTTTTCTAACTCACCCACTCTTAAATATCTGTCCTGATTTTGACTAATAGAGAGCACTCAGCTCATTCAGCATCACACTGTCAGGTAGTTTGCACTTTTCCAGCGTCCCTCTACCTGCTAATGCAGAGAAGAGGCCACATAATGTGATCTGCTCAGGGAGTTGCTAGGAAGCCACAGGTTTCTTTCTTAGCATGCTTTAATGGAGTGACAGGGCTGCATGTGTCACGCTGGAAAACAGCAGCATGTAACACAAAACACCTGTCAGGAGAGGAACCAATTAAAGGCAGAGTGATTAATGGTTATTACTGTACGGTTATTACAGCACAGCAGCAGTTTGCAACACAGAAATCCACCTGCTGCATATAAAACTGAACATATATAGAGAGAATTCATAAGGGAAAATACTGAATCTATTTTTATTTCTATAGTTTAATGCTCCTATCATTTTTACAATGCTTCAACATTTCATACAGCTTTTAAAACAAATCTAACTCAGTATAACAAGGTATAAATTGTTCATAATTTTTGTTAGATCGTTACCATTTACACCATGTAATAAAACAATAAACCTTAAATATTATGGTGTGTTGTTCTGGTAACAACGCTTGGCTCAGGCTTATTGTGCAACTATTATCAAACATAAAAAAACACTGAGTTTGCACACTTTTACTAGTTGCAAAATGTCTTTTTCAGGTCAGAGGTTCATTGAAACTGGGTATTTTTAATCAGAGAACAACTAGTGAGCAAAAGCTGCTTTTTCTGTGCAGGATCTCTGTCATGAACGCTAACCTCTTGTGATGCCTTAAAAACACTAAAAGGGACCAGTTTGATCAAGATTTACTATTTCCTCACATAAATGAACATTATGCGTGGTGTAAAGTCTAAGTAACATGCTGACTATCAAAGAAATGTAAGTCAAGGCCATTATTTCTGGCTCTTTGCTCAGTTACAGAATAATCTCTGAACTGTGTCCAATAGGAACCAAAGTCCAGCACTCAGTGAAGAGTTTCCAAACTGTTGCACAAGGGGCTGCACAATCATTATTATAGCACAACAACACATGCATTGCAAAAGCAGATTTAACTATCAGTATAAGGAAGGAAATCTTGCATAAATGAGACACTTTGAAGCTGTTCCTGCAGGTTTATTAGCTCTGGATGTCTTCATAAATGTGTATAAATCACAGAGGGGAGTAAACACATGGCTGGTATTTTGTGCAGGTTGTTTAAACTTAAGGCATGTCTGCTTCTCATACTACAGGCCATAATGTGTAATGTCTCATTATGCATTACTATAACTATGCTGAGTCAGCCTTTCACACTCAAAGAAAGTGATAGTGTGAAGTTGATGAGCGCCTTCAAAAGCAGCTGAACAGTGAGGTGGTCCTGTCTCACACTGACCCACCTGTAAGCCAGGGACATGCAGTCAAAGAGGCGGGTCAGAGTGGGGTCTATGCTGAGGCTGGCGGTGCTGAGGGGCCCGTAGCGGTAGGTCTGACACCAGCTCCTGTTCACCGTGTCGAAGTCATATCTGAGCGAACCGCCGCTCTTCCTCCGCCGCGGAGTGGAGTCACTGTGCGGCGACGACACCATGAAGTGTCCGCTGTGGATGACCTGAGAGCCGGGGTGGGAGTCCGAGCAGGGGCCGGTACCTGTGACCTGAGCGGGGACCCCCTCCACCTCCGAGTCCGAGTCTGACAGGTCCTGGAGCTGACTGGGCTCGGAAGGACACACTCTCACTGCAGCCGCCATGCTGTGTGTCAGACTGAGTTGACCGTCAGACAAACTGTGAACTTTCTCCTTAGCTGACTCCCCCTCCTCCCCCTCTCCCTCCTCCTACTCCTCCCCCTCCTCCGACTCAACGTTTCTTCAAACAAGTGGCGCGTGCAGGCAGCAGCAGGGGCCTCACCTGTCAGCTGAGACTCCACAGTGACCCCCCCACAGACACTGACTGTGACCGTGACTTTTTATGACGCCTTTTTCGGACGTTTTCTGGACGTACCAGAGCCTTGAGACTACGAGTGAGGAGGGCATCTATCTATCTATCTAACTATCTATCTATCTATCTATCTATCTATCTATCTATCTATCTATCTATCTATCTGTCTGTCTATCTGTCTATCTGTCTATCTATCTATCTATCTCTCTATCTATCTGTCTGTCTATCTGTCTATCTATCTATCTATCTATCTATCTATCTGTCTATCTATCTATCTATCTATCTAATACACATTTTTGCACTGATTTTGTCTTTTAAAGGCCATGGTCTTAAATTTTGATCAGCTGATGAACAGACTATTCACTTTAAATGTTCCAAATAAACCCTCCAACAGTGCAAAAGATGAATTTGTGCAGTTTTTCAAAAGTCTTGAGATTTTGCTCAGAATTGCATACTGCGTCATCCACAGGGGTTGCAACAATTGACATAAAACAAAAGCACCTCATAGGATTTATAAATGGGTTAAGAACTGTTCAAGTAAAGATTTTTCGAGGTGGGACACAGATTTCAGTTTTACTTAGCCTGATGTGGAAATAAACTGGGTTGAATCTGAGCATTTTAGCTCACCCCTGCTCTTTATGTCTTCTTTTTAAAATCCTGATACAGGTCTTTCCTCTGACCGCTTCTCTTCTCTGCTCTCTTGCTTTCACCCTGGCTCTGCCTCTTTATCTGTTTTTAAGGAATCTGTCCGAAGACTTGTACCTGCTCTATAACAGTGACAGTCAGAGTAGGAGCAGGCACCAGGATCCTGACTGTTGAGCCTCTTCAAGGTTGTTGTGTGTCTAAACTTGACAAAGTACCACTTCATAACTCTGATAATGTGCTGGCTCTTTCTGAACGTGTAGTTCCTCAGTCAGAGGTGGAGGTTGTTGGTGCTCAGGGCCAAATGGAAGGGCATGTAGCAGGGGTGGATCTAGAAAAATATGTATGGGGGGCAAGAGAGAGGCAGTCAATTGTTAAGTGGTGGCACTATGGCAGAGTCTATGGGCTGGATTAATTTAATATTAGGGTTACCATATTCTGAAAACCCAAAAAGAGGACCCTCTATCAACGACGACAAAGTAGCTTCATGACCCAAACATTTATTTAAAACACTCCCTCTCTAGTTGAAGAGAAAATTTTGAACAATGGCTGCATATATACTGTATCGAAGCCAATTTCTGCCAGCTAAAAATATCAAAATGAAAAAGTGGCTTTTTTGAAGTTTCTCCCTTTTTTGCACATAGTAAGTCAAGATTCTGAGATAAAAAGGGAAAATTTCAACTTTTGCCCCATAATTTTGACTATTTATCTCAAAATTTTGATGTTTATCTCAGAAATTTAAGTGTGACATCTCAAATTATTGATTTTTTTCTCATAATTTTGACTTTTTTCATCACAAAATTTTGACATTTAAACTCAATTGAATTTTTTAAGCTAAAAATTTCAATTTATTTCTCATAATTTTGATTTATCTCAGTCAGTCAGTGAATTTCTATTCGGCCTTCATGGTTCTTCCATTTCCTACCAGATGGTGTATTATTTTACACTCAGCCTGACTGTGTTGCTCAAAACTCTCAGTCTCTTTATGCCACTGTGTTCAAGTAAAAACTGCTGTGGGAACTGATGCTGGAGATGGGGGGGGTGGCAATGTCACGTCATCCCATTCACTGCAGTTGGTAATTCATAAATGTGACCAATAAGGTTTAACTTTTCTTTGACTTAAATCTTTATAACAGTGGTGGCAAGGCTTTGTTTTAGGGGGGCAGCTGCCACCCTATGCCAGTCCAGTAGATCCGCCCCTGGTAGGTAGTATCCATGGATGTGGATCTGGATTGTTTATCAACTACTCAACAGTTATTCAGAGAGTCTCTGCACCCTCTGCTGGACGCCTCTGGATTATTTTAACCAGATGTTTTGCTGGTTAAATTCTAACAAAGTTTGCACTTGACCTTAGTCCAAACCAGCAGAGTAAGAACTAGAGAATAATTTCACAAAGAAAGTGGTCACTTAAACATTATGTTTCAATGGAACGCCTGGGTCAATTGACATCAAAAAAGCATAAACACATAGTTTTGTATCAAACTGTTTTATTGTACACTGATCTAACATTTCCTGAAGACACATGATTTATGTCGTCACGTTACAGAGTCCAACAGAGTCAAATCAGTGAGTTAACTCCTGCGCCAAAACCAGAAATAAACCCCACGCTCCAAGAGTTTTGAAGTGAGGGTTGATTGTGTTTTAAGTTTCATCTCTTAGGAACTTTTGCTTTGAGTTTGTATATTGATAAATAAATGTTTTATTGGCTCAAGAGCTATCATCTGAACATTAACAGGACCCTGTTAGAGCGCTGCGGGGAAGAGTTATATACAGAGTTATTGTGTTATGACTGTTTTTGATCTGCATTATTACGACCTTCATATATTTAATTTAACTTACAGAAAAATAAACTCACATTTCAACAAATAGTGAACATTTGCAGCCAAGTCTTGAAGTGACCACAGTGTGGCTCACAGTCTGACACTTAAGGAAGGGATCGTATGTCTTTAGAGTGCCAAAAATCTCAATCAATCATCGATCAATTATCAGGGCTGCAACATCATTGTGTTATCACAGCTCACACTCTGTGAAGTATGTGATAGACAACAGTGTAACTGGGTTAATTCCCAACATTAGTTACACTTGACAAAGCCCTGGAGCTCTTCCAGGAACTTGATGTACTCTTGGTGTTCGATGGCGGTGCTCAGCTCCATCAGTTCATCGGCAAACGTGTTGTCGACCCCGCGGTCAGCCAGGAAGTCCATGAGGTGATCATACAGAGCCTGGGAACAGATACCATTAGGATTCAGTTAGAGGGCTGGTGTTTAACAGCTTCAAAAAGCGTTAGTAACTTCATCTCCTGTGGTGTCTCAGGTCTTACCCAGTCCAGAGAGTCTGTGCTGAGAGTGTAGCTGGTCTCCTTCCAGTCCGCTTCTCCCTCAGGCTGGAAACTGACCTCACGGATAGTAAAGATGTCGCTCTCTTCTTCTCCTTCTCCTTGGCTCACCTACAAAAAGTGGGGGCTTTTTACTTCTCACTGAAGCACTTTCAAACTGCTGCTGTCAGTACTCTCCACTCCTGATAAGTTCGTAACTGCAGATACAAAAGCGTTGGTTACCTCGTCTTCAGGGAAGTGGCAGTCAAACACCAAGGAATGTTTTGCAGCCTGTTTCGTAACTTCAACAACAAAGTTTGGTGTTGACACAATTTCTTGCTGTGAAAACAAACAGAAACAGAATTGAAACCAATTTTATTTTTTATCTATTCATTTCAACAGTTACATGTTTTTCTTGTGTGACTTTTAAACCATTAGGGGAACAAAGCAAAATAGCCTCGTCTAGCTTAAATACATCAGAAAAATGTTTTTATTTTATTGCCGAGTTTAACATCACACAAAGCTGCAATCCAGAAACTGAATTAGTTTTACTTCTTACTCCAGGTACTTGAGGCTGAGTGGTATCTGCTGTGATGATTTATTTGCTGGGATCAGGTTCAGCTCTAACAGGATTTATTACACACAAACAAACTGACTTGAACTGCAAAGCCACTGACTTTCTGTCTCTGATCAAGACTAGTTTTAATCCAAGTCAGATTTGGATTAAACATAGCTTATTACAGCAATTTAAACAACTTTGATGGTCAAAAAGATGCTGAAATGACAACATGACTACACATAAGTGTTGATCTGTTAAAAGTCTGAAGCGGAGTCATAAAACTATAATACAGACCAAATACACACACTCAACCTTTATGGTTGTTTTGTTGTCTTGTTTATAAGCTTGATCTTCCATTTAATGCCTTTAGTTTACCTCGCTCTTTATTTCATTTTTAGTATTTTCAAACTTCTAACTCATTTTGTATTTACTGCATTTACACTGCATTGCTTTTAATGGATTTCACACACTTTTTTACTAAATTTAAGTCCTGCTGCACTTTAATGACTTAACCTTCTTTGCTCTTTTGGTACTAAAGTCATGCCCATATGGTTTTGTCTTGATGTGTCCACATTGTTGGTGTCCTTTCAATGCTTACCCAGCTCAGTGATGAGAGATGTGTACTGATAATATCTTATTAACACCAATGCCATTACAGATTTATCAATTTCCTTGTCAATTCCTCCTGTGAATTTTTCTGTGTTCATTAAGTTGGCTTTACAGGTTTGCAACAACAACATTTAATTGAGTTTACAAGTGAATACAAAGGAAATTGGTCCCTGGATCTGGATTTTTCTGGACGTAACTAAGTGAAAACGAGTAAAAAATGCACAAAGTGTCAGTGGTGTAAGGTTCCACTCTACTGGTGTAAAGAACGGATAAGGGAATCATTAAACCTAAAGATTTATGATGTTGATGGATTGAACTATCTCTAATCGATTCCGAACACAAACCAGTAATTGATACCAATCCCTTTAAATGTTACTCATGTTTTTAAAACCTGTTTTTCATTACTTTTTAACAAAAAGGCCATTCAAATTTATAATATAATCTTTACTGTTACTTTAGAGCCTGGATGTCAAGAGGATCTTGGTGTTAATTGGTCTTTACTTTCCACAAATATCCATCATGGCTCAACACATGATCTGTGTCTCATAGATCAAAGTCTATTTCAGGTTTGCTCTCTGTTCTCATTCCCCCCTAAAATGTGCCCCTCATGGTCTGAACAGGTGTTCTTTGACTCACCTCTTCTTCTGCTGCTTGCTTCTGCTGTCCCTGCTCTGCTTCTTCCTCAAAGTTAGGAGGGATGCTGTTGTTGATGTTGAATGTGACAGTAACTCTACAAAAAAAAGGAAGAAAAGATAGATATTAAGATTAATAGCGTGTCTTTGAGCATGGATGAGAGACAGGTTATGCAGCAGCAGCAGCAGCAGCAGCAGTCATACCTTTCTCCTGAGACATTTCTGATGAGTTTAGCCTCTGTGCCGTTCATCTCCAGCTCCCATCCTCCAGACATCTTTGGAAGACTTTTGTTTTTCTGGATCTTCCTCTCCTCTTTGATTTCATCGGACAAGAATTCACCAAATGCTTTGTCACCTATAAAAAGGAACAACACATTAATGAATAAAATGAAGCCGAAATGTACAAACTGAAAAATATATTTCATCCCACGATACAAGCAAAGCAAGTTTTGTTCAGCTGAGTGAGTCCATGTTAACTGTATTCAAACATCATGATGAAAGTCTTTAGTGTAAAATATGAGTCACTACACCTTTAGAATAGAAACTGACAGTGAAAACTTCTGACACCCAAGACTTTCATCTTAAGCTCCTTTTCCACTCATTGAGCAAACTCTCTTAAGTAGTTTTGTGTCATCTTAAAAACATGATTATGAACCATTCACCGCTTTGTTCTACACCAACACACATGATCCTTCAATTCTTATATATCTTTTCGTAAAACAAATGCTTGAGGTTAGAATGCATCCTCCCCCATCCCATCACCTGTTTGTCAAGTTTCTGTTGTTTCTTTTCCCAGAAAAGTACTCACACCCCTCAGGACAACCTAACAGTAAAGTTTACTTCGTGAATCATTTCAGTAACTTACATATTTTCCACATTTTAATCATTGGTCAGAACCATATGGTGTGGGTGATTTCTATAATCTGATGTGTGAAAGTTATCTGTATATTTAGAGACATGGTGTGACAGGCTGATGTTAAACTTATACTGATCTCTATAAGAATAGTGCAGGATGTGTGATAAAACTATAGCTGTGTATGATTTCACTAGATGTTTCACAGTGATAAGACTGAAGATCATTCACTGAGTCAATAAAGACCCTTAGTATGTGTTTAAGTTTCCTCCCACACTCCTGATGCTTGTGATCACTGTTGATGACATGTGGACACAGCTCAAGGTGAAAGCTGATTTTACATTATCATGTCATCAATAACAAGGACTCAAATAGTTTATATAGTGCATACACATTAATAAGCATGCTAAGTAATATTTTCAGTCTGAGGTCTTCTGTGAAAGGCTAGTTAGCTCTAATTCTGGTATCATGTAATATTGCCTCAGCTAATGCAGTTAGCCACAGTTAGCTCACATGAACAGTGTTAAAGTTTAAAGTTACCTTCTGTGTGAAGTCCACCACAACCACATGATAGTGAAGGACTCAAAGCCTTTGAACTAAACAGTTTTGGCCTGTATCCCGACGAGGCTCCGTTGTTATTCAGCATCCACAGTGACCGGGTGAAGGGCCGGGTCGTAGCCGAGCTGGGAGCGCAGAGTGTGGGGCAGCTGAGCGGCAGAGCCCTCGCTGTGGATGTGGAGGCTGCGGAGACACGGACAGCTGCTCCCACCGCGCGGACCACCGACTTTAGCATGACTGTGAGTGAATATCTGTGAAAGACTAAGTGTTGGGGTAGAAATAAAGCTGAGTTTGACAGCTGAGGACTGCCGGTCTCTTGTGAGGATTAGTGCTGAAGGAAAACACGTGTGTAAGGAAGGACACCCTGACCTGCAGTAACTACGACCTCTCAACCGGAATAAGACTTCTGGAAGGTTCCTGTTTGTAAGAAATTCCTATTAAAATTGTAGCTCACGAATAACGGTTCTTTGGAAGTTCATTCTTTTTATTTATTAATTCTATTATTATAAGTATAATTTTTCTTTCAATAAAAACTTATTTTGAAGCCTAAACTAGCTACTCAAAATCAAATCAACACTTTTTTTTTAATTGAAAATTGTTGCATATCTAACTGTATCTATATCTAAGATATCGTGGATTAAAATTAAGACCATCCAAAATTACAACTAGTCAGGAATACGTTGTTGATATCTACAATATTATTTTCGGATAGTCAAAATTAGTTTGTTGTTTTTTCTTACCCCTGATTGCTTAATAAGTTATGCTTCATCTGAAAATCTTTTTGCAAGACGTAATAATGTGCCTATGGTTTGTTTTGTACATACTCAATAAAGTTTTTGTTTAAAAAAGGTAGTTTCTGAAACTATCTACATTACACAGAAATGGCAACCGATACTAATAAATGACAGTATTTCTTTGGAAACGTTTTAAGAAAAATAAAAGTTTTAAAATGTGTGGTTTAGCAACGAAAATCAAAAAATACATAGATATGTACATCTCTACGGAAGAGGATTAGGGCCACTGAGAAAAAAAAAATTCCAAAAAAAAAAAGTCAGAATTCTGAGAAAAAAAAGTCAGAATACTGACTTTTTTTTTTTTTTTTTCGTCTGATAAATGTAGAGCTGAGTTCACTCTCAGTGTGCCTGTTAATCAACTTAAACTATTAGGCAGCAGCTAATAACTTTATCAGAGTTTTTATTCATCTAAATCACATTAGAGAGCACTACTTAGCATACCATAACTCTGCAAAGTGCATTCAAATCTGCTGAAACTTGCAGCTAAGTATCAAACCAACCCACTGTAAACACAAATACTTTAGGAGTTTTAGAGAAAAACCTTTTCAGATCAAACTTGTGACTCGTCAGCAGAAGAAGAATCAGTTTTGGAGTTTATTGTGCAAATAAACCTAAAGAATAATTGTATGAGGTAAATGAAATATAACTGCTTCTTGATTTAAAGTTAGTAAACCATATGATTTGATATATAACTAATTAAAACTAAATGTCTTATGTGAGGGATTTTTTTTCCGGGGGAAAACTACTTCCTGTTTGGAGACCAAGTTCAGTTTTTACACTTAAAAGGTTGCACTGAACCCAAAAAAGAGGGGAGACCAAAAGTGCATAGCTACCAAAACCTCAGGTGAGCACACATTCATAGATTAAAAACAATGCAGTGTTCCCTTCTGTTATTTAAATGTGTTTGACCTATTTTGGCAAAGCAAAGTCTGTTTGTTATCTTTCATCAGACGCTCTGAACGTGGACTTTGTTCATGTGTGATAGGGTCTTTTTTTCTTTACTACACTATACTTTACAATACACGACTCTATAAGAGGTTTATTATCGTTATTCTGGAAACAGCCTCTGAGTTCAGCCGTTCACTGTCAGAAATTCATAGTTTGTTTATAAACCCAAGTTTGATTTTCCTCAGACGGGTCCAGTGATCGACATGCCGGTCCCTGCCAGCTACAACGACATCACACAGGACCCTGCTGTGAGGGATTTCATTGGCTGGGTGTGGTATGAGCGAGAGGCGGTGGTGCCCACACGCTGGATCAAGGATGAAGGCACAAGAATTGTCCTGAGAGTGGGAAGTGCTCACTATTACTCAGTGGTGGTGAGTATGAGTTCAACACGTTCCTCTTTCCACATGTAAGCCTGTGGGTAAAGATTTGATTTGGCTGATTTGAAATGATTTTCTTGCAGTGGGTGAACGGGGTGAAAGTGATGGAGCATAAAGGTGGACATCTTCCGTTTGAGGCTGAGATCGGCAGTTTGCTCCGCGCTGACCCGTCTAAGCCGTGCAGGATCACCATCGCTGTTAATAACACTCTGACTCTGGAAACGCTCCCTCCAGGAACTATCCAGCACCTGAACGACCCCACCAGGTGAGCTGGATTCATTACAGTTAAAACACTGACTTCTTTATGTCATGTGGCCACAGAATTCCTTTCCTCTGAAACTTAAAACTGTGTGAAAACACAGCAGACTACTCATTCGAACACTTTTACCTCAAAGCTCTCTGATTCCCTCTCAGTCATTTTAAAAATCAGGTTTCTAACCCGACTGATCAAACACATCAGAGACTGAAACACCTTTATTTTCAACTGCCTACACACTTTACAGCTCTGGTCACCCTGAGCTGCTTTCTTCAGCTGTTTTTAAAGAGAAACTACAGCAGCAAGAGAGGAAGCTCTTCCTTTTCAGCTTCTGCAGTTCAATGTTTGTGAAAGTACAGCTCTGCAAGCTATTGTTTAGACAGATCTGAATGATATGAAAACTGCATTTAAGGTTGGGTTTGGTTAATCTAAGTGAGTGAGGAAAGTTTTTTCATATCTGTCTGCAGAACTGAAATAAAGATGTACATGTAAATGTTGCAGAAACAGGAAATAAAGAGAAAAAAGTGCAAGGAACTAGAGGTGTCCTGGTGTCCTACAGCATTTTCCCTAATGATACTCTACTGATATTGCAGTCTTGAGTATTGGCCGATACTGATATTGATCAGCTCCATCTGTATGTCTTCAAGGCTTGAATAACATCTGGGGAATGTTCAAAGTATAAATGTATTAAACTTCCCCAGTTCAGTGCCATCACAGGAAACTTGTGCATGACAAATTTTACACTGAGCTGCAACCTCTTTTTCTGACTTTAACAAAAACAACTGCCACTACTGACCAACACCACTTGTACTCCTTGCTGTTTTGTTAGCACCCTAGCATATGCAGTTGTTGTGATCACGTGGGCTCTGCTGCTGGATCCAGAGCTGCTGGAGCAGAGTCTTTAATGGACTACTTGTATCAGAAAGCTTCTATTTGAGATTTTCGATGCTGGCCCTTATAATCTGATATTCATTTTTTTGCTGATATCAGACTAATATCCATTATCAATGTTGGATTGGGACACCCCAACAAGGAACAAAAATCCCCACATCATTAGTATTTATTCATTTATCTAGCTTGCCAAACGGCCCACTTGTTACTCCTTGTTTTATTCTGTTCAGTTTGTTCAATGATTTTTGTTGTTGGACTCTGCTGTAAAAGCACTTTGTAAACTAATGTTTCTCACAAGTCCTTAAATAAATATCAAACAGTACGTGCCTGCATGGTAAGAAGGATAAAAAGTGTCTGGGTAGAATAGCTTCACAGGAAAGGAAACAAAACAAAGACCAGAAGCTGAATGTTCATTTAGTTTGACGGACACTTCAGTTCAGTTTTTCTTGTGACGTTCAGGCGACGTTCAGCAGTGACTCTTGAAGTGACTCTTTTGCATTTTATTGAAGCAACTACTTCTCTTTTTGCTCTTATGTTTTATCTCGATCTCTTTCTGGAGAATGAAAACTTATCCACTTTTTCCAGTTTATATTGATTTTTTTCCTTTATTCAGAGTCTGGTTGTCTCTTCTATGCCTTATTATTGAGGTGTTCTGAAAATCTGCACAGTAGCCTGCCTTATGAATAGGAATCTTAAAACAAACCCATTTTCCTCACCAGGTATCCTGAAGGATTCTTTGTGCAGAACATCGCCTTTGATTTCTTCAACTATGCTGGGATCCACCGTCCTGTGTTACTGTACACCACTCCAAAGGCCTACGTCGATGACATCACCGTGGTGACTGACTTCACTGATAATACTGGTAAGTGGACACATTCGAACACTGCTTTACAAAGTCATGCACAATTCAAAAAGACTTTGATGATTCACAAATTTATTAGAAGATTTGCACTTGACGTCACAGCGAGCAGAAGTCACTGTTGTTACATCCAATCAGTGACAGTACGAGGGAGATGAGCAGCAGCGTTGGCTTCAATACCATCTTGACTTTAGAACAACGTCAAAAAATGGGGAAGAGCTGTTGTGCAATTGAAAGTACCAAGAGGTTTGGAGAGCAGTTGGATCTATTTTTTTACAGGCTACTGAAAGAAAAGAGAAGAGAAGCAGTTGGGTCCCTGCAATTTGTAGACACAACTGCAATTGAAATGTTTTTAAAGCAAGACAGAAAATTAAAAGTAATATTCTACAAACTCTTTAGAATTTCCTTCATCCAGTGTATTTAAGTGCTTTGTCGAGTCAATCTAGATACGCTTATTCCTCACTTTCCAACCTAAAACATGAAAACAGTGTGAGGAAATAGCCAAGAAAAAGATGGAGACATCAGAAACACTGTGATGTCTTAGTTTAGACCAACAATGTAAAACACATAAACATCTGTAAAATGTTTCAAACTTCTACTTTGATGCTCAGCTGCTTAATGATAGAAACACATCAGAAAACAGTTCACAAGTAGTAGTCAGTGATAGTAGTTCTCCAATCATTTGCCCCATTTGACCTGAAGATATCTGATGATTTGTAATAACTGTAGAGGACATCTGTGTTTTAATCCCTTGTGAATTGACCTCGTTCGTAATTTGAAAAGGAAAAATTCAAGAGCAAATCAGCAACCATATTTCAGACACATACAGGTCTTCTGATAATACTTATCTGATCCGAACTGACAACTCTTTAATTTCAGCTGGTGGTAGTTTTTGAGGAAATGTCTGCAGCTTTTTCTGATCATATTCAGCTCAAAACTGATTGAGACAGCGATGGGCATCATAAACAAAAGTTTTAACTGCACTTTTGAATAAATACAGGATGGAAGGAGACTTACTATGTACATCATCAGTAAATAGACAATGATTAATTTCAGGATTCATGATTTCCAGCCACAAGTCAATGCTTGTGAACTAGGTGTTCACAGGAAGTTTGTATGGATCAATGTTGAGGACATCCATCCATCCATTTTCTTAACTGTCTATCCTACTATTCAGGGTCGCAGGTGGCTGGAGCCTATCCCAGCTGTAAATGGGTGAGAGGCAGGGTACACCCTGGATTTGTCGCTAGTCAATCACAGGGCTGACATAGATACAAACAACCATTCACACACACACTCACACCTACGGGCAATTTAGAATAATCAATTAACCTAACCATGTGGGCATGTTTTTGGACTGTGGGAGGAAGCCGGAGTACCCGAAGAGAACCCACACATGCACGGGGAGAACATGCAAACTCCACACAGAAAGGCCAACCATGCCCGAATCGAACCGGCGACCTTCTTGCTGTGAGGCTGGAGCGCTACCCACTGCGCCACCATGCAGCCCATGTTGAGGACAATTATCCTTAATTTTATTGTCATATTCCGCATATTTCCTAGTCTCCCTGTGTGCGCTGCTATGTTTCAACTGGGATGTCCTGTCACCTACGAATTAAGGCATAAAAAGACTGGGAAAAAAAGAAAATATAATAAAAGAAAATAAAGTATTTGAACATTTTTGGAAGAACTAAGGATCAATTTTGAGAATAATGTCAACAACATGTCTCGTGTAAGTTTCGACAGTGGTGTCAAGGAGAGTGAAAAAGTTCTAAAATGCTAAAAGAAAGTGCAGCATCTCCAGTAAAGGTTAACTTAAAGAAGGTTAGAAACAGCAATTTAAGGTTTTTGAGGGCATCACACAGACGCTGAGGTCATTTTTAAGAAACAGTCTACAGGGGAGGGGTCAACGCACTGCAAACGACTGCACAAATGGTGCAACCCTCAATCCAGCATCTTACTCTTCTTTTTACTCTTGATTTTACTGTTTTGTTGCAGGTTTGGTGAAATACAAAGTGTCTGTGAAAGGAGCCTCCTCTGCCACCCTGAAGGTCACGTTGATGGACAAAGACGGGCACTGTGTGGCCTCCTCCAGCGAACCATCTGGAGTTCTTAAAGTGGTCGATGTCAAGCTGTGGTGGCCGTACTTGATGCATGAAAATCCAGCTTATCTGTATTCTCTGGAGGTAAAACAGCACACACGACCTGCACAGCTTTCACCTGTGTGAGCACTGAAACCGCTTTTAGGAGGATGTTAAAGAGATAGTTTACTATCGGCTGCTAGATCATAAAAGATCACAGCAAAGATCATGTCTAAACTACAGCTTTCATGTGCATTGCATAGTTACATTTCTGCTTGTTTATAATAACCTGGTTGGAAGATGTAATGAACAGAGCATTAAAAAACTTTTAAATAAAAAAAAATAACACTTCAGCAGTAATTGCCATCGATCTCATGTTTTCAGATTTCACTTCTTCGTCTTAACTGTATCAACTGAAAGTGATTCAGAATGGAGTTCATGAGTTTTGTTCTTTTCCATCAGGTTCGTGTTTTAACCTCTGATAAAGGAACAGCATCCGAGGATGTTTACGCTCTACCAGTCGGCATTCGCACAGTCAGCGTCACCAGCAGCCAGTTTCTCATCAACAACAAACCGTTTTACTTCCATGGAGTCAACAAACACGAGGATGCAGACGTGAGTACCACTAGAGGGCAGTGCTGAGCTTAGACTGCAGAAATAAAGATTAACTGAACTCCTCAAAGTTTATGACTGGATATTTTATTTTCATCAAACAGATTCTATGTTATATTTCAGTTTTTCTTTTCTTATGTCTTTTATAACTTAAATAAAATATGCTTTCTTGTTATTCATGTTTTATTCATGTTCAAGGAAGCTTGAAATTAGAATTAACTGACATAAAACAACTCCAGCCACTCTGACAATAATTCAAGAAAAAATCCTCTGCAGAGTCAGATTTCCTACTTTCTAAAATCAGAAGATCGATCAAATATCAGATCAGGTTCAATGTTTGGGACAGTTGAGTCAAGTTTAGGAAACAGATAAAGATGCTTCTAAAAGATTCTGTCACATCTCAGAGAGCTCATTCACCTGCAATATTGTAAGTTCTGCATTTATTCTTTTTTTTTTTTTTTCCTTGATTATTTTTTTTAGCATTAATTCAAAAGTTTGTCATAAGAAACTGCACACAGGCTAAATGCCCTGGAGTAAGGGGTAAATTGGAAGAATGAGCTGTAAAAGTTATAAATATGACCAAATTCAAGTAAGTAAAAATTATGTAAGCAAAAGGAGAAATCAATACGTTCAATTAAAACAAATAATCATTGTTAAATGACCGCTACTTTAATCAATTTGATTTGATTTATTTTGAAAAAAGAGTTGTAGGTTTATGAAGAACTTCAAAACTAAGCAGCAAGTAGGATGCTAGAAATCTTCCTTTTTATTATTTGTCTTTCTTTCTTTTGAATATCAACCTTTTTTTTCAGCCATTTATGTCACATTCTTCTGTAGTTGTCACTTTATATTTGTGTTTTTCCACCTCAAGTTTTAGTCTCTGATTTACAGCCATTGTTTGTATCACAATCCACAATCAGTCATCAGTCGGTTCTTTGTGATTTGTTTCCAGGTTTGAGGAGGGTTTTGATCAGGGATTGACTCCTTCATTCATGCTGTGAAATTCTTCCCAAAGTCTGAGTTTTGAAACCAGAGCAGTGATTACATAACCAAACACTTCATGAAGAACTGAGAGAGAATCAGTCCAATAGATCAGATTTTCTTGCATTTACAGAAAATTTGAATAAGTTTTTGGTGTTATTTAAAGGTTAAAAGTACATCCCCAAAGAACTCCCCAACCCAGTGATTGTTTCATGGTTTTTTATTATGTTACAGTTTTTCAAGAACAACAGGCCATTTCACCTTTGGTTTTAGGACACAGGTTCTTGTGATAGGTCTGCTGAAAATGTTTTGGTGGAAAATCTGCACTTTTTCTTCCTGTACTCTAACAATGTCTCTTTTTCCTCTTTGTATTTAAATTTAGAAACAAGTGCTGCCTACAGCTGCTGTTTTTCTGGCTTTAACTTTTAGTTTAATCCCAGAACAAAATGAAGAGCTGTTGCATTATTGTAGCTCATTGTCTTTCAGATTGAGAAATAATCCCTGTCTTTTCAGGAAGTTGTCTTCAGCCATGTCTTGGGTTAAAGATAATTGAGGGTTATTTAAGATACGACATTTTAATTCAGCTTAAAACCCTTTGAAAAGTAGGATTTCCTGTCCTTTGTGAAGTTATTTTTCCTGCTCAAATCAGCTTCCCTCCATTGAGCTGCTGCTGTTCTTGGCTTTTAAAGGAAACCTGTTGCAGTGAAGACGCTTCATCATTGTAAAAACCTTTTCCAGAGCTGAGCAGTCAGAGTTTACAGGAGCTCAGAGCTTGAGACAGGAAATTTGGTGGAAAAGTCGATTGAGTAATAATCCGAGGCTTCCTTCCTGTGTTTACTTTGTGTGTCAGATTCGAGGGAAAGGCTTCGACTGGCCGCTCATCGTCAAAGACTTCAACTTATTGAAGTGGTTAGGGGCCAACTCGTTCCGCACCAGCCACTACCCGTACGCCGAGGAGATCCTGCAGATGTGTGACCGTCACGGCATCGTGGTGATAGACGAGTGCCCGGGGGTGGGCATCAAAGACATGTGAGTCAGCGGCTCTTTCATCTGAGTGACCTCTGGCTGCTTCACAGGCTCAGGGGGATCAGCCCTGAGTCTGCACATCTTAGGACACACTCATCTGTGATCTTCATCACAATTAAACAGCAGAAACTTCAGGAAGCCTTCTGCTGCGTTACTCTGTCCTAACATGAATGATGTTCAGAGATCTCTGCTGACTCACAGAGCAAACACACACCCTGCTGACTGAAGCTGCAGCCTGATCACGGTCTGCAGAACAAAGGAAGTAACTGAGCACTGAATATAGACAGTGTTTTTTTTATTATACACCTGGGGAGTTTAACACATGATTAATCCCAGCACTAAATACTCATGTACAGGGCAGAGGATGAAGACCACCAAGGATAGAGATTTTAGAGGTTAGGCCACTGAATAGAGACAAAAAATTTGGAAATCTATTTTTTTAATTTTTAATTTTTCTCTAAATGATGCAGCTGTCTTTCAATGATTTCAGCAGCTGATTAAGCTCAAACTTATGACGCATCAACATGATTCAAAGGGTCCATAATCAGTTCAAGGGTGTTAATTGCAAAACAATTCCAAAATCCAAATCCAAAAAAGTCCACAGGAAATTAAGCAAAATAGGAAAAAATGATGCTGAATGAATCTCTATGAAAAAGGCGAAATAACTATGGAAATGATGACAGGTGACAACAGTCAACAAAATATTTGAGCTCCTAGGTTTTGTCTCTGTTCAAACTCCCTCCACCATACACAATAAGTGAGCAAAAAAGGAATGACCCCACCCACGTAATGACATCATCAACGTGATGATGTAACACTGGTCAACATTATTTTTTAGCTCCTACACTGAATTTTGACATTGCAATCAGAATCTCAAAAAGCTGTCAGAAAAAAACATTTTTTGTAGACCTGACCTCCACTGAATTGTTTTCAGTGACTCTCATCTTTAGATATTTCACTTTTGATAAAATATAAGTGCACGCATTTAATAATTAATGGAAACTAAGTGTATCATGGCCACAGTCATTAATATGACTAATGAGGAGGAAAATTACAGCTTTGGGTTGGGTTATATTTAGCGTCACTTAATTCTAATATTCAAATGTATAGAGAGAGTCAAAATTAATACCTGATATGAATCCATCAAAAACAAAACTACCATCTTTGTTACCCCTTACAGTACTGTCAGGACTTTCTTATGAACATTCATGTCATTTACATTTACCCTGTACTGTTATTAAGAAAGTGGTAGCACAGCTAAATGACCTTTAAATAAAATAATAATGATTGGTGCGAGTGCTGAGCTGCAGGTTTTTGAGTTTTTTATCGGCTGATGTCACGATACAACCAAATATTAGGCTTCGAGTCATTTTTGAATGAGAGTTTTTCCACTTGATCTTTGTTAGGAAAAGTGAATGTAAATATGAGAATGCTTTTTTCTTTTTGTCGGTTTTTATGAATATAAACCTTTTCTTAAGGCTTCTTTTAACAGAAATTGAAATTTATGCAACAAGTTTTTCTTCCATGGCGAGCAGCTCAGTCTCCACCTGTGTCAGATGATGATGACGATGATGATGATTTTGTCTTATCCTTCTCTCATCTGAAGTCTTAGTATACTTTCTATAGGCTGTCAGTCCAGTTTATTCAGTTTCTGTTCTTTTCTTTCTGCACAGTCGCAGTTATGGAAACTCCTCTCTGACCCATCACCTGTTCGTCATGGACGAGCTCGTACGTCGGGACAAGAACCATCCCTCTGTGGTCATGTGGTCTGTGGCCAATGAGCCGGCCTCTGAGATGCCTCCTGCTGAAAACTATTTCAAGTGAGTTCTGTTTGATTTTCTTTTATCTGCACTCAGTGTTTCCCCCTCACTAACTGACACCATGTGGGTGTGGGTTTTCCATTTTTTAGATAAAATAATGAGAATGCACTCTGTCTATACTCTGATATCATTTCTACTGTTTCGCGCTTTATGCTTTATAACTTTTATTATTAGTATCATAATAACCTTTTTAACTAGAGAAAAAAGGGACAAGTGGGTTTGATGATCTATTTTAACTTTTCTTCATGTGTTTGGATTTTGTCAAGCGTAAAAGTTAAAATCAACCTTTCCTAATATCAATTAAAGTTTTAAAATAAAAACAATATAGATATATTAAATCGTGGGAAGAGCAAAGATTAAAAACTAGACAACAAACAGTGAGAAGGATGCAAAATTAAAAACAAAACGCAGAAATAAGAATGTAAAATTCTAAATAGTCAATCATTTAAACTGCACAGTTCATCAGTCATCAATTATTCAGGTTGTGTTTCAGTCTCATCACATGTGAAACGTCTGGAGCCAGATTTCAGTCCTGAAGATTTACAGGTCACATCATAAAATCCGTTTTAAAATCCTCATCAAGAAGTTTGTCTGTGAATAGTTTCCAGACTTTCAGGAATGACTGGTGGTTTTCTTTCAGAAGAGGAAGTAAGTTAAAGATCACCTTTTACCACAAAGATTAACAGAGGGTAGTGTGTCTTTGATCCATCTGAACAAAACATGTTTTTAACCGAGAGCAATAAATTATCCAACGGTTGAATAAAGAGAAATGACTTGTGTTTAGAAATCAGGCTGAGTGAGAAGAGCTCGGGATCATCTTTAAGTTTGAGTTTAAAACTTCCTCCATGACACAGAACCAAACCAGGAAATGTGTTCAGACTGACAGAAAAGATGAATATACTTCACTCTTTTATTGAGATATTTCTGACTGTGAGGAAGTAGATATTACATCATTTCGTTCCAAATAGAAGGTGTTACATGCAGTTTACAGAGAAATTTATATTTTTGTACAGCTCCCCATATCAGTGAATCAGTGACATTTTTATCTTGGTCCCACCAAAAAATATTTTTCACATTCTTTTGCCTCAAGTTTCCAGTTTTTTAGGTTTTTCTGCTGATTAAAAATGGGTTTTATGGATTTATATTACATTTATTTAGAGAAATAAATGTGCTCAGTTTTTCTGATGGAATGACTTTATCACAAAGAAAAACAAAAGTCTGATAAAATAAACCCAGGTGTACAAGATGCTGGTTCTTAAGAACTTCAGTGAAAGCAAACATGTTGGTGCTGTTGGTTCTTCTTGATCCAGTGATGTTTGTGTTTGAGGCATGGGGAGTAAACTCATGTTTTTAAGCATCATGGTGTAGACTAAGACCAGAAAAAAAGATCAGGTTGTTGCTTTTTCCACTAATTTTCTTGTGAGTTAAAGATGATTACATAACCCATTTAGGAAAGCTGAGTTTTTTTTTCTCTCAATGAATGCAGTTTGTTCCCATGAACTTCAGATTAGATTAGATTAAAAAGGGGAAATTAAACCCCCAGAATTCACCCTAAAGCTTCAACCCTAAAAAAAACAATCCTTCATTAAAATCTGCAGATGTTGATAAAAGTTGTTCTTCATTCCTGTACATGTTGTCCCTGGTTCATTTGTCCTTTTCCTGTGATCAGTGGAAAGTTGTACAAGTTTCTCTCTGGAGGAGAAATGGGGCAGAAAAAACTCAACCTACTGAACTACTTTAAGTTGAAAAGTTGGGAGTTGTGTGGAGAACAAAGTGACCTCTGCTTCTAAAACTGACATGTGCTTTGTTTCATGAAAGTGTCTCAGTCTGCAGAGCTCAGTTCAAATCATTGTTTTACTCTTTAGCCTTTTTGCGCCGAGGAAACAGTACAGCTCAAGTTTGACATCAGTTTACTGTCTGCATCAGGGGAGTGAGTACAAACTTTTTTTCAGACAAGCCCACATTTGATTCAGTGAAAATGACCAAGTAGCAGCATCTCTTAATTAACTGTAAAAGTAACATATTAATGCTCAGTTTGTGAACTATTTCTTTGTGATTTCTGTAAAAATCAGTGGCTTCAAACCTCTTTTTTTCCATCATCACAGACTGATAAAATCAAAGCTCACCTGTCCCTCAGGTGTCTCTCGATTCCAGATGATAAGTGCTCAGTTTTCTGCAGTATCACGTGCTGCCTTAACATCAGCAAACTCTGACAAAGTAAAATTTTCTCCATTAGGGGGCGATACAGGCAAAATATGTCAGGATGTTTTCATGTCAGGATCAGGATGTGGGTTTTATACTCCGACTATTTTGAGCCCAAACAACATTTCCAGACTTGAATAATTCAGATCCTGGATTCTGAATTATTTTTATACATCAGTTTGTGTCTTTTCTGCTTCGTTTCATTACTTTAATCTGGTCTCATGTCCTCTGATGTGTTTTTTGAACTCACATTTTCACATCATGATAAAAACATTCATTTAAAGACGTCAGCTCTAAGAGTTTCTGCAAAATCTTCACAGCCCTGTCAGTGTCGATATTAATGTTTATATATTTTATTTTATATATTATTTATATGGCACATTTAAAAACAGCCTGCAGTCAACCTGAGTGCTTTACAGTGCGATGTAATAACAATAAAACAATAAGAAACTGATAAAACAAACACAATAGAAGCAATAAAAGCATATATAATAACATAAAACAACATACATTTTCAGTCCTGTTTTAAAAGTGGAGGGGTGTTTGCAGTCTGCACAGCTTTAGCTAAATGCAAGTCGTGTATTATGCACAGTCCAAATGGATAAATGTTTGGATATATGGAGAATTTACTGAATAAACTTTGGTTTGGTTTGTGATCTTTGCAGAAAATGTTTAAGAAGTCTTTGTGACAGTGGTGGTGATGTGTTTTTTTTCTGCTTCTTACAGGACTCTGATAAAACACACCAAAGCTCTGGACTCAACTAGACCAGTCACTTATATCACAGACAGTAACTTTGCCAGAGATAAAGGGGTGAGATCTTACAGCACACTCTTCAAATGTTCTAACATTTTACGCTCAGCTCACTGAAGAAGTTTTGACTGTTTAAACATGGATCAGAATAAATATGAATCCAGTTCAACGATGAGGGAGTTAAAGTCAGATCTTCCAGTTCTCATGCTGAATGTTACTTTTTTCTTATCTCTTGTTGTTCTTAGTTTGTTGCCCTCACATCGAACTGAGCTGCTGACATGCTGCAGAATAGTTCACATTCCTCTCCTGTGAGGAGGATGTTTCAGGGTGTAGTTGGAGTTTAAAGGTGCCCATTACCTGCAGCAGCTCATTTGTAAACACTGGGGGTTTTGACAAACACAGGTTTAAACACTGTTTACAGTTTACCTGAGGGCAAAGGCTGCAGGCGTGAGCAGTTTGAGGACACTTCATTCTTCAGAAACTTGAAATCAGATCAAAGATTCTCTGTATTCTGTCTCAAAGGAACAAATTCACTACTTTTCTGATGGTTTCTCTGCTCTCCAGGCTCCTTTTGTGGACGTGATCTGTGTAAACAGTTACTTCTCCTGGTATCATGACCCCGGACACATGGAGGTCATCCCCATCCAGCTCAACACGCAGTTTGAGAGCTGGTACGGAAAGTACCAGAAACCCATCATTCAGAGCGAGTATGGAGCAGACGCGGTGCCCGGGCTTCACACCGTGAGGAAACACACACTCACACACACAAATACCTGAGTGTTGAGCACAGTTAAAAACATAAATCATGAAATCTGATGGTTGTTGTAGATTACACTAAGCCTCACTCTTTCATGTCTCTGATGAGAGAGTCTGATCACAAACATTTTCCAAAGAATTCTGGGAGTAAGACGTGTTTCTCCTTCTCCTCCAGGACCCACCCATGATGTTTACAGAGGAGTACCAGAAGGCCGTCCTGCAGAGCTACCACAACGTGTTCGACCAGAAAAGGAAACAGTACGTCATCGGTGAACTCATCTGGAACTTTGCAGACTTCATGACTGCACAAGGTACGGCACATGTCTGCAAGTGAAAAAAGGTTTATGCAACGCTCCTGTCAGAGCCAGAGCTGCCGTTATTTCCCTCCGTGGCTGCACTTTAATACTGGGTTATGAAAATGCAGTTTTTATGCGAATGAAAACGCTTCTTCTGCTGGATTAAACACCTGATGTTCAGACTTCAGGAAGACGTTCTGATGCTCACTGAGGCTGTGACCCTGTAAATAATTAGCTCACACAGCTGAGAACAAACCCTGCACGTTCCAAAACAGGATGAAAAATATGAGCCACACCTTCAGACAGAGGAGTTAGAGAGGGTTTGGTGTTGGGGCGTGCCGTCAGGTTGAGTCACGTCAGTTTATCTTTAGAAGTTGTTGGTCTGGACTCAGTGTAACTCCTTAAACTGGGCTCTGAACTCTTCCCTGTGTCCTCAGAGTTTTATTATTCAGTGATATCTGTGGGGTTTGGTAGGTCAGAGTGAAGGAGCTTTTATTCCCGGCTGTAGCTCCACAGAGATCCCCAAGCTCTGGATCAGGACCAATCCAGGCATTTTCTGATTAGGTTTGGGTTAAATCCAGTTGTGAGTTCCTGGAATCACAGCAGTCAGTGTCCACCAATTGAACCCTGGACACAAAACCAGATTAAAGAGTCTGTGTAAATCCTGAGCCCTCCATCCTACAACTCATTCACTCCAGCTTCTTCCCTGAACTAGAGCTGAGGGCGTCTGGGAACAGGAGAACGTTTCACTAATGTCAGTTTGTTCTCATTGATCTGAGCCGTCAGGAGAGTCCTGTTTTCACTGATCACTTCACTGAAACTCTGATCACCTGAGGCTTTTCAACTCAGGAGCTTTGAATACAGATCATGAACATTAAAGCAGCAGACTGATCAGAAACTGAATGTACAGTAACACACACACACACACACACACAGGAGCTGAAACAGAGCAGGTGGTTATTTATTTACCGTCATATACAGTTTTGTTGGAACAGTTGTGGTTAAGAATAATGTACAGGAGCAGCAGGGTCACATTTGGATTGATTAAATTAACCATTCCCATTGTGGCCCTCATTGCTAATTTATTGACCCAAAAAGTAATTTATTAATCTCTGTTTTATATCAGTTGTGTTCACTATTTCATAACTGCAATCATTTATTTAATATATAAAAAAATAACTATGGACCTCATATCTGCCAGGTACATGAAAAATAGGCCTAACCCGTTAAACATTGAAATATAAAAAGAAAAACAAAACAGAAGGATAAAAACTTAAAATTTAACTTTTTATCTCATTAATTTCTTTTCATCAATCATTTGACTTTTTATACTATAATTTTGATCCTGTTATCTCATAAGTTTGACGTTTCATTTCAATATTTATGACTTCTTATTATTACATTTTGACTTGGTATCTCATAACTTGATATTTAAACTTATAAATCTGATATTCAACCTCATAATTTCAATTATTAAACTCATAACTTTGATTAACAATCTCATAATTTCCACTAAATTTCATTATTGTGACTGATTGTCTTCATTTACTCACATTAGCTCAATGTTATTGATTTTTATCTCATAATTGGCTTTTATTTAATTGTCTGATAATCTCATAATTTTGACTTAATTGTAATTTTGTCTTAACATATTATCATATGTTACATCATATATATATATATAATACTTCCCTTTTTTCTCACAATTTCATCTGATTGTCTCATAATGTTTTTTTTTTTTTCAACTCATTACCATGAATTTTTATCTCAATAATTTGACTTTTTATTTCATAATTTTGTTTATATAAGACTTCCACATTGTTCTCTAAAGTAAAGTTTTTGTGATATAGATAAATTTGTGCTGGTATCAAAGCAATATGACATAATCTTGATGCCTGCTTAGTCTGTGTTTTAGTTCTATAATTTTATGAGTCATGTTATCATTACCAGATATTTGCATTTTCTTGGAAGACAATATAGTTAGAAAGGGTTGGTATCATAGGAAAAGAGAGAAAGGGAATAAGGTTTTTCTTTTTTTTTTTCTTTTTTTTTTTACTTTTTGACCAATAGCAGCAACATCCTCAGCCCCAGTTTCTCTTTTATGAATCAGTTTTTTTCTTTTCTGCACCTTTTAATGATTCTAACCCGGCCTTCAGTCCTCTTTTGTGTTTCTGAACTCTGTATGTTCATGAAGCACATTTTCACTTCACGATAAATCCATTCAATAATAGACCTGAGCTGTGAGAGTTGTTGAGCTTCTGCAGAATACACAAGGCTCCAGCTTTGTTCTGAAACCTTTGTACGATGTGTTTGTAGCTCAGTGAGATGTTGCTGGACTGACTTCAGTTTTGTTTAATGAACCACAGACACACATAAATCAGAATGTGATTACTTTCTGAGCTATTAACAACATGTTTAGACGTTAAAGCTGGAGGCTTTACGGTGCTTCATCAGGTTGTTCCTGAGGCTGATAATCACTGTGTTATAGGGTTTAGACCAACATGAGTCATGGGTAATAAAAAGATAAAACCACACAGGAGGAGCTTCTGTTCTGAGTATCAGTACAATCAAATTATCTTCATTGCTTAACCTTGAATCACTGGTAATTACAACAGTAGAGCTCCTTCCTTATTGTGTGATGTTGAACATAAGAGCACATCAGGCCAGCAGGTGTTTTTTTATTCACTGTACATTAACTACTCTTTACACCACACGCCTGAAATAGTATCAGCAGTTTGAACACAGGCCTTCATGGACGACTGTAAACTGATCATTGAGAGATTTCTAGGTCATGATCAACACAAGGAGAAGTTATTAACCCTTTAACTACCTCCTTGACCAAATGGTTTAGCACATTTTGAGTCACTATAGTTCAAAAAGGGGAGTGTCTAACTTAACTGTAAGTAACTTAAATATCTCTACTGTTGTTGTCTGTGTTCTTCACTTAGCTCTTTAATTTTTTTCATGCAAAATTAATGTTGTGCACAGTAGCATTCAATCACAAGTAAAAATGAGTGCGAGAATCATTAGTTATCGCACTTTAGCAGAGATGAAAAATTAAAATTACAGTTTTTTCTTGTTTCATGCAGCGTTTTCCTTGGTTGAAATAACATTGCTCAATTTTTATATTTTGTGGCATAGTTACAGAAATCAAATCTGTTCAATGCCCTGGATATTTATGAGTAATTAATTTCTTTCTAAATTAGAATTTTATGTGACCTTTTCCTACTATTTGTGATATTTGTATGAAATTTCATCTCATAACCACTAAGTGACACTTCAGCCATTGGGTAGAAGGCCAATATTTTAGAAACTGAAAGGTCTGTTAAAAAAAAAAAAAAAAAAAAGTTGTGGTTATTACTCACCCTTTAGAATAAGAAATGCAAACAAAACAATGTTCATATTATTATTTTCTTGGTGGGGTGGTAAAATGGTTAACAGGAGGAGTTTTTCAGTGAAGATTGATGAACTTTCTTTGTAATACAGAGGCACAAACATGTGTAACAAACCTCACGGTGACTGAAGTCTGAGTTCCTGAGCTCTTGTTGGTCTCTCTCGTCTCCGCAGGGATCACTCGTGTGGTCGGGAACAAAAAGGGCATCTTCAGCCGACAGCGACAGCCCAAATCAGCCGCTTTCATCCTGAAGGAGAGGTACTGGAGACTGGCCAATGAGACGGGTCGCTTACCTCTGTGGACCAAGTACCCCTGTCCTCTCTGACACCTGGACCTGAACGGACGCTGTAACGCTCATGTAAACTCTATGCCTTATGGGTAAACTTTATATGCTGGGGACCACACAGACTAAACCATTAGCCACATTCTGCTACATGAAATAAACCTACACTGTCGTCTGAGGATGTTTCCACAGTGTGTAACATTTTCAGATCAGCTTTGATGCTCCTAAAACTCTGCTCTGTCTTTGATAATGTGACTTATATTTGATAAGAAAGTTTATATTTGTGACATTGGTGTGTCGGGACACACCAGGATGGAGGTGGTATGTTTTATTTTGTGGTTAGAAGAGTTTTTTTCTGCTTTTATATGTGGGTCAGATGCTTTTTAAATGCTTCTTATTCACCTCTGACCTCCTTTGTGTCAGGTGAACACACAGGACAGAAAAGCACAGTGATGTCAGAGACACTATAACAGATCAGAGGACCAACTGCACTGTTTCCTCTTCTTTCCTTTTATTGAGTAAAGATATTAAAATGTTATAATGGAGCATCTTTCATACCTGTGCCGCTTTGTTTCAAAGATAAAAGAACAAAACACTTATAATGTGACTAAAAATGCTGGAACCAATCAAGAGCATATTTTATTTTTGTATGTATGAATCAACAGAAAGAATCTGCTTTGAAATAAATCAATGTTTATAAAATAAAGAGCTAAGAAGAATTATACATGCAGGCTGGGTTTATTTCTCTGTTTTAATGTCACTCATCGATCTGTGGAGCACTTCAGACTCTGTGATCATTCTCTGAGTAACTCTGAGGCTTCTACACTAACAGAGTCAAAGTGTTGATTAATGAGATCAGGACTTAGAGCAGGTTCACCACTATCACTGACTCACTCTGAACTCTGATCACAGGATTGATCTGAGCCCTAAACCAGGAGCAGCTCAGTCCATGTTTTACACACTGACACCGTAGAAAAATGATTAATGATGTGAAATAAGTAACTAATATCATACCTGGACTTAGGTTTGAGGTCAGACTGATTAGATCTGATACCAGCATTAAGTTCACATTCGGTTTAATATGAGGATGAGACCAAGAATATTGTTTGGTAACTTCAGTCTTCACGAGCTTTATAAACCAAAAATAACTAAATAAGAATATCTTTAAACTGACTTTTATTTCTTACGGGGTTACAACTGAGTTAATGTGAGGACAGTAAATCTAACTTTTAACCTCAGCAGCACTGTAAAAACTCACATCCTTATGTCTTATTTTTAGTAAAATTTATCTTATTTTTCTGGATATATGAGCCACATTCACCAGACCAGGTCATAAAAATGTCTTATTTCAATTTTTTTAACAACAAAAATTAGCCTGTAATCAAAACTGAAGGCGGTCCAATGAAACATTAGAATTTGTGACTTTTTTGGTGGCAACTTTCTTTTTGGCCGGGCATTGTATATTATTATACATGTGAGTACTGAGTGCTATCAACTACCGTTCACTTTTTAAACTTGACACCTATTATATAGGATTCCTTGACCCCTAGAATGTGCAGAATAAATTTGTCTCTATGGCCCTAAGGTGCTTCTATACTAAAGGGGACTTTTGCATCATGACTTGAAGTCAAAAGTCACTAAATCTCTGTAATTTACATCACTTATCTTGTGCAGGATTTCAGGATGATGAAGTCCATCCCAGATCTCATATTCATTTACTGACTCATTCATGCTAGCACTTACACTTACAGGACATTTACAGCGACAAATCAACTGGATGATCTTGTTTTTGGACTATGTGAGGAACCTGAGTTCTCAAAGAGAAACTACACATACAAACTCCACACATTCAAACCAGGAACCTTCTCTCTGTGGCGAAATAGGCAGCCTATATATTTCTTTTTTTGATGCAATAAGAGGTTAAAAACAGCCTGATGCGATTTTCTAAGGCTTGTAACACAAATTATTCATTAACATGTCAGGATTAGCAAATATGGCTTTGATCACTGAGGATGCTATTATCAACACAAATGTGAAGTTCCCTAAAGGAGCTTTAAGAGCCCGTTCATAAACTTTGGATGTTTTAAAACACAGATTTGATTCTAGAAACACACAAAACGTTTGAATGTTTGTGTGACTTCTGGTGAACTTTCAGATAGGTTTTTCTGATCAAGGTCTGGATCCTGTTTTTGTCTTTGAATGTTCAGTTGAAACAGTGAGATAAAAGGGTAAAAACTTCTGATTTTATTTTACTGATCTCAGATTTTCATCATGACTCTATAATTCCCTCATAGGAGTGATAATACATGTAAAAACAGTTTGAGTGTACTCAAGGATGCGTGATGATAGATTTATTACAGATTAAATTTGGCAAACCTGTTTGTGCAGGCTGTGATACGACTACAGCTCCAGGTTTATCTTTGGTTTCAAGTTGTATCAAAGGACAGCATTCAGTAAAAACACACTACAGTTATTGAATGTTAAACTTTGATAAAATTTGGATACTTCAGACAAACTATGGAATAGAGAAAACCTAAAGAAGCAGACTTAAAGATTTCAACTTCATGCTCTGTCTCATCTCTGGAAACAAAATCTATCTGCAGTTTTGAGTGACTGAGAGTCTTATTTTGAAAGTTCATACAGTTTCACCTGGTTCCTGAAGTTTCACCACATGTAGTCACTTATCATTTGTTTTCTCAGGTCATGCACACTCCACGTAGAAAAACAGATGTCCAGGAGAAAATGGTGTTTGGTATCAAAGACTGAGCTCTCTGCATAAACGTCTCCATTAAGACATTACATCTGAATCTGTGGCTGCACTCATATTAATTTGTGAATCAGATACAGACCGAGCGTCAGTCGACACATTTTCTCAGACTGAAGCAGAGATGAAGACGTGTGGCCCTTCAAGCCACTGGGGAAATACTGAGTGTGTTCTCAGATATTTTAATATCCTGTAGGATGCATGAGATAGACGTTATTATTGAATCTGCAACTGCATCAGTTATTGAGACGAGTCTTTCTGAATCTTCCAACACTGTAGATAAATTCTGTTTAAGGTGTTCAGATTTCAGAAAAACTCACAAAGATAAAGCTGTCAGGGGAAAAAATGTACTCATTGATTTATTTATTATCTATTAAAAGTTTTCTTTTTCGAGTATCAAAATGTGGTGATAGTTTTTGGGGTTGGAAATGTCTGGAACAAGGGGAGACATCACCTCCTGCTCACATTTTCACATTTTTGCAATAGCTCACGGACCAAAGTATTACCCAGTGAAATTGATCCCATCATGCAGCCTGCTCATCGTATCTCTGGTCTCCAAAAGTAGTATGGGAGGTGGAGCCTTTAGTTATCAGGCTCCTCTTATTTGGACTCATCTACAAATCAGAGTCCAGGAGGCAGACACTCTCTCTATTTTAAAGAGTAGACTTCAATATTTCCTATTTGATAAAGCTTAAAGTGAGATCTGGATCAGGATGGACCAGGTCTCTGTTATGCTGCTATAGGCTCAGACTGTTCACCTCTCTCCTCTGTCTGTCCGTCACTAACTTTAAATCTTTATGTTGTGGCGCTACCCGCTGCGCCACCGTGCAGCGGGTAGCACTCCAGCCTCACAGCAAGAAGGTCGCCAGTTCGATTCCCCGTTCGGGCATGGTTGGCCTTTCTGTGTGGAGTTTGCATGTTCTCCCTGTGCATGCGTGGGTTCTCTCCGGGTACTCCGGCTTCCTCCCACAGTCCAAAAATATGCCCACATGTTCAGGTCAATTGATTATTCTAAATTGCCCGTAGGTGTGAGTGTATGTGTGAATGATTGTTTGTCTATATGTCAGCCCTGCGATTGACTGGCGCCCAATCCACGGTGTACCCGGCCTCTCGCCCAATGGCAGCTGGGATAGGCTCCAGCCACCCGCGACCCTGACTAGCAGGATAGACGGTATAGAAAATGGATGGATGTTGTAGACCCTTTCTCTCTATCGCTCACTCCAACACAGTCTCAGCAGATGTCTGTATAACATGAGTCTGGTCCTGCTCAAGGTTTCTGTCTATTTGAAGCAGCTTGTTCTTAATAGTATAACTTATTGAATGCTATAAAAGGGGGTCAAGATGAGACCAAACTCCTTAACTGGTCTTGATGTTGGGTTGCTGTTGAAAATTTAAAAAACCATCAGATTTCAACCTGTTCATGTTTCTGTAAAGTGTCTTGATATCACAGTTGTTTTTGAAATGGTAACCTTAGGTACTTTGATGAAAAAAAATGCTGTGGTAAGTTCTTTCTGAAAGATAATTTCCTAAATGTTTTGAGCTAATATTAAAGAACAGAATGACAGAAACTCGTATGCTTTTAGTCTGGTGAAACTAGTCATGGTTTTTGACTGCTGTCGCTCTGAAGCAAAGGCAAAGTTTGAACCTATCGTCCCTGGATTACACACTCCATCTTCGTTACACCAGAGAATCAGTAAAGATTTCATGTGGCTGTCTATTCAGTCATTTTACTTTTCAGAGTAAGATAATTACATTATTCAGTATAATGACTCCATGGTTTACTTTATAGATGGAAGCTTTTGTAAATGCTCTCATCTCTGCTCTCAGGTTAATATTCTCCAAACACCACAGGAGGAAGATAAACTAAGTTTTTTTTTAGTCTCTGCTGAGCTTCATGTACACAAACATATGGCTGAGCAAACAAAAGATAAACAACTACAGGTGGTGAAACTTCAGGCACCAGAGAGAAACTAAATTTACATTAAAATAAAACAAACACTGAAAACTGGTCCATCAGCCAGAGGTCAAACAGTCGAGCTTATTCTCTAACATGAGACAGAGAATGAAGTTTAAATCTTTAGGATCGCTGCCTACATTTTTCTGTTTCATATCTGCTCTCAAATATTCTAACTTTATTGAAGCTAAACATTCAATAACTGTGATATCTATTTATTGAATGAAGTCTTTTCATACAACTTGAAACATATTTGGTAGTAATGCTGGACAGAGGAGCTGGACTGTCTGACAGTAACAGAACAGAAGAAAGTTAAATGGGAGAATGGGAGAGTGATAGAGCACAGGCTAAAGGCTAAAACACAAGCTCGGCTGTTTGCTTAAATTACAGCCCACAAGTGTTTTTGCTGCAGTGAACGGTACAAACTTACAAAATTTGCTTGTTGTCATGTTTCAAACAATAGCGCTACATAACTGTTGGTCCCATTTGTTTCCTGTAAATTTTTTTCTTGAACAAATCAAATTAATGTCAAAAGAGATCTACTCTCCATTCATTTCTCCAAATCAAACCGAAACCAAAACATTGGTACATCACAACAATGGGGTGCAAAGGCTCATGGCAAGCATTCGAACTGATGCAGCTTTTCCAGCAAGCAACTTTAAGGTCATAGAGACACAGTTATAGTTTCAGTCTGTCTCACATCCTGCTGAAGTTAATTCTGTGTTTGATTTCAGTGAAATAAGATGAAGTGACAGGCTGTTTCAGAGGGAATGTTTTAATGGTAGATCATTTCCACATGACAATGACAATTAAAAATGTTCTCATGTCAACCGTTTCCACAGTTTTCCCTTAAAGTAAGCTGGATTTGAACAGTTTTTTTGCACCTTCCTACCACTCATGTAACACTTTTCCATGTAAGAAAATACAGCATTTTAAAACATATTTGGCAATACAGAAGCAAACCCGGTGAGTTTTCCTCCACAAAGAAATGTAATTAACATTTAATGCTGACACATGGACTCTTCGCCCTCCGACCCCTCCACGTTTTTTTTTTTACTAAAATAAACCCAGAATGTTAACAGTCTATACAGCTAAAGGGCAAAAGTAACCATGAAAAAGAACATTACAATCATGTAGTTTGAACAGAGTGTATCTTTAGCTAACAAACATGTCCTAGCTAGAGGAGAGAGAGAGAGGGAGGGAGAGAGAGAGAGATGAGACTTAGAAAGTGAGATCAGGGAGGAGAAAGGGAACAGCCTTTCGTTTGACAGGGCAATTTGTCTGGCAATTTGTGAATGGATAGTTGCTCTGAAACTGTAAATCAATCTTTGGGGATTACCAATTGTGATCAGATTATAGCTTGCCTGTTACAGTTACCATTCTTCATATTCAAGGCTAATACTGTTGCTCGTCTTTGGCTCAAGGCCTAGTGATCAAACAGAAGGCACTTTTGTTGGCATTGGTGATGCAACTAACATGGCAGTTATACCTCCGGGCCTAAATGAACATTGATGAGGATGCAGTGTTGATCAATTTGACCTCCTTTTTGAACATTTCACATCACATTTTCATACTTTAACAGCTGAACATTTCAAACTTTTGACCCATTTTTTAAATTCTTACCCAGTTTGTCTTTTAAGTAACTGAAGAAAACTGGTGTGACCGGGTTTTGACAGGAATCAGAAGTGCAGTAACAGGCCGTCTACTGCACATCTGTCAGGAAACATGGATATAGTCACAGTAACTCGTCAGTTTGACCTCTTTAAAACAAAGATTTGTGAATCCAAAGGAGAGACTCTCACAAAAAGACAAAGAAAGAAAGCTTTGATGTGACACTCCTGTACGATGGAGAGCCTACAGATGACTCTAAAATAATTTACTCTATGGAGGACCGTACAGTGCTAGCATGTTTCACCAGATTACATTAACATCACATTCCTGCCAACCACTCTCCAAAGCAGAACACAGCTTTCAAATGACTTCCTCTTCCTGATCCGGACTACTCTTGTTCCTGTCTGTGCAAAATAAAACATATCTCTCAATGAAAGGGTGAAGTGTAGTGGATGAAAATGAAGCTGCGTGAACTTTGGGGTATTTTTAATTTGAAAATCATGAGACAGTTTCTAAATTGGGAGTCAAACTGGAAGTGTAAAAAAAAAAAAAATCCATTTGATGGATTTCCTGGAGGTTTAACCCAATCAGGAGTGATCTGTAGAAATCAGTGTGCCTGAATAATACCACCTACATATTTGAGTATTCTACACCTTAAATTGTTGTGCTACGTTTTTGTCTGCTTGTATAAATGTTGTCAACCGGTGCCATTTAAGTTAGTGTTAACGGAAAATAATCTAAAGTTGATTTGAACAAGCAATAATCAGAGGCGCCAATGTGGAGGAGAAAAAGCTGCAGTTCCTCGACCGTCCACTTGAGGCTTCAAAAGTCAAGAGAACTGTAATAACACTCACAATAAAATCCCTTTTTCCATTTAGCTGAATTTGAAAATTTATATTGAATTTGAAATGCTTTGTTTGAGTTTTTGTATTAAAAGCTGAATTCAGCAATAATGATTTGCAATTGAATTAAAATTCTGAAACTGGACTTTTTCTTGTTCTGAATTTGTATTTCAAGCTACTTGAACATAAAATTATCTTGATATATTCCCAAAATTCAAATACTCAATATTCAATTAAAGTTTGTCTGGTGCAAAATGCCTCATACACCCTCAATGGGCATGAAGGAATTTCTGCAGACGTGAATAGGAGGGTCGAATTCAAAATTAGAGATTAATAAGATGAAATTTCAAAGCAACTAAATATTCAGTTTTCAACATTGAATTCAATTTGAAATCATAATCTTTAAATCCCGTTTTAAGTGGCACATTTCTCAGCCCATGAGGTACAAACAACAATTTTGGTTCAAATTCATTTCTTAATCGGTGCAGTTTGTAGGTGAATTTATTACAACTCATTGAAAGTTTTGCAAAGGTTTAGGCATTTAAGGATGTGTTTGATTAACCGACAACTGGGCACACTGAAGTGGAGGCTTAAGGCCCGATCCAGAGTCATCTCTTTGTGCCTAGATTAATCAGAACTAAAGTTCAATCAGAACTTCCAACATGGCGCCCACTTTAGAACATCTCTTCAGGTATGAGTGGGTGACATCACTGAAACTACATACATGTTTATGTTCATCTAAGGGCCTGTTTGAGTTCACTAGTGTTCACTATTGTTAGCAGCAGGCTAGTTTAGGTTAGTCTTTCCAATACAGTTGCTTCCATCTTTGGACTTTAAAAAAGACTGCTGACATGTTTATAGTCAGAGATCTTTCCAATGATTGAATAAGTGCTTCAGTTTTCATGAATACTCTTAAATTAAAAGAACATAAAGTGTCTGTCAGGAATAATGAAGTCATGTAAATAACAAATGTTGTGCTTTGGGGGATGGTAATACTGATGTCACAGCCTGTTTGAGAAACAGTAAACTGTTCAAACTCCTCGATAACATCCAGGAGAAAAAGAAAAAAAAGACCAGTATCACCTTAGTTCCCATTTTCACTCAGAGCAGATAACTTCATGATTAAACAGGAAGTATTTGACTGACTTTCCTGATAGTTGCCAACATCAATACTTGAACAAATGAAAAGGGAATGCTGTATAACATGAGGGGAGATGGAGACTAGCTGTGATGGAAACTATTAACAAGCTGGTTCAACATCACAGATCGATCACGTCACAGTTAAAACTGCTTCACGACTCTGACAGTGTAAGATTGTCTGATGGCTAACGTGAGTTAAAGCCAGGAGAGAGCAGTGTACCCAGCATCCCACAGGACACTCCAAACTGTGGATCCAGGGTGGAAAAGACACAATGGGTCTACTTTGTCATCTGGTGCTGGACTGAACTGGAAAACGGTGGATTTCACGGGGAGCTACCACAAGCTGTGGCAGGTACCGTGACCTGTCTGTTTACAAACCACGCCACGCTCGCCGAAAAGCTCGCCATCATCACCTCAGAAAGCCAACGGCACCCTGCTGGTCTCCAGCACGCGGGCTAAAACCCCACAAACTCCACATATGGCTTTGCATACTGTTGTATCTTCTTACACTTTGTCAGGCTTCTGTTAACAAAGTAAAACATTCTCTAAGGTTTGTTCACATCCTGCAAATGAACAGCAACTCAGCTTTACAAGATCACCGTTACTGTTCAATTGACATCAAATGTATACAGGCTGCACAGTGAACAGAAAGACAGCCAGATAAGAGATGCTTCTGCCACCAGGCCGCTCTACCCTTTAGCAGACAATCACAGTGTAGCAGCCTTTGCTACCTCAAGAGACTCGATAAGGGAGGGAGAAAACACTTCACTGGTATCTTAATTTACAAAACTGTGATCATAAAAATAAAGCCTCGGACCCGTGACAATAAAACAACGAGCAGAAACTGGTGTTAACATGACGTTACCCCCTAGTGTAAAAAAAAAAAGAAAGAAAGAAAGAAAGAAAACAGAAAGGTAATTCACCTTAACACTCCTTTAGGCACATAAGTCTGTATGGATCCCACTTCAGAGGTGGTCAGGAATGCTTTTCACACAAGAACAAGAAACGAAAAGAAAGGAGAGTGAGGGTGCCTTGATGCTAACTCGGTGGAGAGAACTAGTAGTTCTGCTAAAAAAGACTCGCGTCGGTGGCTTCAGATGAAACAGTAACCACTTACAACAAAGAAATCCACATGACTCTGAACCGCATGCCTGACCAGGTTCACGGGACGAGCTCGCCGTCCGAACTCTCCGCCCAACCAAGACCTTGATCACGTTTTGTTCCAGATTCGCCTCATGTTTTCTCCTGTTTTTACGGGCATTTATGTTTTTTTTTTTTAGTTGGTTTTTCCTTTTAAGGTTTTGTTTGTGTCAACACTAAGTCACAATCTAGCCTGGAATATTGCTCAGCAGCTATTTACAGAATTGCAAAACAAAAATCGGACTGATCTACGCACAATATCTCACATCGTCTTGTGTTTACTCTTAGTGGTCCTCTTCAAAAAAAAAAACAAAAAAAAAAACAAACTACAAAGTGTAAACATGAAAGAAACTATCCTGTATAAATGTTAATCCTTTGCCCCCCCCCACCTGACCCACCTGCCCACCCGCCCTCGCCAAAGAACCTCATCTGCGAAGTGTTCGATGACTTAATGAGTGTTTATCCAAATTTCGGACCCTTATTCGTCTCTGTTTTAGTGCAGATCCGCTGTGCAGTAATAGGACCTCTCTAACCATTTCAAGTAAACCCCTTTAAAGTCTCGTTTTTCATCCATTCTGCGATCCTTTTGTTCAAAACAGAGCTGTCCTCCATCGCTCTGCATTGTAGATTCTGCCTCTGCTTGCTCGTTTTGATGCCCCCCCACACACACGCACACGCACTGACATTCACACACAAACACACGCGCACACACAGCCAGTCCCCTCCTGAAGTGAGTACAATGTCAAACAAGGAAAAAGAAATAAAAAGAAAATCTTTCACTTACGAATCCTTCCGTGTTTTGCAACATTGAGATGTCAGGCCCAACATTTAAGTTAAATTTCTTCATTTTTTGAACACACAGCAGAATAAACATTGTTTTGGAAGCAAGGTCTCCTGGTGGCAAGTCAAATGTTCAGAGGTCACATTTCTTTTTTTAAGTTGTTGTTGTTGTTGTTGTTGTTTATTTATGGTGTTTTCTTGCCGCTCTCCCGACAGCTTAGTCCTGCTTGGCCTGCAGCTGCTGCTTCCAGGCCTCGTTCAAGTAAACCAGTCGCTTGTAGTTGAGAATAAAGAGAATGAAGTTCAGAGCGTATGTGGTGATGCAGATGATGCAGAAGTCCTTCAGGACAAAGTAGAGGATGTAACCCAGGTAGAGCGAGCCCACCACCGACAAGATGGATGTCGTCATGAGGATGAGGGCGGCCATTGCACTGACAGTCATCCCTACGGCGTCTTTGTGTTTGAATGATTTCGAAGCTCGTTTGTGTTCTCTCTTCTCTTCTGTTTGTTGAGACTGTGTGGTTGTTCGACTACTCAGCTGAGAAAAGTCGAGTCTGTCAAGAGGTAAACACAAACGTCGGAGAGACGCTACTGTGAGGACAACAGTGTACTCCACACCAGTGCGCAAAATTCTGAAACAAACGAAAAAAATCTGCTTGTGATATTTATTTACCCTTAATGAGCTTGGAAAGACTAACCTGTGTGTGATTTTGGAGATGTATTTGTCTGTGTGAGGGGAGAGCTCAGGATTCACTGACATCACTGATGATATAAAAAGTCGAATTTTTAAGCAGAATAAGGAAAATTTGTTCTTGTTACAGACACTGGTGGGAGTATTGAAACATCTGGAGGGGAAAACAGCATATTTCAATCAGCACACCTCACTTCTCAGAGCTTCTACTGTAACTAACATTTCTAGAGCAGTTTACAGTCAAATCTGCAGCTAAGGAAGAAAAATCACAACGAGGGGACAGCTCAGAGCAGCTCGTTGGTTGCATAAATAAGTGATATCTACAACCAAAATTCCAATGAAGTTGGGACATTGTATAAAAAGTTAATGAACACAGAATACAATGATTTGCAAATCACTGTTAAACATATGTGCAATTGAATACACCACAAAGACGAGATATTTAATGTTCAAACTGATAAACTTCATTGTTTTTCTTGCAAATATTCACTTTATTTGAATTTGATGCCTGTAACATATTCCTAAAAAGCTGGGACAGGTTCATGTTTCCCACTGTGTTACATCACTTTTTTCTTCTAACAACACTCAGTAAGTGTTTGTGAACTGTGAACTCATTGTTGAAGCTTTGGGGCTGGAATTCTTTCACAATCTTGCTTAATGTTCGACTTCAATTATTTAACAGTCCGAGATCTTCGTTGTCATATTTTGCTTCATAATGTGCCAGACATTTTCAATGGGTGACAGGTCTCGATTGCAGGCAGGTCAGTCTTGTACCTGCACTCTTTTACTACAAAGCCACACTGTTGTAACAGGTGCAGAATGTGTCTTAGCATCCCACATGCACTTTTAGATGTAGTGATGAACTGTGTCAACTGACAATGGTTTTCTGAAGTGTTCCTGAGCCCATGGGCTAATGTCCTTTACACAGTGATGTGACTTTTTTTTTTAAAAAAAAATTTCAATAAAAAAACCGAAAAACACGGAAATAATATATCTCCTCCTGTCACCTATCACAGCCTTTCCCCTCTCTCTCACCCCTCACTGTACGCCCTTTAACCGGTGTCCAGCCTAAGCTTGGGCCCGGCGGGCGAGCTCCTGTATCGGAGTACCACGCGTCGGTATAGGTGAGCCGGTAGCGCGCCCCAAGTGATGTGACTTTTTAATGCAGCCGCCTGAGGGGTCAAAGGTCACAGGCAGTCAATATTGGTTTTTGGCCTCACTGCTTGCGTGCAGAGATTTCTCCAGATTCTCTAAATCTTCTGATGATATTATGGACTGTAGATCAGTGATTCCCAACCTGTGGTCCATGACTCCCCTTTGGGCCACCAAGGTATAAAATTTCCAAAATAGTACACAGATTTTTTTTCCTTTTGCAGCCAGGGGGGAATTGTAATCAAAAAATAAATAAAAATATAAAGAATGTTTAAATCTTAAATTCAAAATTGTATAACCTTTGAAAGGATATTAAATAAGTTATAATATTCTTGTAATTATTTTGTATGTTTTTTTTCTTCAAGTACAAGATGTGACAAATCTTAAAGACTGTTCCAAAATATGAAAAATATGGGAATGCCATATATGGCTGCCATATTTACTGGGGCAGAGGTGGGCCACAAAAGATTTTTGAGACTTAAAAGTGGGCCCTGAGTTGGAAAAGGTTGGGAAGTACTGCTGTAGATGATGAAATCTATCAATTCCTGCAGCTGAACATGGAGAAACATTGTTCTCAAATTGTTGGACTATTTACTCACGCAGTTGTTGACAAAGTGGTGAATCTGGCCCCATCTTTACTTGTGAAGGACTGAGTCTTTTGGGGATGCTCCTTTTATACCCAACCATGATACTCACCTGTTTAACATGAATGTGTTCACCTGTGGAATGATCCAAACAGCTGTTTTTTCAGCATTCATCAACTTTCACTGTCTTTTTCTGCCCCTGTCCCAGTTTCTTAAGAACTGGTTATATGCACCAAATTAAAAAAAAGTAGTGAATATTTGCAAAACAACAAATCAGTTTGAACAATAAATATCTCATCTTTGTAGTGTGCTCAACTGAATATGAGTTAAGCAGGATTTGAAAATCATTGTATTCTGTTTCTATTTATCACAACTTAATTGAAGTTAGATTTGTATTAACAGAAATGAGTATAGAACATATTTGTAGTTGAATGACTGCAGATCTGTTCTTGTGCTGCATCACATTCCAATACATCAGGTGCCTTCCACTCTTCACAGACTGCATTTCTGTGTGCAGACACAGCTGATGGAAATCATAAGCCACCTTGAATGCTCCAGACCGAATCATGTCATGAAGTCTGTTTGACTCTCTGTACACCTTCTTCTCTGACAGTTCTCATGTCTAAATCTTTAAGTTTTCACTCCACCATCAGCCCTTCAAGAAGACTGAATTCCTGCTGCCAGTTTCTGTTGTCAGCACATTTTTGGTTCACACAGATTGATGACTTTTCAGGCATGCAGACAAAAGCTGTGTGTCTGAGGGCTGTGACAGGGATCGCTGTGAAATCCTCTTTATGTTTCTACTCCAAGTACAAAACACTTTATCCACAACTTAATCCAACCCCTCACACATTAAGTAGATTTAACATTTAAGAGTTACTATGATGCATCAATGATTATGAGCCAAAACTGTGACTTTCGACGAGTTGGTCATGAACAGGGATGCAGCAAAAGATCCAGCCCGCCAGTGCTATATTTACTTTTTTATTGCTCATAGTTTTGACCTGTGCTGTTGAGGTGTGGTTCTGGTGACCACAAGCTATACTGACCATTGGGATGAGATGCTGTGGAGCGGGGGGGTCAATCATGCTTGAGTACATTACGGTTCAAATGGCCAGTGCGACCACGCCCTTAGTGAACCATCAGAGTGAGGTCACTCTCTGTGCTCCTGTATCCAGGTAAAAGCCGTCTGCTTTAGACAGTTTGTTTGAAAAACCTTTGCATGTTGTTTCATAGGAGGTCAAGAATTACCTCTGTGCTGAAAAATGTGCAAGAGGGTACTTCACAGGGTTTTCAAAGGGCGAGGAAAGTCCACATCTCAAACCACTGAAAACAGCCGTAAATCCTCCACCATGACCACCATCACTGCCGTGTTATGATTACGTGTCTCTGAAGCAGTGAGGTAAGTGTGATGGAAGGAATCAGAGGGACTGTTGCTCTGTGGATGTTGGTACCTGCTCTGTTATCCTGCTTCCAGGTGCTGAAATCTGATGGCGCTGCAGATGTGCAGTTATGTTGGAAGTGTTTCCATTCGAGGAGGCCACACTTGTAAAATTTTGCTTACAGCCAATTATACCACACCACAGTTTTTAGAGACGGCAGCGCTCCCACATATTGCTGCCTCACCTCATCGCTCGCCATGTTAAAGTAATTTATGAAATATGACACCAGTGCTGTCAGCTTACCCCAATTTAAACGCAAAGTGATTGGAAATTTACTCCTGAGTGTGTGGACTCACAGGCATTCACAACAGAGCCAATCAGGAGAGAAAGAGAAAACATGGAAGCAATTTATACTTAGAAGTGAGAATAATTAAACTACTGGATGCTGTGTCCAACAGAGCATTGCTGCATCCCCGTCATTATACAGAACCAGAGCAGGGAGTTTTGGTGTTTCCAGAATCCTCTGAAGCTGTGGTGTTTCTGACAGCAGTCTCATGCTGAACACTGACACTAATTAGACCGACGAAAGCCTTTGCTATGCAAATTCTGGACCTATGCCCACTCACAAATATTAGACTGTCAAATGCTGTGAGAANATGTAACCCAGGTAGAGCGAGCCCACCACCGACAAGATGGATGTCGTCATGAGGATGAGGGCGGCCATTGCACTGACAGTCATCCCTACGGCGAGAAACACAAACTTACTAAAGCTTCGAGCAAACACAAGAGAGAAGAGAAGACAAACAACTCTGACACACCAACAAGCTGATGAGTCGACTCTTTTCAGCTCAGACAGTTCTCCATTTGTGTTTGCAGCCTCTCTGCGATGACACTCCTGTTGTCACATGAGGTGTGGTCACGCGTTTTAAGACTTTGTTTGCTTTTTTTCTGCTTATGATATTTATTTACCCTTAATGAGCTTGGAAAGACTAACCTGTGTGTGATTTTGGAGATGTATTTGTCTGTGTGAGGGGAGAGCTCAGGATTCACTGACATCACTGATGATATAAAAAGTAGAATTTTTAAGCAGAATAAGGAAAATTTGTTCTTGTTACAGACACTGGTGGGAGTATTGAAACATCTGGAGGGGAAAACAGCATTTCAATCAGCACAGCTCACTTCTCAGAGCTTCTACTGTAACTAACATTTCTAGATCAGTTTACAGTCAAATCTGCAGCTAAGGAAGAAAAATCAAAACGAGGGGACAGCTCAGAGCAGCTCGTTGGTTGCATAAATAAGTGATATCTACAAACAAAATTCCAATGAAGTGACATTGTATAAAAAGTTAATGAACACAGAATACAATGATTTGCAAATCACTGTTTAACATATGTTCAATTGAATACACCACAAAGACGAGATATTTAATGTTCAAACTGATAAACTTCATTGTTTTTCTTGCAAATATTCACTTTATTTGAATTTGATGCCTGTAACATATTCCTAAAAAGCTGGGACAGGTTCATGTTTCCCACTGTGTTACATCACTTTTTTCTTCTAACAACACTCAGTCAGTGTTTGTGAACTGAGGAAACTTATTGTTGAAGCTTTGGGGCTGGAATTCTTTCACAATCTTGCTTAATGTTCGACTTCAATTATTTAACAGTCCGAGATCTCTGTTGTCATATTTTGCTTCATAATGTGCCAGACATTTTCAATGGGTGACAGGTCTGGACTGCAGGCAGGTCAGTCTAGTACCTGCACTCTTTTACTACAAAGCCACACTGTTGTAACAGGTGCAGAATGTGTCTTAGCATCACACATGCACTTTTAGATGTAGTGGTGAACTGTGTCAACTGACAATGGTTTTCTAAAGTGTTCCTGAGCCCATGGGCTAATGTCCTTTACACAGTGATGTGAGTTTTTAATGCAGCCGCCTGAGGGGTCAAAGGTCACAGGCAGTCAATATTGGTTTTCGGCCTTACTGCTTGCGTGCAGAGATTTCTCCAGATTCTCTAAATCCTCTAAAGATATTATGGACTGTAAATCAGTGATTCCCAACCTGTAGGCCATGACCCCCCTTTGGGCCACCAAGGTATAAAAAGTGGGCCCCCAAATCATTTCCAAAATAGTATACAGATTTTTTTCCTTTTGCAGCCAGGGGAGAATTGTAATCAAAAAATAAATAAAAATATAAAGAATGTCTAAAGCTTAAATTCAAAATTGTATTACCTTTGAAAGGGTATTAAATAAGTTAGAATATTCTTGTAATTATTTCGTATGGTTTTTTTCTTCAAGTACAAGATGTGACAAATCTTAAAGACTGTTCCAAAAAATGAAAAATATGGGAATGCCATATATGGCTGCCATATTTACTGGGGCAGAGGTGGGCCACAAAAGATTTTTGAGACTTAAAAGTGGGCCCTGAGTTGGAAAAGGTTGGGAAGCACTGCTGTAGATGATGAAATCTATCAATTCCTGCAGCTGAACATGGAGAAACATTGTTCTCAAATTGTTGGACTATTTACTCACGCAGTTGTTGACAAAGTGGTGAACCTGGCCCCATCTTTACTTGTGAAGGACTGAGTCTTTTGGGGATGCTCCTTTTATACCCAATCATGACACTCACCTGTTAAACATGAACGTGTTCACCTGTGGAATGATCCAAACAGCTGTTTTTTCAGCATTCATCAACTTTCACTGTCTTTTTCTGCCCCTGTCCCAGTTTCTTAGGAACTCGTTATATGCACCAAATTAAAAAAAAGTAGTGAATATTTGCAAAACAACAATCAAACAATAAAAGTTTGTCAGTTTGAACAATAAATATCTCATCTTCGTAGTGTGCTCAACTGAATATGAGTTAAACAGGATTTGAAAATCATTGTATTCTGTTTCTATTTATCACAACTTAATTGAAGTTAGATTTGTATTAACAGAAATGATTATAGAACACATTTGTAGTTGAATGACTGCAGATCCGTTCTTGTGCTGCATCACATTCCAATACATCCGGTGCCTTCCACTCTTCACAGACTGCATTTCTGTGTGCAGACACAGCTGATGGAAATCAGAAGCCACCTTGAATGCTCCAGACCAAATCATGTCATGAAGTCTGTTTGACTCTCTGTACACCTTCTTCTCTGACGGTTCTCATGTCTAAATCTTTAAGTTTTCACTCCACCATCATCCCTTCAAGAAGACTGAATTCCTGCTGCCAGTTTCTGTTGTCAGCACATTTTTGGTTCACACAGATTGATGACTTTTCAGGCATGCAGACAAAAGCTGTGTGTCTGAGGGCTGTGACAGGGATCGCTGTGAAATCCTCTTTATGTTTCTTACTCCAAGTACAAAACACTTTATCCACAACTCAATCCAACCCCTCACACATTAAGTAGATTTAACATTTAAGAGTTACTATGATGCATCAATGATTATGAGCCAAAATTGTGACTTTTGACGAGTTGGTCATGAACAGGGATGCAGCAAAAGATCCAGCCCGCCAGTTCAATATTTACTTTTTTATTGCTCATAGTTTTGACCTGTGCTGTTGAGGTGTGGTTCTGGTGACCGCAAGCTATACTGACCATTGGGGTGAGATGCTGTGGAGCGGGGGGGGGTCAATCATGCTTGAGTACATTACGGTTCAAATGGCCAGTGCGACCACGCCCTTAGTGAACCATCAGAGTGAGGTCACTCTCTGTGCTCCTGTATCCAGGTAAAAGCCATCTGCTTTAGACAGTTTGTTTGACAAACCTTTGCATGTTGTTTCATAGGAGGTCAAGAATTACCTCTGTGCTGAAAAATGTGCAAGAGGGTACTTCACAGGGTTTTCAAAGGGCGAGGAAAGTCCACATCTCAAACCACTGAAAACAGCCGTAAATCCTCCACCATGACCACCATCACTGCCGTGTTATGATTTCGTGTCTCTGAAGCAGTGAGGTAAGTGTGATGGAGGGAATCAGAGGGACTGTTGCTCTGTGGATGTTGGTACCTGCTCTGTTATCCTGCTTCCAGGTGCTGAAATCTGATGGCGCTGCAGATGTGCAGTTATGTTGGAAGTGTTTCCATTCGAGGAGGCCACACTTGTAAAATTTTGCTTACAGCCAATTATACCACACCACAGTTTTTAGAGACGGCAGCGCTCCCACATATTGCTGCCTCACCTCATCGCTCGCCATGTTAAAGTAATTTATGAAATATGACACCAGTGCTGTCAGCTTACCCCAATTTAAACGCAAAGTGATTGGAAATTTACTCCTGAGTGTGTGGACTCACAGGCACTCACAACAGAGCCAATCAGGAGAGAAAGAGAAAACATGGAAGCAATTTATACTTAGAAGTGAGAATAATTAAACTACTGGATGCTGTGTCCAACAGAGCATTGCTGCATCCCCGTCATTATACAGAACCAGAGCAGGGAGTTTTGGTGTTTCCAGAATCCTCTGAAGCTGTGGTGTTTCTGACAGCAGTCTCATGCTGAACACTGACACTAATTAGACCGACGAAAGCCTTTGCTATGCAAATTCTGGACCTATGCCCACTCACAAATATTAGACTGTCAAATGCTGTGAGAATAATAAAAGTTGTGGCGCTGAGTGGCATTGCCTTTAATATGGAAATCTTGACCCGCTGTAGCAGTTTGGCTTAACTGGGCAGCTATTGTGTTAGTCAAATGAGTGGTAACTGCTGTGCCTAAAAGGACCTCTTGTTCTGTGACAGCGCCAGGTGGCCAAGCAAGCCTGTGGGCCACTCTGCAGGAAAACATGTCAAACCAGCATGACTGAGTCAGCAACACCAGCAACGTGCTGGAAGACTGGAGGAGTGTGACGGGGAGCCGGAGGGGAAAAAAAGGCTTCAAGTTAAAACAAGTCACACAGAAGGAAAACCATTTAACCCATTTATGAACACTGGATTAGACACAGCATTAATTAGTGATGCCTCCGTCAGTCAAACAGAAAACAAATATGCTGATGGTTTTCTCTGTTACAACACCAATGTGTTCATCTTATCAGCCTGAGCAGAAAATCAATAGACAGGTACAACAACTACACATATTGATTGTGGCTCTGTAAGATGAGCTTTTAAGCCCTTATTTAACAACATGATTATAAATGGCCTCTAAACATGATGTCTGTGTCATGTGAGTCGGCTTTATGAATACAGCTGTGATGACAGAAGGAGGCAAAGTGCTGAGTCAGCACTAGTTACTAGTCCGGGGAGATCTGTCACCTGAGTATTCAACGCTGGAGGAGGACTGTGAACTTAAAAGAAAGCTTCTTACCTAGTAGGAGCTGAAAAGCATAAAAGACAATCCCGTAGACACTGTTGGGTTGGTTCAGCGCGCTGTCATTTCCAAAAATCGAGCCCAGGAGTCCGAACCCTCGACCCCACCTGAAGAACAGACACACCAGCAGAGACAAAACTTCAGTTCATTAGCACAGAAATAAATCAGACTGAATCACAGCGAGGAGATAAAAAGGAAAAAACTTATGCTGGCTCATAACTGCACGGGAAAAAAACACACATCTACTCAGTATTTGCCTGTAAAGAACCTGAAGGACCAGCTACTTCCAGTTTGCTTTGCCCTGAACTGAGCTTAAAGGAAAGCAGATCATTTACAGGAAAGTTAGTTCAACTGTTCAGTCAACTATACCAACAACAAATTAAGTACTGTTGTTATTGTTATTTACTTAGCAATTTGGTCCACAATTGTCACAAGACAGCAAGAAAGTGGAGTAAGTTGACCTTTGAACTTGTTTAAATCGTAGGTGATTGTACTTTTCTGCTGATCAACTCATCGACTCAGCTAATCTGGAAAAAACAAATCCTGCAAAACAAAGCATTTCTATATCTTGCTGTGTTGACAATCACACAGAAAAAGCAGCAATTTGATGTTTGGTACAGTTGACAGGCAACTCCTGGATTGATTGGGCCTGGTTTGAGTGCTCCTTAAGTGCCATTTTAAGAGAAGCAAAGTGGAAGAACAGCCAATGGTCAAATATTCTGGCACACGCACTTATCATTTCTTTCTTTTTCAACACCAACTGAACAGCTGTGAAACATTTCCAGCAGTGTCAAACTCTAAGATGCAAGTTTTTCCAGCTGTTTTGTTAAATTCAAGTGTCATACAGTTTAGGTTGTAAGAAAAAAATATGTCAGGACTGGACAAACTTTGAAAGGGGGGAGTGGTGTCCTCAAGGTCAGTGTGAACATACAGTTGTGTTCATTAAGTTACATACCTCAGCAGAATTTATGATTTCTTTGCCAGTTTTCAGAGAATATACATGATGATACAAATATTTTCTTTCGCTCATGGTCAGTGGTTGGGTGAAGCCATCTATTAACAAACAACTGTGTTTACTCTTTTTAAAATCATAATGACAACAGAAACTTCCAAAGTGACCCTGATCTAAATGACCACCCTCACTTGTGATCTATTAGCTTGTAATCAGTGTGTGTGTATAAAGGGTCGGTGAGTTTCTGAGCTCCTGACAGACGCTTGCATCTCTCATCCAGTGCTGCACTGACATTTCTGGATTCAGTCATAGGAAAAGCAAAAGAATTGTCGAAGAATCTGCAGGAAAATGTAATCACACTGTTTAAAACAAGAAAAGGATAAAAAAAGATTTCCAAGGAATTGAGGATGCCAAGAAGCACTGTTAAAACTTGAATTAAGAAGTAGAGAGAGAGGAAGTCTATTGAAACCAAACCATGATCAGGCAGACCAACAAAAATTTCAGCTCCAACTGCCAGGAAAATCGTTAGGGATGCTAAAAAAACAACACAAATCCCCCCCAAAAATTAGTGTGGATGTTTCAAGATCCACATTAAGGAGTTGAGTTGCACTTGAAGAAAAATGGGCTGTATGTTTGAGTTGCCAGAAGAAAGCCATTTCTACGCAAATGCCACAAAATATCCAGCTTACAACATGTCGAACAGCACAGAGACAAGCCTCATAACTTCTGAAAGTCATTTGGAGTGATGAAGCCAAAACTGAACTTTTTGGTCCCAAACATAAATGTTACATTTGGAGAGGAGTCAACAAGGCCAATGATGAAAGTTACATCATTCCTACTGTGAAACACTGAGGTGGATCACTGATGTTTTGGGGATGTGTGAGCTACAAAGGCTCAGGGAACTTGGTCCAAGCTGATGGAAGGATGAATGCAGCATGTTATCAGAAAATACTGGAGGAAAATTTACACTCATCAGCCCAGAAGCTGCACATGAGACGTAATTGAACGTTTCAACATGACAATGACAGAAAACACAAAGCCAAGCCGACCTGTCATTGACTACAGCAGAAGAAAGTGAAGGTTTTAAAGTGGCCATCCCAGTCTCCTGACCTCGATATCATCAATCCAGTGGGGGGAGACCTCAAACCTGCAATTTATGCAAGACAGCTCAAGAATTTACAGGAGCTGGAGGCTTTTTGACAAGAAGAATGGACAGTTTTACCATCTGAGATAATAAAGACACTCATCCACAACGACCACAAAAGACTTCAAGCTGTCATTGATGTTAGAGGGGGAAACATAAGGTATTGAGAACTGGGGGTATGGGAACTTTTGATCAGCGTCATTTTTTAAATTTCCATTGTCATTATGATTTAAAAAGAGTAAACACAGTTGTGACTTAATAAAAATTATCACCAGAGAAACTTATTATGAACGGCTTCACTTAACCACTAACCATAAGTGAAAGAAAGGTTTTTGTCTTATCATTCATATTCCCTGAGAAAAGTCCAAGGAATCATAAATTCTGTACGTAAACTTTTGAGCACAACTATATTCCAAGTGAGCTAGCGCCTTGAAAGGATCTGTTTATTTTGATGAAGCATGCACTTGTACATGCAGCCATGGTGTCATTCAGCTTTGTACAATAACCTGTTGGTTTTAAGGAAGAAGCTGCTGATCTGAGGGATAATGACACTTGAATACTTCAACTTTGAAAACTGGCCTCCAGCATCAGGTTTTCCTTTAGCTTCTGCCTGGGTCACAAAAAAGACTTTGTCTTACTGTAAAATGTGTTTGGATTCTAACTGTGAATCACTTCACTGCTGTTTTCTCATGCGTTTAAAGATTTCTTTCTAATTAAGCACAGTACTAATCTCTCTGAAAGATAAGAAAGACATGCCCAGATCCACTGGAAGAGAAAGTTATCTTGCATGATAGCAGAGGTAGGGTTACCGAGCTTTTCTTCAATTTGTTTCTTTTCTTGGTTAGAATAAGATTAATTCTGTCATCATCTCCACATTTGTATGGCTCACTTGAGGCTTCACTGCAGCGGTATGGCAATAAGAGGCTTGTTCAATAAGTCTTTTATTTCTTCTTAGTCACCACAACCACATGACCGATTGTGCCTTAAAGGACCTTTCTTGAGAACTGAAGGGGACCACAGTCCACCTGAAAACGCAGTGTTATCACATGTGACTGCAGACAGAAGAGTCCAGAATCAGGAAAATGTGTTTGAATTTTAATCATGAGCCTCTGTATGACAGAAGAACTTAAGTTGAAATGTGAGCAGCAAAAGAAAAGCGTGTTTTGTTTTTGTATCTTCATATCTCCCCATCAACTCCATGCCGATAGAGTTTTGTCAGCTGGAAAAACAACAACATTTTTTAAAGATTACAGCTAAAAGATCTTTGAGTCATTCACTTTTTCTGCCCTTTTATTAACTGACAGAGGCCTAACCATAACCAACTCAGGGAATTCACTCACTCATCTTACAAACATGCACTAACTCACAGACAGGTTGCATTCCTGATATGCTGTGGTTGTTTGTTCAGGACCTACAAAGACTCTCATTCAACCAGATTCGATAGGTGGGGTTGACCTCTTAATAGCTCGATTACCTAAGAAAGCTGGTATGGCAACTTGTTGGATTTATGAAAAACTGTAAGATGTAAGAGGATGTTATTTCAAAATGCTGTTTTCATGTTTGTAAAGTGCAGTATAGCTCTACCTTCCCTATATTCATTCCAACTTCTTACTGCAGACTTTTCCTGATGTTGCTGGTTTTAGGGGTTGGTGTTGCTAAGGGTGGAGTAAGTAGTATCAGTGTTGTCACTACCTGGAGCTTGCATGTACGAATCCTGGGTCGATTGGAAGTGGCAATACAAACTGGGTTGGGTTAATGATGGACAGTGAGAGCTGACATGAAGAAAACAGCAATGACAGAAGGAGTCTACTTGATAACTCCTATGATATTCTGGCACTTGCAGCCTGTCTTTCTTCAAGTTTTGGAGTTTTAGGACTTAAGGCACTGTGTCAGAGGTGATTTAGTAGGACAGGCAGTTGTGGGGTGAGTTTCTTCACTGACCGCTCTTATAAAAGCACAAGAATGTGTTTGATCAAATTCAAATTGTGTATAAAGCAAAGATCAAACTCAGACAGCAGTTGGAGAAGAGCTGTATCTGCTAACAGTGTGTGAGTGTATCAGCAGTGACTCTCTGAGGTGGCCTGCTCTGTCCCAGTCCCCCACACTGACCTCTGGAGCAGCTGTGTGCTCTGTCCCTCTCTGTAGCTCGGCTTTAGCCAGCTGGACTGCCTGGTGACATTAGCATGACAGCTAATGACAGGAGTGTGACAGCTAACAATGAGCTGCTTAACACGTCAGGGTTTCCAAAATGTTCAACAGTGAGTCACTTTACGAAGAAAACCATAGTTGTGAATGAATGGAGTCATGTAGCTACAACACATGCAACAGTACTGTATAACAGCGAGATAAGCCCAACTCCGGAGCAGAAGTTGGTCTAACATATGTTTAACTCTCCCAAACATGAGCGGAAAACTCAGGCTGATTTACTGATGGTTTCAGCAGGCTGGGTGCTGTCTACAGAGAGCTAACAGAAGTGTGAGAGAAACAGACGGGCTGCGTTAGCTCACGGTTAGCTCACGGCTAGCACCAATGAGCTAATGTTTTTCTTCTTTAGTGATGAAGTTAAACTTATTTCCCACCGCTAACACAAAGCTACAGCCCGCAGCACACAAGCATTAATAGTTAGCTGTTAGCATTAGCACACATTAGCTGGGTGTATTTGACAGTTTGAGGCGCGCAGCCCTTCCCAGATTGTCACAATAGCAGCAGCAGCAGCAGCGGCAGAGGCAGCAGCGGCAGCTTCATTGAGCGCTCTTTGCTGAATTCAAATTACCTTGAGCTGAACACTCTCGAACAGCTGATGGAGCTGCTGACGTCGCATATCGCCTTATAACTAGGGTCCCGAGCCTTTTCCCTCTCCACGTGAAAGGCGTATAGAGACAGCAGGATGCCCAACAGGCAGACAACGAGCCGAGCTATTCTTTCCCACCGAGGGGTGGACACTCTCAGGACGGGCGCCGCCATCACTCTCTGGCCTAGCTGGAGACACGCATTCACTCCACGCAGCAGCAGCAGCAGCGAACTCAACGGAGAGAGAGAGAGAGGGAGAGAGAGAGAGAGAGAGAGGGACCCACTGCGACGTGGAGACAGCGTCATGACGTCACTTATCTTCAGGGGCGGAACGCTTTGTACCCAGGAACAAAACAAAACCATCATCAAAATTCAAACGTTTTATCGATCGACAACGACTCATTTACTCATCAGTATTTATTTCTGATATTTTTTCACGTATCCCACTTTGATGTATATTGCTGCAGACATTTTTTTTATTGTTGTTCATATGTACATTAATGAATTATTCTGTGGTTGTGGGTGGGGCATTAGTTTCACTCACAAATCAGAATAGTCACTATCTGAACGCAGACTTTAAGGTAACGCCCCATCCTAAAAACACAGCTCCTGTCTGAACATTACACTGTAATAACAACAACAACAACAACAACAACAATAATAATAATAATAATGATAATAATAATAATAATAATAATAATAATAATGATAATAAAAAATATCACGAAAGGTAGATTTCAAGGAGCCCTCCGCCAGGTAAAAAAAGAACTGGCATTGTTAAATTATGATTTTTTTTTTTTAATGATTATTATCAATTTTATTTATTTATTTATTTTGCCTATGTTAAGTCCGAATTTTGAGATGAAAAGTTAATATTTTTGGAAAAGAAAATGTAACTCGGAGTTTTAATCTCAGCAGTTAGATTTTTCTTCTCATAGTTGTGAATTAATCTCAAAAGTCTGACTTTATCTTCCAAAGAAAATCTCAAAATTCTGACTTAATTTTCTCTTCAATATTATCTCAAATATTTTTCTTTTATCTCAGAATTTCGACTTTCCTTTTCTTCATAATTTTGATTTTTTTTTTATCAGAAAATTTCGACTTTCTTTTTCAAAATTTCAACTTCTTTCAACAACACAATTCTTACCACAGTATTTCAATAATTTGACGTAAGAATCTCCAAAATTGACATTTTCTTCAAGATTTCAACTTTTTTCCCCTCATAATTTCGAATGATTATCTAAAGATTCTGACATGGTCCTGACCATTTTTAACCCTTTACCTCAGAATTTCGACTGTTTTCTTATTTTTTAACTTAATTATCTCAAGTTTTCGACTTTATTTGCTTAAAACTTTGACTTAAAGTGTCATGATTACGACCTCGTTTGTAATTTTGCTTTTATTTCAAAATTTTGACATTTAATCTCATTTTTCGATTATTTATCTCAAAAATGAGTTTTTATCTCAAAATAGGTAAATATATAAAGCCAAATTTTTGTTTTCATTTTTCTGACTAGCTGGAACGGTTTCTTTAGAAAACGTGTCGAACAAACAATCAAATAAAATTGTTTGAAATCATTGGAAGATACTTAAATCTGCTTGTCTCGTGCGTTCGAGCTACAGAGCGCAGTCACGTGACCTCGTGTATATATAAACAGAGGGTGACATCATCTGTTTACTTGCTCCAACACTCGGCTTGTTGATAGTTCCTGCAGCACCTAATCTCCCCTTGTCTAAATGGCGACAGATATGGAAAGATTTGTCTCCTTCGAGGAGGCTTACTACGACCAGTATGACTATTACAACCTCCGTGAATACTCGTGTCACGCCTGTGGAAAAGGCAGGAGCAAGAGAGAGATCGAGCTGAACACAAACCGCCATTGCCCCGCTGGACACGAGAGGAAGATCGCAGAAAAATATCACAACAGCGAAATGAAACGCAGAAGAACCAAGAGCTCGTCTTCATGATGGCTCTGCTCGGTGTTTACAGGTAACGACTTGTCTTTAAAGCCTTGACACTGTTGTTTCTGCGTTGAAAAACCTGTTTTTATATAAGGAGAGATGCCTGTAGGGATAGAAAAACAGAAACCCTCTGCTGAGAAATTTGCATATAGAAGAAATTCTGCAGAGTAGTCAAACACTAAACTCCAAGAATGAGGTGAACAACGCCTTCTTTAGACAGGATCACTGAAATTTAAGCCTGAAATTCCATGTGTGCTTTTCCCACCAATGAGGTCACTGTATGGAACAGGCAGTTCTCGTTCTAGGTGTCCCAAACAGCCTGTTCTCTGCTTAAAATAAATATATAACTCAATACAGACTTTTTATGCATCCGCACAAAATCTGAGATGTTTTAACACATTTAAGCAGGAGATACTGATGCTGTAAAAATGTTGGCAAAGAAATGAATATTCAAACCACAGAAAAATAATTTTGTGACTATTTCAACATGTTAACCTCAGTTATCTCAGTAGCATATTGTGTTTGTTTCTTGAAATGTCAGAATTTCTCCCTTTTCCTACATTTTGTGACACTGCAAAGTTAAATTTAGTGTCTTTTATTTTTGGTCTGAGAAACGCAGCATGTGGACTAGATCAAGCCTGTGCCTTGAATTAAGTCAGACATTAATCCTGCAACAAAGTAATTCTTCAGAGAAGTAGCACATTGAGAGTATTTCTGAATTTTGATCAACTTTTCTCCTGATTTCCCCACAGATCTGGTTTTATGTGGAATTCCTGATGTTGACTGTGGCCATGTGTCCCTGCCTTCCCTGACCCAGTGATTGGAGTGCTGTGACAGCAGGAACGTGTCCAGTAATCTGTCACGAGCATCACGAGACAGCTCTTCATTCCAATCTCCACCCTGTAACAAGACCTGACACTCTTAAGTTACAGCTGTGCGGGTATAATTAGTGCTGAGCTTTATAGGTCAGTGGTGTATGCTTTGAAATATAAAGATGACTATGTAGTTTTATCTGTGGGTGCTATATATTGTATTGTACATTGAGTCAATAAAGATTGATTTTACCTGAAACACCCTTGATTGTTTTTTGCTTAATGCTCAGAGCTGGTTTTAAACACAGAGCCATAGCATTTAAATTTAGTAATCTGGTGTCTGATGAGGTTGTATATGGGCTGTGTTGTATTACAGGTCAGTGACCTCTACATGGGTTTCTAGAAGCAGAATATCCAATTTCATTTGTTCTCTGAATCTGTGGTGAAACTGCTGCATGCTCTCTGTCGGTCTTACAGCGGACACACCAGGAATTTGATCCATACTCTATTTCTTGCTCCTCAGATTAATTTTAGAGTTGTCCAAGTTGTCTTGAATAAATAATAAATAAACTAACTATGACAGCAAAAAAGTGGCAAGTCAAGAATAATCTGTGCACAGCTTGAGAAGAGTTGTCTCAAAAGATTCATGATTAGGTGCAGAACAGAACATTTTGTGCATTGAAGTTATGCCAGTATCATTCCCATGTTAGGCTGTGAAAGTGATTTTGATAAGATAGAATGTATGTCAGTGTCAGAGTGAATGAAGCACAGTCAGAACATGTCATCGCTTGTTTTGTGTAGTGACATACTGACTATGAGTGAGACCTGTATGACCTGTTTCAGTAAGAAAGAGACATGACATAAAATTCTCTTACTGTAACCATTCAGAGGCAGTAGAACATGTATTATATTACCATGAGATGTGAGGAGATGAGAACCAACCAAGTTCCTCTTTGTCACTAAATACACCAGAAAAAACATTAGAAATAAAAGTAATGTTTTCTTATCTATTGAATGAAACAACAGGAGAAGCAAAGGATAAGACTGTTGTTGTTTCAATGAACATTGACTGTCTTATCTGTCTGTCTTTACTTCTTCAATTTTTTTTAAAAATAATAATTTATATTTCACATATTCCACCGCACTGCCCAAGAATTCACTTCACACTCCTGTCCAGTAGGTGGCGGTAATGAGCAGAACACCAAACCGAAATAAACAACAACGAAGAAGAAGGAGGAACTGACGTCATTGTTTTCTTTCCTCCCATGGTGTCTCCACATGTTTGAGCTTTAGCAAACTGAGAACAGTTTTTCGAGTATTTCATTTACATTTCTATCAGCAGAGATGCAGATTTGCAGTGTTTGCAGCGAACAGACGCCGAAATACAGATGTCCAGCCTGTAGGATCAGATAGTAAGTCACTTTATCCTGAAATCTTAATGTTTTTAACGCTCTGTCTGTGGTGAGCTTTAAAGAAGTTTAAGGTTCTCTTTTCTCTTACTCACAATAATCATATATAACTACAATTGGACATCAGGTGATTCAAATATCATGGTTATAGTATCGTTACATGTCTTGTTTATTATGCATATGCATCAGATGATTCACTTTTATATTTCTGTTCTCACAGTTGTTCCCTTGCCTGTTACAAGAGGCACAAAGGTAAAAACATTTGTCAGAGTGGAAATAGTCTCTTCATCTTTAAACAGTGACCATCACTTCATGCTTTTTGTTTTGTTCTTGATTTAGACACCTGCATTCCCACTGAGCAGCCTGCACCTGTTACACCTGAAGCTAAGGCAGCCTCAAATACTGGTATGTAGTTCATTTTATTATTGTTTAATAGTTATGTCTTTTGTAAAATGTCTGTATTGACCAACAAGAGCTAGGGTCAAAAGTACAATAATTTTACTGTATTCATTAAAGGAAATAATTAGTACAAAAATTACACACCATCCTCATACAATATACTATTACAACACTGCAAAAATCTGAAATGTAAGCCAGTCATTATGTCTTATTTTTAGTAAAAACTGTCTTATTGTTCTTGGTATGAGCCACATTCAGCTGATAAGTCCAGGGAAATGTTTTGTTTCAAGTCATTTAAAGACAAAAATTAGGTCTGAATTGCTCGTAACAAGTCAAAAAAAATCTACCAATGGGATAAGAAAACTGTTTCTTGTAATAAGACATCTTTCTAATTTCAAGAAACTTTGAATTTTCCTATTTCATTGGCAGATTTTTTTTGACTTGTTACAAGCAATTCAGACCTCATTTTTGTCTTTAAATAATTTGAAATAGGACATTATTTTATGATCAGGTCTGGTGAATGTGGCTCAAACCAAGAAAAATAAGACATAATGATTTGCTTAGATTCCAGTTTTTGGAGTGACCAACCTTCAATCAAGTAGTCCAATGCCTTTTTTCCAAACATTTAAATTTAACTGTCTGATTTCAGCCAAACTGTCTAATAATTGAAAAGTTAGATGCAATCGTGCTGTGACTAAATTACAAGTCATGGTTAATGAAAGAGACTTCTAAATGAAATAATACCAACCTATAACTGTACTGCCCTGTTTAAAAAGCCCTTTGTGCATCTCTGTCCCTGCAGAGCCGTGGACTGTGGAGGATCTCCTGCATGAAGATGACATCATAGACAAAGTGCCTTTACAGAGACTCCAGCAGTTAGGTATGATTACATCATCTTCAGTTTCTATTCTGGCTCTACACTAGCTCCCAAATATGCTCTCAGCTGACACTTAAATCTAAGTCCAGATCTACAAAGCCTTTGGAATAATGTAAACCAGGATTGTTTTGTTCCTCCTCAGGCCAGTCCAAAGAACTCCGAGATCTTCTTTGCAACCCTCACCTGAGACAGTTGTTACGGACCATCGACAGCACAGACAGCAAACCAGATGCTATGAAGGCTGCCATGCAGGAGCCTCTGTTTGTTGAATTTTCAGACCAGTGTTTAAGAATTGTAGACAGTGAAGCATCATTCTCTTCTAACGAAACTAAAGACTTGTAAGATTTCATAGAACATTACACCTTCACAGCCAAGCGTTTGGACTGAGCAAAGGCAAAGGTATTCTTGTATAGATAGTGTAACTTTTTAAGATCTTGTTCCTTTTTTTGCACCTTATGCCACAAAATTTTCATTGTTTTATTAAATGTTTTTTCCACACAGTATAGATTTGTGTTGTTACTCGTTGCTCTTTAAGTCACTTGAGAAACTGCTCCCCACGCGTTAGCAGAGTTTGAGATGAAGACAAAACCACTGCAGTAAAAAGATATTTATTTTAACAAAACAGTAATTTAAATATCAACATAATTCAAGTTGTTTTACTTTGATCCCTTGATACCACAAAAACAACGTTTACAGGTTTAATACGTTAACCTTTCATAATGTGCTGTTAGTGAAACTATTACAGTAAAAGGTTAAAGAAAAGAGCAGATAAGAAGATGCAGGAGATGTTTCCAGCTGACCCTCTTGGAAAGCATCAAGACAGAAAAAAGACAAATGGATGTGATTTGACACGTGAATAACTTACCTATAAAATTACTTGATGTCTACAACAGCATGCTTGTTTTCTGATACGTCAAAGTCGCGCTTTGGACTGACACATTTGGTATATACTTGCATTGGAGAGCAGCAGCTTTAACCCCACACATAGTGGTTCAGTCAAATATCAGTTCATACATTACACAAGCCCTGTTTCAACAAATAAAAAGCAGCAAATAGAAAACACATGGGTTCATCTTTTCAGCAGATAACAGGTGAGATGTGTTGATAACTTGATAAACAGGTCTCTGCAACCCCTCACAAAATCACCTGTTGCTGTGCTCATCATGGAGCATATTTCATAAATATGATTCAGTCATATTTGTCAATTCAAGATCAGTTATGAAGTTTTTTTTCCAATCACTAATATTTTTCTCAAAACGATCTTTAAGTTGAATAATGTCCAGGACTAATTACATCCTTCCTCATGATGCTGAATACTTGAGGAGGGACTGTTAGAGAAAGGTCCTGTGTGTGTGCATGTGTGTGTTTAAGTGAGCAGGTTTCAATGTGCAATACATGCTTTACATGTGCAATACTTGCCTAATTACCTCTCCCAACAACAAAAGTACAAAAAGACGCTGGTGTGATCTTTGGGTATCACCTTAATGCCTGAATCATTTTTTAACACAAAAAATACATCTATGAAATCCTTTTTTAAATAATCACCCTAAAATAAATACACATATCAGCCTAGTAGTGATTTGAGTGTAGATTTGAAGGCACCGTGTTAAAGGCTCAGACCTCAGATCAACAATCAGAGGATGCAGATTGTCGGCATAAGAAAACCTGGATGCAGAAACTGTGCCATGTCACTAAAACTTAGAGATACGAACTCACATAAACCCTGTGCATGTTTGGTTCAGCACTGCCACTAAAGGTATCACCGCCCATACCTCGTTAACTCTATCTATGAGTGTCAGACATGGCACATATTCTACAAATGGTAGACGATCTAATCTGCCTAATCTCAGAGCTGGCAGGTCAGTATATCTGTGGAGTCTAGCGCCTCATTTTTAATTAGAGGATTTTCCTGAGTATCTTTGGCATGTAGGCCACAAAGGATTACTTTTGGTACCACACAAAACTGCATTATCTTACCTGACGTCCTGTTTGGTTGGTGTGCTCTTATACATGGGTACAAGACTCTGCACCACTCTTCATCTACAGTCGTATAAATTTCTGTTTTTCTTATAGTCAAAACTCTAAGATATCACTTTTTACAAAGACAGATAAAGCTTAAATTCCAGGTTTGTTTCCTCTGTGTTGAGTTTTAGATGAGAACAAAAGCAGCTCTGAGCCAGTTTGTCCCTCATCCGTGCTCATGAGATCAGAAGTTAGTGTTCTGCAGACGAGAACCTCTTACAAAGACTTTTCCAGCAGGATCTCGTTGAAGCCGGTCACATAACTCTTCATGTCTGGCTGCCTGTCAGCATAGAGCAGTGGAGACCTCTTGCAGTGAAGCTTGATGGATCCCTGAAAGAGAAATGAACAAACTGAAATATCCATATACATTAAATCATTTCTGGAGGTTTAAAAAGTGTTTGTGTGTCTGGTTCCTCACCCTGGGCTGAGCTCGTATGGAGGCCAGCTCCTGTGTGTACTGGTTGGTCTCCACCTTATACTCCCCTCTCCTGGAGCCCAGGTTGAGACAGGCCATCACATACATTATCTTCTGGAAGCCTCTGGCCGTCAGGGACACGGTGACGGATGGGGCCGAAGCCAGAGCCAGACCCAGGGGCCACCCTCGCACTGTGACTGGTTTGGTGTTTTGGGAGAACTGCACAGATCCTTTCTCTGCCACAACAGGGTTCAAATTCTGCTCCTCTTCTTCTGCAAGGTCCTCTGCATCGTCCAGCTCTGCATCAGCCAAGGACTTCAACAAAGCCTGCAACAGGAATGGAGCGGTTATTTTACACTCAGGTTTACTCTATTCAAATATTAAAATACAGCTCCTTCAAGGGCTGACACATATTTATTAAGAAAGATCCTATCATTTCCATGTTTGTTTTTCCTCTAAATGTTAATTATTCATTTTAAATGGGGATTATAAAAGTTAGAAACCACAGACGAATCTATTGATGTTTTAAAGAAAGTTATAAACCAATATTAAAACTCAGCAGAAGTTCTGTTTTACACACTGTTGAATGCTGAAGTGATGTCCTTACTCATATGAGTTTTCTGACTTTATTCAAAGCCACCTTTCAGGCTTTAAGTCAACACAGCTTGATTTTACTATAACTGTGTTGCAGCCTACAGCACAGAGAAGTTCCTTTTCATGGTAATGTGTCCCTCCTGTCATTAATTTTGGTGGCTTGTGCAGCTGTACCGTACATATTTAGGGGTGTGTTATGTAAATGACAAGTGTGTATAGCCTGATGTATGCAGATATGCACATTTCATAGATCACAAGTGAACCTAATTACATGCTGGTTTCTACCAGGTTAACAAATGAGGCCACAGTGAAATAAAGTGTTGCTGTTGCTCATCACACAATTAAAGCAGTTGGAAATAAAAGAATAGGAGAATACAATAAGCTATAAAATAGTCACTTCTCTACAGATTCCCCTCTCACTCTTTTTTCCTTTTCTCCATCCTTGCGTAGATGTGTTTGAAGGTGGGTGCTAACATGGAGGGACACTGGAGCTAACTGTTGAGTCCCGTCCTTTCACACCAGTGAAGGGAGGGGCCCACTTGATAAGAGTCGTAATGTACCGACTGTTGTTGTCTACCTGTTCCCATACATCTTCATGTTAGGTTTGGGGGCATGGAGGGACAACGAAACAGGAGATGTAGCTTATCAGTGGAGCATATATTTCTTGAGAAAAGCGTAGTGGGGGGTTGTGTCCTTACTGGGCGTTTCTCCTTTTTATTCGAGCATGTTTACCTCAAAATACATAAAACCCAGTGAACACAGAAAGCCACAGGAGTCAGGTCAAAGTCTATTTCCAATCTCTCTTCCCTGGAGAGAATTAAAATTACAACTGAAATGAATCTGTAGCTAACAGCAGCTAATGTAGCCTTAGGTAGAGATAATGAGAAGGCTACAGATGTCTGGTAAAATCATAGACTGTCTAATAGATGGACGTAGTCTCTGCAACATCACCCAGCTGTTTATGAAACAAAGTTTTGAAGCTAAACAACTGGCGTGGCCATCTTGGAAATGGGACTGGTGACGAGTCTCCACACCAACAGCTCTTTGGCGCCCGTCAATCACATGAGCTGAGCTGTGCCTCTGATTGGGGTGAGCTTGTGATCTTAACATCCTCAAACTGCAGGGCTAGAAAAACACTCAACCCGTACAATGCGTGCCGTTAGCGAAATTAGCGATCCAGACAGGAAAGACTTTTTGTAACAGGCTGTAAACATGTTAATTTTTGCTGTGAGTACAGCTTTATTTGGCTCAATGTGTACGTGACTTCAGGTACTTCTATGGACACTTGACGAACAGCAGATTTCAGCACCACCTCATAGTCTCGTATTTTCAGACCGGAAGTTGCTGCTCAAGCACAAACCACATCCCTTCAGCTCCTTTCATTGATCACACGTTAACTTTTGCGCCTTTGCAGCAGTGATCCCCATGACCACAGCGTTGAGTGTGAATTCTGTGAGTAGAGTACTTTTCTGCATTAATAGACATCACATGGTTGCCAAGCATAACTTGTGATGCACACTCAAATACAGGACTGCTACTAAAATTATTCCTTTAATAATTAAGGAGTTTTAAATGATCTTGATGTTTGTTAAGTGCCTTGTGGAGGTCTTGTAACATAGGGAAAGACTTTCTGCTCTTCTGTTCCTCTTAAACTCACCCTCCTCCTCCTCCAGGCTCCCTGGATGACGGCTGCTGCCCTGTTCCACCTCTTGACCTGTTTCCTCACCAGCCACGACCGCACCGCTGCAGGGGGCAGAGCACAATCAACCTTCAACACCTAACCAGATCATTCACTCTGCAGGTTTAATCTGTGGAGCTCATTCAAAGACAATCTGTCATCAACACTTAATTCCATGATGAGCTTCTGTGTGAGGGACACTGTGCTGACAGAACCAGCTCTTTCCTGTTGACCGGAGAGCCAGGTCACAACCAGAAGACACACACACGGGCCAATGGTCCCTACTGTTTCCATTCACCAGAACAATGCCAGGGGATTAAGAGTTTACCTGCTTGGATAAGAATAGTAGACTGTTGACGTGCACGCCTTTTGTGGCGCTGGTGCCGCAGCCAGCAGCACTGAATGGAAAAGGCACTTTTGGACATGATCTTCTTCCTCTGAGCCTCCAATATATCGAGCTGTAAGACAACAGAGAGGGAGGTCAGTTTCTTTTAAGATCGAAGCACAAACAACTGACGCACCCACTGAGCAGGCTCCAAATCAAACAGCTGGCATTGTGTGCAAACTAGTGTAGAGCTCTGCTTTCCCTCCAAACTCTGTTGAAACACTTCTTTGGATAAATGGCAAAATAAAACAAATGTCATGATGAATGAATGAGTGACTGACCATCATCTGGGTGAGAAAAACTTTGGTCCTTCCACAGTGAACCCATGAGGTGTGATTTTCACTTCCAGCCTCGTGCGAGGGCTCGGACACCTTGTGTTGTAACAGTGCGTGTATGAGCTTCTCCACCTCTTGTCGGAGCACGGCGTTGCTGTCAGCCTCCACACCTAAGACAAAGAGGAAATACAATTAGAGTGACACATGGCAGGGATGAGGGAGAGCAGAGCAGAGCAGGACTCCAGCTCTCTGAAGTTTGACAAGTAGGGCTCGTTTGACATTATGTCACTCAGTGATGTAACAAAAAACCCATCAAGCACAGGTGAGAGCAGAGAAACTTATCAGGTAAACAGCACACTGTCCAGTCAGTGATCAGAGTGGATCTTTCACATCAAATGATACTGAATGAAGATCTATAAAGATTTCAGTAAGTCTCCAGTCATGCCAACAGCTCTGTGAAGTTACCTTGTGTTACATGCAAAAATGCAAACAAACTGACATCATTAGGAAGCAAAGAATGTTAGTAAAAGCAAAGAAAATGTCGAGCAAAGCAGGCTCAACCATCAGAGGCACGTGCATTTACCTGGAAAAGTTCATAAGAAGGAGCAAAGTTTGTTAGAAAGTTCCTAAAACACAGGAAATCCCAAAGAGAACTGAGAGTCAAGTTACAGAAGGGAGAAAAAAGATGTGACAGTGTAACATGTTTTTTCCACACTAGAAAAAAACCTTGAATGCATCGCTCAACGAACTCCACTTACCCACACCACGGCGCTGCGACTTCACTTTCAGGTGTCTTGCAATCATTCCGTAACGCTGCAGGAAATTTTTGTACAGAATTCTGCAAAACAGATTTGAAATGTTAACCACAATCAAAGGGAAATACAGCAGAGCTAATACAGCTGAAGAGTTTTCAGTCAAAGGGGTTTACCGTATTGGAAATCCAGCAGCACTGATGTGAATGGTCTCCACGATCCCACAGGCCTCCAGCTGCATGATGACCTGAGAGCAGAGAGAGAAATCTGTTTGACCTTTCTTTACTCGGTGGGAGCAGACGCTTCTCCTTCTGTTGTAGCTGTAGTGCTGATAAAAAGTTCAGATGTGTGTTGGGAACTTTTACCTCCTCTTTTTTGAAGGTGAGTGGCTTGCAGTCAGGGTTGGGTTTGATGCAGCGGGTGTAGTGTGGAGTTGTGGTGTGGAGGATCTTCATCAGGCTTTCCAGAGAGTTCTATAATCAGATATGAACATCATCGGCCTCATACAGGACATGAACACTGTCTATAACCACAGGGATGAAGGCTCTGAAAGACTCCCACCTTGAATTTGGAGACCACAGTGACTCTGTGCAGCCCCTTTGAGTTTGGGCTCCCAGTTTCCCTGTCACTGAAGATCTGCTGGAGCAGCGGGTCCTCAGATGTCTGCAGCAGTCTGATCAGCTCTGGTGGCACCGGGTCCTAAAACATGAGATCCAGTAGAGGGTAAGTGGACGAGTTTTTAGACGACATCCTGAGTAGATGTTTAAAGCTCTCTGCTCTCACCTTGTTCTTCTCCACCATGCCTTTGATCTGGTAGTGGACTTTACCAGCGTAATGAGCCACAGTGAAGTGAGGCTCCTTACTGAACTTGTCCCAGCTGATGTTGGAGTTTTCGCGCAGCTCCTTCTCCAAACGAAACCTCAACGTGTGAGGGTCTGAGGTTCGATTTAGACGACTCTCCTGAGGGACAGGAGCAGAAAATGCACCAAAAATGAAGGAGTCAAAGAGCTTAAGTAATACATTTAAAAAATTCTTCACCTTGTTTGGGGAAAAAGTTCCAACAATTATTCAGTTGTGTCAAGAAAAATCTATTCTTATCCTTTTTGGAAAACAACATCTTGATCTACCACTACCTTAAAGGTCTGTTTGTTTCTACACCAGACACAAGGACGATGTTCAGTCAAGAAGAGAAAGAAAATTCATATTTATTGTCAGCAAGAAATAGGCCATTTTCTTTGCTTATTCTCTATTTTCTGTAGGTATAATTGTAAAAAGGCAAGGAGGAGATTAAAACAGCGAATTCAGTTGGGCAAGTAGTAGATCTGAGTCAAGATTTTGAATATTTGAGTAATCAAAAAAATCAAATAATTCATGTGACAATTTTCTTGTGTTCAAAATGTATTTTTCTACCGTTTTTATCGGCCCCTTGTTGTAATGTAATGAAACAACCACAAGACAGTGGTTGCAGAGCATCTTTCCTTTAGCCATTGAATGACAAAAAAAATCTTAATTTCTGATATAACGTGATTCAAAATAACATGAGAAAGCATAGGTGTCAATAAAAATGAGGTAAAGTGCAAACTTTGAGTAGTTAAAAAAATATGTAGATTATATCCATATATATAATCACATCTACAAATTTGCAGATGTTAAAAAAGTCTCTCTTCTTACAGCTTAAGGGGGAAATGACTTAATTATCAGCAAATAGCTGTGACTAAAGCAATTTTTGTTGAGTTGCATGTCCCTAGTAGATGTTTTTTCCCCTCTGTCTCTTTATAATTTGTAGGGATTTAGTGGTTGTGTAAGTCATTCAAACTATTAATTGTCTTCGCTTTGAAATTTACGAAAATGATGCACTTCAATAATGACATTTAAAAAGAAAACAGTCAGTGATTATTGTACCTCATTCAGGAGAGAAAACACACTGATGGGGCTTCCCTCTAAAAGATCCAAGCAGCTCTGATTGTCCTGATATTTGACAAAAGACCACTGCAGCCCCTCTGCCACATATTCCTCCTGAAGAAGCAGAGATTAACATTAATCCACTACAACAAAACACAACACATTTTTGAAGTGCAGTAAAAAAAACAAAATGTTGCTGTTTTAGGATCACAAAGCTCTCCTCTTCTTAAAGCTCTGCATGGGAGAAAATAATAACCTGCTGAGCTCGGAGATAATGAGCCACAAAGTGCTGCTGCAGTTTCTCATTTGCATAGTTAATGCACAGCTGCTCCAGGTTGTTGGCGTAGAAACACTCAAAGCCGTACACATCCAAAACTCCTGGAGGAGACAGAGAGGAGGACATGATGAGGGCTCACAGGAAGTACATGAGGAAAAGATGTTCCTCGTGATGTGTTTACGGTGATGTAAGAGATAATCAGGCTCTTACCTATGAAGTTGCACCATGTCGTCTCGTCAGCACAGATGCTGTTGTTGATGAATGTAACCAGCCACTCAAACAACCTGTTGGGAAACACGACACTGAGGTTAGATGAGGAAAGGTATGAAGGTTTCACATCTGGGTGTCTGTTGAAATCACAGAAACAAGCTCCTACATGCAGCAGCTTCAACAAAACGCCTCCACATTCTCACACATGCAGGTTTAATCATGAGGTCCTCCTTCTTACTGTGCATAGATGACCTTGGCCAGACAGTCTCTCCTCATGCTGCACTCTGCCTGAGCGCACGGCTTCAGCACGTCTTGTTTCCCTGCCTTTAACGTCCTCACTCTCAAACATGTTCGGAGCTCATCAGCAGGGACACGCAGCAGCTCAGCAGCTTTCTGCAAGAAATCTGAAACACAGGTATCACATCATCAACATTTATACTGAGAAGCAGAGGTGGCTTGATGACCAGGACAATAACGTGAATCATTCTGCAATTGTTGTCTTTGATCAATTTTGTTTGATATCTTAAACATTATCACATTAGTACCTTTGGTTGGTTGTTCCAGTTCACAGGGTTGTGATTCATCCACTGATGGGGAGAAACTTAAATTCCCCAGCTGCAGGATCCCTGATAATATCTGCATTTCATGACAAAGAGAAATTATATGCATTAGTTACAGATGAAAGAAGCTTAGCATATCTGCATACGATTATGTAAGACTTAAATCCTCTAATCCGTTACTCAGCCTTTCTGTTTGGCATTAAAAGAGTTGCGTGAACATTTCATGCGATAAGGAAGTATGTGTAAAATTTTATAAAGCATAAAAGCTTATTTCTTCATTTGTATACATTGCATGTGTATTGAAACTGAATTAGATGCTGGTGCACAAAAGAGTTGTAATTTAAATCTAGAAATCATGTTTTGGAGAAGAAAATAAAGTGATGTTACATTAAGGACGGCTAAACGATTGTTGAAATAAGTTTTAATATGGTGCCTTGTTGTTTTAAAGGACTTAAAGGCACTGCAAAGAGTTTTCATTTGATTTTGAAACACTCTCTTATATTAATTACTTCTCATGACCTACATTGTAAAATGAGATCATCAGGAACAGCAGTTACTACTTGATACTGAACTTTAGCACCTGTGGTCAGGTCAAATTATTGGTGAAAGCAGCTGATTCAAATTTCAGCCTTCACTCTCAAGTGTCCACAAGTATGACACAGCTGGTGTAGTTTGACGATGAGAGGTAGCTGGTGAGCAGTTTTGAGGAGACATACTCTAAAACCTGGACAAGGCTTAGCTGAAAGAGCAAAACTGCTCTGAACAGGATGTTTATGCTTCACTGCTCTTCAAACTTTGTACCTACTTTAGTCACTACATATTTATGGGACAAAGATGCACACAAGATGACCCCGGGGCAATGATGAGTAATGTCAAACTGATACATCTCCTCACCTCTAGTGAGCTTGTTAACAGTAATGAGCCAGAGTAAACAAAGTTTTATTGTTACTTTAAATTTCAGAGCTGCTGCAAATTGATCTCATCACTCTGTAACCTGAAAAAACTTTTCTTAATCCTCTTCATTCTGGGCCTCACCACTTTCAAATCAGGCAAAATCTCCTCATGGTGCCTTTATTCACTGATGATATTGCAGTAATACCTCTCATGAACACCTTACCCTGAATATCTGTCTCTGCCGCTCTGCGTTGATGCCCAGATGAACCATCGCCCTGACGGTCTCATGAAAACAATCCTCTGTGACACATCAAACACACAGCACTTAGTTTGAGGATGTACAGCAGCTACAGGCAGAAAAATGACTGTAAAAATACGACAAATGAAAACTAACCCTCAACAGTTTTTTCAGCATTTGGCAGCCATGTAAAACGTTGACCATGGTGCATCTTCCACTCTCGTCTCTGCTCAGCTGTGGCTCCTTTCATCATCTGAGAAACAACATACTGACTGTTTCCCTCCATTCAACTTGAAAAACAACAACAAGAGCACACATGATGAGGCTCAGCTCACCTGGTAGAAGATGTGGAAGTTCCTCTCATTGGCTGGTTGGCAGCTCACTCTGGTCTTCTCCAGTAAATACGTCTGCACTGATGCTCCCACTAACAGCTGACCTCTGCAGATGTAAATGACGTGTTGGAGAGACTCAATCAGCCACTTAAACAGAAGTTTATTTTAAACAGGTGAGCTCATACAATCAGAGATAACAGTGAGCAGCAGACTCAGAGGGGAGTACCTGTCTAACTGCAGCTGGATGTACTTCCCAAAGCGGCTGCTATTGTTGTTACGGAGCGTACAAGCGTTTCCTGCACAGAGAGCAGAGCGTTTACTACTCTGTTGTGCTGGTCATGGTAATAATAAGAAACCAGTAATCAGCTGTCTCACCAAAAGCCTCCATGATGGGGTTAGAGTCCAACACTCTTCTCTCTATCCTCTCCACTGTGTCCTGACTCTTCACCACTGAAGAGGAGGCTGCAACTGTGGCGTAGTATTTCATCAAACAGCGAGATGTCCATGTCTGTAAAAAACAGGTAAGTGGAGATTTTTTTATGCTGCAACTTAAGATTACTTTTCTTATGGATCTCTCTGAGTTGCTTTGATCTGTCAGATATTAGCCAATAGCGTTCCCAAGTTTCTCAAACTCTGTCACTCCAATTCAGAATGTTTAGTTTTCAAAGGCTTAATTTTTCGCACAGGCTAACAGGGTGAACCAACTATCAAAACTGAACACATCCACAAATTAGTTAACCAGCAAACACTGAATGTTTCAACCCAGAGGAAGTTATGTGTAGGCCGCTCATTTCTGTAGTTTCCCTCAAAAGAACAACAGTCAGTGAAACTGTTTCTGAATCTGTTTGTGGAATTTCACATGCTCCAGTCAGATTTAGTGTTCTGTCATCATTTTGATGATCACTGTTGGTGTTGGCCAACTCGTTTCACATTGCCTCCTTCCATTAACAGAAAATAAAAAATGAGAAATTATAAGTCAGGAAATAATGAAGAATAATTTAGAAAGAATCTTTTCACACATAAACATGAAAACAGCTTTTCAAGTCCAAAAAGTACTTAGTGTTGGATAGCTGAGTTAATAGCACAAAGAGGTTTTGTGTGTAACAGTAAGCAACTGACAAATAAAAAGTGTATCATAATATTATCAGTTGATAAAAAGGTTCAAAATATTCCAAGTGTCTATTCTTTATTTCTTTTTTTTATGTAAATTTTTTCAATGTTTCTTGTAATTGTTGTCGCCACGGTTATTGATGATGTTACTGATAGTACAATGATTAATACAACTGTAGTATACGAATATCATCATTATATAGGATTGTTCAATTGATATAAGGAAATATTAAGGAACACTCGCAAGATCTATTCTAGCTTGTACATCTAGATTTTTCTGATTATAAGTGTTTATTTGTATGTTTCTAGGTCCGAAATACACCACAAAATGTTATTTATTTTAACAGTGGATTCACTTGTGAAGTTCACTTTGGCTGATAGACATATCTTTTAAAAAAGAATTTCCAAATTATTCAATGTTGGCACATAACAAAGGAAAAAAATAACTAGTTTATATAAAAATGTTCTTCCCCAATAAATATAAAGCAGGCTGTACAAAGGCAGTCTTGAAATCTGTAGGCTAACAAATGCCTCATCAGTTCACAGCATGTACTGCAAGTTTGCTGAAATCATTTTTATGATCTGGGCAGTGTGGGTTTACCTTTCCTGCCCCGCTCTCACCGCTGACCACCAGGGACTGGTTGACCGGCTCCAGCTGGCCCTTCACGTTCCTGTAAGCTTCCTCTGCCACAATAAAGATGTGGGGTTTGAACTCCTGTTGACAAAAACATGACCTTATTAAGACCCAGGTTTCAGGTTTTTCAGGTTCTGCACGTTCAGGAGTTTGACTTAAAAGCTGCCCTCATCAAATAAAAGTAGGCAGACAAGAAGCTTGTTAATGTTTCTTTGGCCAGTGGTGGTAGACTTTTAAAAAAAAAAACTGATGAAACATGTTCAGTGTTCAGATGTAGCTGGTTTTATCATATTTACATGTCATAAACAGTGAATGGTGTCATCCAGTAAATAAATAAACCAATGAAAAGAAAAAGTGGCAAACTGAGTTGACAGCCCCCTACCTGAGGCTGAGGAGCTGAGTGATACTCCTTCATCACATCCAGAGTGTACAGGTCTGGGATGGGCTGGAAGGGGTTCAGAGCCACCAAAGTGCAGCCAGCATGGGTGTAAAACACCTTCACACTGTACCTGGCCTGCAGGCATTGCAGCACTGCCAAACAGACGGAAAAATAAGCAGAAAATCTCAACATTGCAAACGGGGAGAGCAACGTGCTGGGAAAGAAAAACCCGAAATAAAGATGCAGCATTAAAATGGCAGAGGCACAGATTTTTTTTCAGGGGAGAGCCCAATGAAACAATGCTCTGCATGAGTTTTTCTTTCACTCATGCTGTTATTAATCTGCACTGTTATCTTCCACTCTTTGGCTGAATCTGACACCATATTGACATATAAACTAAAGCATATCAGTGAATGTGACAGTTCATTTCTTATGACAATACAAACAAAGGAAAAGAAATGAATGATGTTGCACAAAAGCACTCCATGATATCTGGTCTCATATTTACCTGTGATAATTTGACAACCAGTACTTACTAATTAGGGTTAAGGCACTATTTTTTTTTCTTTCTTTGAACCCCCAAGAACTTTGATTGAAAATTGATCAGGCATTACATTTTTTTTCCTTTTATGTATGTGCAATGACATACTGTAAAAAAAAATGTGTCTGCCAGCAAAATAAGTCCCAATCTTTGCCCCTTAATGAAGTTGAAACCACCTCTGCATCTTAATTATGTGGTAGTGCGGCAATCTGTCATGGATTAAGATGTCTTAAATCCTTCCCTCTCCTTTTTTCCAAACATGGTTGAATAACTCACAATGGCGATTTGATTCAAGGTGACCTGAAAATGCTGCAACACATGCACACTCATACTCACACATGCACACACATACTGGCTGTTTGTTTGTGAATAAAGGCAAAGTCAACACCACATATCAAACAATCAGGAGTCCCTGACACGCTGCAGTAGAGATTTCAGGACTTGTGCCAAAAAAAAAACCCCATTACCACTCTTTAAGCTACTTATACAGCATAGTGCTTAACTTATTATTCATGCTGATGCAGAGACTCTAGTTTTATTTGTCACCTGTTGTTGGTGTCACTGGGTTGACTTTGGTGAGGTCATCATAAGTGTGGAGCTGGTCTTCATCTGTGAGGAAGGCCTTCACTTCTCCATTCAGTGATTCATTGAGGGATGGTTGATGAGATTGAACATTCTGGATGAAAGCTTTCACCTGTGTGAGTGAGACAAAAACAGTTGGGCGTAAAAACAACAAACAGCTGTGCAGTTCAAATGAATCCAACCAAATAACACAAAAATGAAAGGAATCAAAATCTAAAAATTACTATATTTAAAGATCAAATTTAAAAAAAAGGGATCAGATAAAAACACAACACCGGATGTGCTTTCATCCAGGTTGTATTTGTAATGCCCACAATCCTGAGCATGTTTGAACACGACAGTCACACTTTATGGCTCTTTTTACGACAGCATAGCTCTCTTTTTGTGCTTTCATACTATCTTTGTGAGTATACTATCAGTCTAACTGTTCCGAGCTATCAGGCACCTGACAATCAAAGCTATCTATGTAAAAGAAACAAATCAAATTTCCTTTGTGACTTTGGAACTGTTGGGCTCACATGATTACAAAGTGCTTGACAAAAATAATTAAAGTTTTTACTGTGGTTCAACAAAACCATCAAAAGACAAAAGTCTGAAATCAGTGATTATCATTGTTATATTGAACAAATAACTGCATAAACATTCAGAATAAATGAACACTGAGTGTAGTTCATTCAGCTTTTCTTGTCTGGCAAACAGAAGCCTGTTTAGTCCTGGCTCACATGGCCTGGATCTCCATCCTGCCTGACCACTGTAAACAGCCTGACGTACTGAATTTGTGCAGACACAATTAATCCAATGACAGGTGCTCTCATCCCATTATTCCGTAGGACGTTTAAAGCCTATATATAGTCTTAATTCAATTTAATTAATACCGGACACAGTACAAATAATGTCCGGAGAAGCCCACACAACACATTCAAATGTCAATTAGGTAACACAAACATAACATTTCAACTAGCACTAGCAGAAAAAAGGTCATTTAAAAAAGAAACATCAACGAATCATTGGTTGCAGTTTTTCTCGCAACAAGTACATTATTTGAGATTTTCGTGAATAATTTTGGCTTATGAGAGGTGTCATAAGATAGTTTGAGCCACTTATGGAGACACCACGAACAGCAGCATGTATGACTCATGTCCATAAACAATGAAATATGAAGAATGTTTCTTCAGCCTATGTCGCTTTCCATATGTTTTAAATTTAAGTTCTTTTCGTTCGTTCTTCCTTTCTAACCTGTAAACCCAGTCATTTCCACTGTGTTTTGTATCCACGTATTGTTTTGACTTTCCGCCCAGCACAAACAGTTATAACGGCCATGACGTACCGGTTAATTAAACGTTTTATGACCCGTTTGAAAACTGAACAGCCAATTAAAACAGAGAACAGCTTGTTACTGTCATTCCTCTTTAAATTAAACTCATATGTTTCTAAAGCTATCCGAAAACTCTCTCCATTTCTAAACATACTTTTAAAACTGTGTCCAGCCTTTTTCCGTGTCCCAACTTACCGTTCCCCCTCCATTTCTGTATCCTGCTCCAACATTTCGTCGGTTGTTCGCTGAATTCATTGATTTAACCGTTAACTCCGTGTCCTCCTTCAAACTGTCAGTTTAACAAAGCGTTTAAATTTCTTTGAGGAGATTTTACTTCAGATAAGTTTTCGTTTATTTCACTTCGCTGTCCTGGACCTCAGTATTTCCATTAGCGCCAGACATTCCTCAAGGACGACTTCCCGTGTGTGCAGCATGACGGCATGAGAGGCGGCTGAACGACTGCCTCCCTGACCGCCAAACTACACACTTACTCCCGCCCTCCTCCTCCTCCTCCTCCCTGACCTGTTCCTCCTGCACCTGGACCTGGACCTTTATACAGTCTATGACCTGGACCAGGGTGAACCCTCCAGCACCAAACACCGAGGGACACTTTAACAAAAAATACAGGCACATTCTTCAAAGATTAGCTATGCTACTCCAATTCTATGTCCATGAATAAAGTCTATAAAAAGGTTAGAGTTTGTTGATGTATGTTTGTGTTTGTGTACTTTGACCCTGTAAAGCCTGACCCATCAAAAAGTAGTCAGAAAATTTAATTTTTTTGGAACTGAGATGTTTACTAACCCTTTTGATAAATCCACAAAAAATATTGCTTTATCATTCCATTCATGATATATTTCTTATATCATATTTGACACACTGGGCAATTTTGCATATTATTTTTTTTCTATTTTATTAAAGTTTTTCAGTAAATATGCATTTATTTTATACAGAAAACACTTAAGTTTTTTACTTTGAAAAAAGTAATTATTTCGATGTTATTCTTGCTGCAACTTCTTGAAAATAAAGCAATGATTTTCCTTAAATTTGTGAGTGGATGATTTCCTGAGAGCAGACATTTTTGAAGAGGGCCAAAATACAACATCAGCTGACTGATATGACAATCCTCAAGGTGGTAGAATATGTTTTTGAAAATATATTTTTAACAGGTTTAAGAAAATATAAAGGTATAACTACAACAGGTATAAATAAAACTATAATTTTGATGAGAGGTCTTTGAACTCATGTATCAAATATGACACATTTGGCTTTATTGTGTTATGCTTTGTTTCATTACTTACAATTTCATGTCATCAAAAATTATACAAAAGTACAAACAAAATTTGGGATTAAGGCACCGAAGTTGATGTAGCCCATACTCAGCCATCTATACAGACACCCTTAAGGTTCATGTTTAAATAAATCTTATTTCCCCTGTATTTTTTATTGAGCTGATTTCTCATGATATAAAGGGAGCAAATCTTATTGTACATCTTTAAGTTTAAAGTAAATCTGATTTGAGTTAGATCAGAAAAATATCCCATCTCAGTAAAAGGGTTAGGGTCAGGGTTAGGGTTAACCCTTTTGTCAAATAAGTTGAACACAAATAAATTAGACAGGATAAGGAAATATTGCATACAAGGAATGGGAAAATGTAAGTTTTGATAATACCTAAGGGATGAAATCAAATTTATTATTTTAACAGCATTATTTTTCTACTTATCATATAGGTGTTGACATTCTTGTTTTTGAATATTAAGATTTCAGATTTCAGAATGAAACTATCCATTTATTCCAGACGTTTCGGTTTTGCTGCAAAACAAAACAAAAAAAAGAATCTTCAAAAACCCTCACATTTTCTGCAAGGATTTATTTCATTAAGGATTTCGAGGTACGACTCTCTCACATTTTGTGAATGATAAAATAAAAAAGAACATTTGTCTTCTATCTTGCTGTATGAGAGTATTGGATGTATGGAATTTCAGATTGGGGGTGGATAATTTACTCAGAAGTTGAAGAAAATGGGTCGATATTCCATGATTTGTAATCACTTAGAAATCCCAGCTACTTTGAACGCACCACGGTGCCGAATGCGGAAGGAAGTCCAGACTCTCTCATGTTCTTTACATGATGGCAGAGGGACTCTCTAAACCTGAAGTATCTGTCAGTAAGTATGCTGTAAAACAGGTATTTAGGACTGTACCTTTCCAACGCTGAGACGAACACGCCTTGTTAAGAAGTAAGTACAGATATATGGACACACAGCTGCTATGTTCTTATTATTAGGGCGTTAGAGCATTTATTTGACTCCATTGATGGCTCGAAAAAAACATTCATGCAATTAAAAAGACACTTCTTTACGCTATCAAACAAATGCTGCTTTAACTTTCAATAAGAGCACCATACGTGTCTGATTTATCCATCTTTAAACCTAACCTCCCTCCTCCTCTCCCTCTTCCTGTGTGCTGTCTGTCATTAGGTTTACTTTAATTGGCTGCTGACTATGAAGCAGGTCATACCATGTGTGTTTGTGTAATAAGTATGTACTTTAACCTGTACAGGTCATGTCTCAGAAGGAACTGAAGGAGGCGTTTGTCAGTAATCTGAATGGGACCAGTCTTCAGGAAGTTTCCCTGGGCTGTATCCTGGCCCCTGTGTGTCTCATCATCAGAGGACTTATACTGATCATCAGCTATCTGATCAGAGGAACTCTTCCTCTGCCACTTCCACTCATCTCTCACCTGCTCCTGGACTTCTCTGCACTTGTCCTTCCCCTTGTGCTGTCGTGCACCATTCTGAGCAGCATCCTCCATCACGTCATCATCGGCCTTGTGTTTGCCGTTGTTTGTACTGTTCTCTACTTCTCTTATAAAACCAAGCATCCACAGCACAGCATCAGCAGTTTTCTTCAGAGTCATATTGAGTTCAAGCAGGTTCCTTTTGTGACTATATTCAGAGTATTTGTAAATGTGAAAACAGCCATCAGCATTCTTGCAGTAGACTTTGCCGTCTTTCCGAGGAGATATGCAAAGACAGAAACCTATGGGACAGGTGTTATGGACTTTGGTGTAGGGGCGTATGTTTTTGCTAATGCTCTAGTCTGTCCAGAGGCGCGAGGGAAGAATTTCTCAGGATCCAGGTTGAATCATGTGAAAAAGCAGATCCTGTCCGTGTGGCCGCTGGTATTTCTTGGTATGGGGCGGCTGGTGAGCCTGAAAATGACCGGTTACCATGAGCACGTGACAGAGTACGGTGTCCACTGGAATTTCTTTTTCACATTAGCCATCATTAGAGTTGTTGTATCTTTGCTTTTGGCTGTTTTACCAGCAAGGCATTCCTGGTTTTATGCCGTTCTGATCAGTGGACTTTATCAGTTTGTCTTGGAGACATCAGAGCTGAAGGACTTCATTCTCTACAACAATGACAGAGACAAAGACTTTCTGCACGCCAACAAGGAGGGCATTTTCTCTGTGGTGGGCTATGTAGCTATTTACATGGCTGGAGTTCAGGTTGGACTTTATATCATGAAACCTCGATCTCTTGTCCAACAGTGGTTTAAAGTTCTCTTGAACCTCCTGATTGCATCTTTTGTCCTGTTTGTTGCTCTGTGGGTATGTCAGGCACTCTCAGAGCCAGTCTCTCGTTGCATGGCTAATTTACCTTTCTGCATCTGGAGTGTTGCCCAGTCTTTGTTGTTTCTGTCCTGCATTGGTATTGCTGACATGGTTTTACTGTTCTCCAAAAGATCCTCAGGGTGTCATTTTGTGCCCTCCTCATGGAATTTATGTAAAAAACAATCGGACACTGAGAAAAAGACAGCAGAAATGGAAGGACTCTGCCTGGTTCAAGCTGTCAGCAGGAATCAGTTGTTATTCTTCCTGCTGGCAAATGTCATGACAGGATTAACCAACTCTGTAGTGGACACGCTAAGTTGCAGCAATTTGTTTTCAGTGAGTGTTTTGCTGTCGTACATGTTCCTGAATTGTCTTGTAATTTATCTTTTACATGTATGTGGAATCTCAATAAAATTCTGGTAGTGCAATAATTGTAAAACTGCATGGCCAGTTTGTATCCTGGAAGTTTTTATGGGGCCAGAAGAACACTACTTATATCCTTTTAAAATACTGTGCACATCTGGTGTTATACAGAAATCATCTGAATTGCTGTACATATAAATGTCTCATATATTGTGTTATTTTGTTGTCTTTGAATAAAATTTATTTTTCCCTTGTGTTGTGAGATTTAAAATTCAAGTCAAAATGTGTACAGCTCAACAACATCTCAACAGAATTACACCCAAATAAAGTGATTGAATGGTAATACTAAATTTGATGGCACTTAAAGTTAATTCTATGAATGTGTTCCACTCAGAATTATGTGCACATCGTCTGCACTACTATACTTTAATACTTCTGATAGAGACAATCTCAAAGAGATAACCTTTTTGGAGGAGATTAGACATGAACTCCACATGCTAAAATCCTAAATGATTAGTGTACTGCAAAAAAGGTTTCAATGATTAGGAGAAATTTAAATGTATACTTTTTCTGGATGAATGACTTTATGAGAGGAAAAGAGGACAGTCATACAAAAATACATCACACTAGAATGATTTATCCCCATATAGGAGATTCAATGATGAACTAAATACAAAAAAATGAAAACGAGCAAAATCATTATTGTTCCTGAAGACTGAAAAAACGTTTGTTTTGTTGGGTGGTTGTACTTTTTTTTTTCTTTTTGTACTTGAATACTTAAAATAGAAATTAGCTTTATTTGTTGGTCACTTAATAGTTTTCTTTGCCTTCTTGGGAATTTTCTCTGACAATTGACCTGTACTATTAAGTAAAAAGAAAAAGAAAAACCAACCAAACATTTCACAACAGGAATGACAAAAAAGTAGTGGTTGTGGTATTTTTATTCAACATAATGCAAATAAAATATTTCACAGTTTCGACACTAACAAGTCAGCAGCCTTGCAACGAGCCGCAGCATTTAATTAGTGGTGACTGAACAGGCACAGGTAAAGTGCTTATTTAAGCCTAGCCTACTTTTCTAATCCAGGAAAATAATCAAATTAAGCTCCCAGCTTCCAAAGTGTGAGGGAAAAACAATTGATTAATCATTATTATTCTCAAGCTTCCAAAACAACTCTGCAAACAATTTTTTTTACAAATAGAAGTGAATCACATTTTTTCAGGTTTATCCCTGCATTGTTCCACAGTTTTACAGCAGAGATACATCCCCTTTTGAAACTCTTGGCCGCCCTGGCTTTTGTACTGTAAATTTACCAACGACTCTAAAATGAAACTGACTATCCTAAATTGGATAAAAGGGAAAAAAGGTAGAGTTTGGACACAATTTTATTCAGTTCTACACATTAATTGAATTATTTTGTAGTAGAAAAGGTGATTGAATTTCATGTCAGTGTAATACAGAAATTGTGGGTGAGTGTAGGCATGATAATCTATAGAATCAATAATATGTGTTGCCTGTTTTTGCAGAACCAATTGGAGTTTATGACTGTTTTATAGGTAGATCCCCACAACTCTGCACAATTTGATGGGTAAGGAACAATAAGTTAGCAATGTATTATGTGTGCAGCATTATTCATTATATGTCTCAATAGAATTACTGTTGGATTTTTGATTTTTCCTTTTATTTTTACCTGGACCTATTTATCTACCACATTTATCCAACTGTAGACAGTGCAATCTGTTTGTGAACCTTTCAATCATTGTGTGATATCGTAACACCTATTCAATGTGAAATATATGTTTAACACAGTTCATCCTACGACAATCACAGTATATATAATGTAAATATTGCTTCGCCTTTGGTACTTATTGGTTTTGGTACTAACTACTTATTTTGTACATATGCTTATAGTATTGCCTATTTTATTACCTCTGTCCTCTTTAATTTCTTAAATAATAACACCAAATTGGGACTGGAATGAATTAAGTATTTCTGATTCTGCTTCTCATTATGTATTAAATTATCTTATGATCGGTCACAACCCTAAGCAAGTTTATTTCAAAAACTCATTCGATATTAATACATTTTTTTTCAATGTGATATCCTCTTTCATTTCCTCTGATTTCCAAATATCATAGTTTGTTTGCTTGATATAAGAGACAGTTTGTTTACATCAAACCAAGTCGAAAATGAAATAATATTACACAATAATTATGAAAGAAATGTTTTGTATAAAAACCTTAAACAGGGTCACTTAACCATCCTCAACCTGAGAAAAACTATATTATTTAAAACCACTGACTGTATGTTTAAAACCAAATCAAATAAACTGGATTTATTTGTGAATGGGTACTTCCTCCCTCTGACGCAGCACGCTGCGCCCCCTACAGGCTTCTACGCATCACGACGTCAGTCACGACGTTGTGAGGGCAAAGGTGAAATCAGTAATGAAGATTCCGCCACCGCTGCAGCCTCACTCACTGTCGCACTTGTTTATATTTTAAGTGAAAAAATTGGATACGGGTGAGTAAACCTGCTATTTGTGCGACTATAAACGCCCCCATCTGCGTTAGGGGGTCAGAAAATGATCATGTTCTCGAACATTTCGACAGAGAACCGGCGAAAAGTGACCGTTGCTAAGTGGCTAGTTTAACTTTCTATTAGCCCTGCTGTGTGAGCTAGCGTTAGCTCTGTAGGGCAGCGAGAAAGTGATCAAAGTTTGTTGACAGAGACATATTACACCAACACTAATATACTTTTGTGACATTTAAGGTCTTATTATTATCAGTTTGAGTACTCTGGGGATATTAGGAGTGGAGTAGGCTGACCGACTGACTGCTCCCTAAATTAGCTCCGCGGCTAGCGCTGAGCTGCTGTAGCCGCCGGGTGGTCGCCCATGTTCCTCCCTGTCAATCAAACACATACTGGCTCTGACTAGCCCGTTTTAACAACGCGAGCTTTGCTTCACGGATACCAGTTTTTTTTTTTTTTTTTTTTGCATATTTCACCACCGTACCCTTCCCCTCCCCTCCGGCCCCCGCTCCTCAGGTTGTTTTGCTAACTTAAGTTAGCCGCTTAAATCTGGGTCAGGACAAATCTGACTCTGTTGCAACAGTTTTGGTGACGTTAAATCAGGTGTTGGCAACGTCAGCGGTCTCCGAGCATTTTCTTCACTTTTAGTCAGAAAGTATGCGTGAAAGCTGATATCGTGGTGTGGAGTTGTATTTGTAGCCTGTTAGCCGTGTGTGACCTGCAGGAGATTAGCTTTAGCCTGTTGTAGCCTGAGCCCACGTCAGCTGTGGTCAGTGGGTCTTTTCTGTGTCATCCACAGGCGAACTGAGAGGAGCCATGGCACGCTTGGTAGCAGTTTGTAGAGAAGGAGAAGAGGACTACCCTTTCCTCTCCAGACAGATCCCCCTCTACATCGACGACACTCTCACGGTAAGTGTCTTTTCCTTTGTGCACGTCCATGAAGTGACCGAATCATGCACCAGCCTCTTTGTGTTTGCTTTTGCACTCTTCATGAACTCTCAGGAGGATTTATTCCAGTCCAGGAAGAATGTTTAATAGATTTAACTCTGCACCAAATCAGGAAGTGTTGATGATGACCAATGTGTATTGTAGTAAATAGTCCAATGCACTTCACAGAGGTGATGTCTCTGCTTCTACAGACTAATGTGAATAAAGCTTGGGGGTTGTGACAGGTAATCTTAAAAAGTGATATAATGAGTTCTCATTCAGAAATGATGAATGATGATGGTTTAGAGAAAGTTAAACAAACTTGAGGTACTTTGATGTGATTAGACTTTGGAGGAGAGAATTTTAGGGTAACAAAAAATCTTTAATTCCAGGGAATCCAATAACATGGACAGGAGTCACACAGTATTTGTAAATTATCAGTAAGTCGTACCAGTGCTCCAGTAAATGCCACCCATGAGTCAGGATGATGTCATGTACATATCTTGCTCTTCTTGACATATTGATGTATTCATATACAGTATGTCACACATTTTTGTATCCACGTCCATCTGCCTGCACCCTTCCATGATTAATGATTTCAATCTGATTATAGGAAAATTGCTCTCAGGCAGCAATCTAAATAAAGACAGCATGATCGATCAGTCAGCTGGTTTATTGGACTGGTTAATGGAATTATGAGATAATCAACACTGACTGAAACTTGCACTCATGAGACTGATGTCATCGTCATCTTTCCCCCATGACAACATGTTAATCTTATCTGAAGTGACAGCAGATCAAATCTGAAACAGAAACTAGATTGTGTTATATGCAGTATATACTCTGTTGTGATGTCTGGAGCAATGTAATTAGACGCTGTTAAGTTAACCATAAATATCCCTTCTGCTCTGAAATCTAAGATTTATTACAGGAAGAGTCTGCAGGATTTTCCTAAAATATAAAATGTCAACTTTTACTGGAATAATCCTTCATAATTTGTCTCTGGGTCTTTATACACGTGTGTCAATGTCTGTGTCTGCCTCGTTCCCTCCTCTGCCTGTTAAGTTGATGTTTTGGTTGACTCAGGAAGTTTCTGGGCAGAGAGTGGGCGTGACAACCCCAGCCAATCACAGCGTGCTCAGTGCACAAGTGACCCTGGGTGTTGATGGTAGAGAGTGGGAGACACTTTCTTGATAGCAGCTGTAACATGGAAAAAGATTGATACAATATTTGCAGGATACCTAGTTTACCTGCGGGGAGTCAGGTGTACAGCTCTTGAGTTTCTTCCACATAGAAACATGATGCTGCAGGTGCTCGTGGGGCTGTCGAGAGTGTTCACGTAGCTACGGTTGGAGTAAGTGGGCGTGTGCTGCTGCTAGAACTGAGCCACAGAGAAGGAGTTAAGACGTGTTCACAAACGCAAATGAAAATGCATTTATGACCAAAAATTTAAGCTTGTGTTTTTTATCTACCTATGACAGATTACTGATGGACGAAAATGAATTTTTATACGTGCCAAGATTTTAACTCAAGTTGAGAAATTTTTTATTCATGTTGGTAAATTGTTGCACTGTAGCAAATACAAAAAAATACCCCCAAAACATGATATTGACATAATTTACTAGCACTTGAGCATCCTGCCCTTGTTCACTGAAGAGTAGATATCAGTCAACCACATAATGAAAGTTAGTTAAATTCCAAGTTTTCAGTCTATCGTTCCATCATTAATGGTCTGCTGCTTGTCCAATAAGAATTGGGTTTTTTTTATTTTGTGGTTGTATTGCAGGTCAGTTAAGAATATTTTCCACCTCGTATAAACAGTTTTCAAAGTTGAATTTTATTCTCAACTAATCGATTTCAACAGCAGTTCTGTCTCTTGTCATGAACTGTGATGCTAGAAGCTGAAAAGTGACACGTTGTCCATGTAGATAGTGCCTGATATTTTTGGAAGTGAGATTATGGTTTGTAAACGGGTAACTCAGCTGATGTGATCATGTGGTAGTTACTGTTATGCAATTTTAATATTTGTCTTTATCTTGTGTTGTCAGATGGTGATGGAATTTTCTGACAGTGTCATCGATATTGACAACAGTGAAATAAATGCAGCACATTGGAAGCAGTTTTCAGAGGTGAGTACTTTGATTTTCACAGTGCAGCTCCAGTTATACCATCTTAAAGCATATCTGTTATTAATTTTTATTCTATGTTCATGAGCTGTCAAAGAGTGTTTGGGCTCAACAGTGCAGTAACAGACCTGTGATTTCTCTGTCGACAGTATTACTCCAAACTGAAGCAGCAGGACTTGAACGTGGCCCTGATGGTGACATCCAGAGAGGTGTACGGTGCGTTATCTCAGCTGGTGCCGTGTGTGGGCTGCAGACGGAGCGTGGAGCGTCTCTTCTCACATCTGGTGGAGTCAGGAAACCCAGCTCTGGAGCCCCTCACGGTTAAACCCACAGGCATGCTCTCCGTCACCAAAGCCTGTTTATCAGACATGAAGAAGCTCTACACCCTCTTCTACGTCCATGGGTGAGACACAGAGATATGAGTGTTTATTTCCACAGATACATAATGAGGCATCAACCTCTCACCTTATTCAGTACTGGATAATGGAGGGACAGCTTGTACTGGCTCTGTTGTTTGATACTTACTTTAAAAGATAATCCTGGCTTTAACTCTGTGTTGTTTTTTTGTTTGTTTTGTGTTTTGTGTGTTTTAATTTCAGGTCAAAGTTGAATGACATGATTGATGCTATTCCAAAAAGTAAAAAGAACAAACGCTGCACGTTACACTCCTTGGACACACACAAACCTAAACCTCTGGGGTGAGTTACCACGACTGTTTAACGTATTTTCTGCAGCAAACTGTTGTACAGATTGTTTTGATTTGATTTACACTTAACAGCATTTAGAATGGTATTGGAAGAGGTGGCATGTGTAAGTCAGGAGAAATAATCTGTTTATTAACGAAAGGGCTATGCTTATAAAACCCTTTGTTGATAGTGTGAGAAAAATTATTATTTCATTGAACTACTGGAAACGACCACAAATCATATCAAGTTTCCAAGATTAGACGTGTTAAACGTGTGAGAAAATCATCCCTCTATTTAACAGTTTATGACAAACGAAAGAAAAGATGAAACTGAGCTCTGTTTTTGTCTAAGTCCCAGAAAGTGTCTCAGCACTGTGAGTTGTTTGATGTTTTCTTCTTGTATTTCTTTAGGAAGAGCTGAAAAAATGTAAATACTTGAGCCAGATTTGGAAAATGTCTGAGCACTGTGACTGACAAGTGTATTATTAAACAGAAAGCTTAGTCTAAAGAGCGTTTCAGGCTCTTTAGGGATTATTTCTTCAGACTTCTTAATATTTGAAAAGACTTTAATACAATATGAACAACTTTATTGGAAAATTAAGGTGTAAAAACTGTTTAACCAACATAAGAATAATAATTAATATAATTGTATATAATGGTGATTTTCATTTCATAAATTTTTGCTCTGTTCCAGTGAAAAGATACTCTGGAGATACTCAGAATCATAGTGTGTAGATATTTGTGTGACTTCTTTGGTGTTTGGTTTTATAGACACGGATTTTTCATTTAATGTTGATTCAGATGTTTGGATCAAATTTCGGTAACAAAACGAGTGATGGCAAGTTTTGACCCAATGATTTTTAAGCTGTAAAGAAATCAAGCCACTCAGCATAACTCACTCCTGTCACCTCTGCTGTAATATTTATATGTGCATTGCATTATGGGGGATACGCAGGAAATAGATGCCCTCAGCGCCTTTACCTCCTTGGGAAACTCACAGCCCTCAATTTAAGGCAGCAAATATCAAACCTAGTTCGAACATGTAAAACTGCATATGTCTTAACTCTCTACCTTTATGTCTGGTATGGTCACTTTATCTGAAAATAGTCTCTCTTATGCTGTATCAACAATGTGGCAGGCAATTTAGCAGGCAAACCATAAGAGCTCCATCTGAACTGACAGGATGACTAAGACCTCTTGGCAGATAATTCTCATCCTATCCTCTGCTGGATTAAGTTTGAGCTGAGGGTGGCGCTATAGAGTCCCTATGTTAACTTAAAATATGATCAAGAAGTCATTCATATAACGAGCGATAAATGTCTTTAACTTTTCAAAATGACAAAGATCTAAACCCTGAAATGAAGTGCTCTGGTTGTTTGGTGTTTAATTGACTGAGAGGAAGTTTTTATGATGCATCTCAAGAGCCTAAAGGTGTATGAGCACCGTGGTGGAATATATAGATTATTTTTTGTAACAGTCTCGTCTTTATTATATTCTAATTATATCCTGTTATACCAGACTGTGATAAAGATCATTGTGATGTGTTGCCAAAGTTAAAGCGTATCAAACATTTAGCATCTAACAATTCATTTCTTTTACTCAGGAGGTGGTAGTGGTGATAGAAAGACTAAGAGAGAAGGTTCAACTGAAATTCACCATACAGACAGAAACATGACTAAAAGAAACCACACTGTTTTTGATGAATGGAGAACTGTACACGCAGGTTGTTGGCCCATAAAGTTGTTGAAGCTTGAGGTTGTTGAGGTGTAATGATGTTTCCTCACAGGGGAAGCTGGATGGATGTTTGGGAACTCATGTCTCAGGAGTGCAGAGATGAAGTGGTCCTCATCGACAGCGCTTGTCTTTTAGAGACTCTGGAGACATATTTGCGTAAACACAGGTAACATATTAAACCTTCATCCACATTGCTTTATTCCTACTCCCTTGGTTGTTTTGCATTAACAGCATATTCCTCATTGTCCACAGGTTTTGCACAGACTGTAAGAACAAAGTTCTGAGGGCCTATAACATCCTGGTGGGGGAGCTGGACTGCAGTAAAGAGAAGGGCTACTGTGCTGCTTTGTATGAGGGGCTATGCTGCTGCCCTCACGAGCGCCACATCCACGTGTGCTGTGAGACCGACTTCATCGCTCACCTCCTCGGCCGGGCGGAGCCAGAGTTTGCAGGGGGATATGAGTAAGTAGAGATTTTTAAAGTGACGGCTACAGCTCTTCATCTCTGATGGATTAACATTTTACACTCTCTTACACAGTTTTAAACATGTGTCCTCTATTCTTTTGAAGACGCAGAGAAAGACATGCAAAGACCATTGACATCGCACAGGAGGAAGTCCTGACCTGTCTGGGTATTCATCTGTACGAGAGGCTGCACAGGATCTGGCAGAAACTGCGAGCAGAGGAGCAGACCTGGCAGATACTCTTCCATTTAGGAGTGGATGCACTTCGGAAAAGTTTTGAGGTACACAACATCAAAATACAAACACACTCATCAGGTGAGTAAAGCATCGTGATGAAAGTTGATCATCTGTCTGTAATTTAATCTGCAGATGGCAGTGGAGAAGATGCAGGGCATCAGTCGGCTGGAGCAGTTTGTGGAGGAGCTGTCTGAGGAGGAGAGAGCCAAAGAGCTGAAGCAGGAGAAAAAAAGGCAAAAGAGAAAAAATCGACGAAAAAACAAGTGCAGCTTCGACATGTCTGAGCAGGAGGCAGAGGACAAGGAGAAAACTGACGAGGTAATCCTCCACCATCACTCAGCATGTGGTCTTATGTAACTTACTAAAGAGCGACTAAGGCCCCCGCTAAAACAACAGTACTTAACAGCGTTTCACCTGAAAACAAAAAATGCAGTGAAAAATTCTGCATTTACATGAAAACATTTGGGGACTTAAAACGCTGCAGAACGCATGTCAGGCGCGTAGATGGTGATATGACTGTAGGAGCCGTATACATGACAACGATTTAGAGGCTGAAGAATAGGTGAGCTGATCATTATAGTTTATATGAAAAACTGTTTCTCTGATTGCAGCAATAGTGCTACAGGTGCACACTTCTATCCGTAGGCAGTCAGTAGATTCAACAGTTGTTGTTGTTGTTCAGGTCATGCATGGCACAGTGAAGGTTTAATGTGCAGGCGCAGAGCTGAGCGTGATATCAGCATATCCAGTGAAAACTGGAGGGTGTTTTTAAAAGTTTGCGTTTTAGGTCAGCTGAAACGCCATTTCCATGTAAACAGGACATGGCAACAATACTTTTGCGTTTCACCCTGAAACCGTTTTTGTGTAAACGGGGCCTAAAGAGTAGCGTATCAGATGGCTTTTCTCAACTCTGTCTTCTGTTTTTGTTTCAGTGCTGTCTGGAGTCTGTGGAGGGCACATGTAAGGTCTGTGGCAGCCAAGATGAAGAGGAGGAGGAGGTCAGGTGTAGTGAGACGGCTGCAAACGTCAGCTCTTCATGTAACTGTCCAGACAACATCAAACAGAGTAAGACTCCAAAGACCTCAGACACCAAACACTTCATACATACATTTACACAGTCAGTCATCATCATTTTCACACTGTTAAAGACAAATGGTGATCTTTAAATAATGAGCATTTTTGGATGTTTTCATGCAGTTTTGTCCCCTCGAATCAATGGAAGTGACTTTGGCTACTCTTCAAGCATGGAAGGCAGTGAGATGAGCTCACGAGAAGGCTCTGATGTCGCCTGCTCTGAGGGAATATGCAACCATGATGATACAGGTCTGGCATAAATGGTGTTCAGATACCAAGGATTTCAAACCCAAATGCTTTTCCGATGGTTTAATACCCAGTGTCCTAATAGTTTTTCCCTCATCGTGACTCTTTTTTATTTCTAAACCCTCAGCAGGAGACGGCTCAAACAGCCACGACTGTGCTGCAGACAAAGAGGAGGATGCCATAGACAGCTGTGTGGACTGCTGGCCTCAGCCTGAAGAAAACTCTCAATGCAAGAGTAGAAAGAAAAAAAGGAGGGGAAAAGGTTTATGCAGCAGTCAGGTAAGAAGAGAGTGAGAGGTTACACACTGAATGCTAAATAAATAAAGTGGCGTATGAATTAAAACACGTTCTCTCTTTGCAGGGACATAAAGCCGTGGGTTGCAAGTCACATGGAAACACACCAGGCCACAGTACACCGTCACACTCTTGCAGAACCAAAGAAATCTTCTCCTCTTTGTGTGGCGATAAACTGGCCAGCTTTGCATTACGGTTACCGTGGACGGCTCATCAGAAGAGCCACAGCCTTAATGGGAACCCTGCAGAAGCTAACATCAGTCTGGTGGAACTTCTGGTTAGTGAGAAATGAAGTTTATATAAACGTAATGTCACAGGACACAGCTGGACTTGTTCTGATGGGATGAGCACAGCTTCAACTGTTATGTTCAATGACTATGCTCTTTGCGTTTAAGATGTGCTGTCGAGTCATTAACTCGCATAAAGCCTCATAATGAGGGGGCACTAGAAGTACAACTCCAGAGTGAGAAGGTTTCTAAGAGCAGACAGGAGGGATTTAGTAATGTTTGAATTCAGTTTATAGATTTTAGAAAAGATGTAAATGCAAATTAAAACAGCATAAGTAGTGTGTATAGCGTGGTAGTTTCAAGAAGTTAATGTGGATTCTACTGTGAATCTGTAATCTCTCCGATCTCTGCAAGGGAACCAGCGCACTCCTCATTCAACAACAGTGATTTAACTGTGAGTGTTTATGGAACCTTATTCTCCTTTTTGTTTTTATTTCTACAGGATGACTCTGAAGTGGCCTCAGATGAAGAGAACTGTCTGACACAGGATGAAATTCAGGCATTTTTAGAAAGAAACCAGTCTTTCTACAACAACCGGCACCAGTACCGACAGCTCCTGAAAGAGAAGTTCACCGACTACTGTCGTACCACCGAGCAGAGTAAACCCGTCTGTGGGAAGTGGTTTGCCACCACCAGTGTCAACTAACTCTACTAACAACACCCCCTCCCCCTGGGAAAAACACTCGTGACCACTGCTGCAACGTCTCTGTGAAAGATAATTCTGAAGTACATTCGCTGTATGGCTCAGTCATTTCTCCTTTTTGAAGTAAATGTGATTCTGACTTTCTGTTGCTCTCTATCTCTTTTGCACCTGTACAAAAACTCACTTTTTCATCTCATTTCTCGGCCACGTCCTCACCTGTGATTGTTCTCTTTGACCAAGCTTCGCTGCGTGTTGTTGGTCTCCTGTGGGGTCATTGGGTAAGAGCACAGTGGAATCAGTAATCGAGCTTTGCAAGCTGTGACGTTAGGGATAAATTTTAGGAGTCTTATTTTTATGTATTCTCGTTTTTTTTCTATCTTTTTTTCCCTTTGGTGAAACTTCAATGTAGTGGTGAAGGTTGTACCATTAAATGTGTACAGAAATTCTAAATATAGACATTTTACAGAGAATAAACATCCATTTGTAATGAAAACTTGGGTGTAATGTCAAGAGCGCAATGTGCAAAATTTACTAAATAAAGAGTATTTATTAATATGCATTAGTGTTGTTTTAATCTGTCTTGTTTCTTTTGGGCACACAGTATAGAAAAATACTGAAACATAATACTGGAAGCCTCTTTTCTCACACTTATCATATTCACAGTGTAAATATTAGACTGTTTCATAAGTCCAGCAGTGGCTTTTATCAGACATAGTTTTGATCTTCATGAAGATGTTTATAAATATCAGAATCAGAAATACTTTCTTTATCCATGGGAGGAATCTCAGTGCAACTGCTTTAAACACAATTAATGTAAATAAGTAACAGAAAGTGGTAAATTAAAACCTCAGGGGCTCTGTTTGCAGTCAGGCTATTTAACTACAACCATCAATAATAAGTGCAAAGGCCTTGTTTCCAGGCTTCTATCAACAACATGTGAATGACCACTAGTTTTTGAGAGTTCATCAAGTGCAAGATGTAAGCTCCTCCATAAACTAAATGAATATCTTTTACATAATCTTAGTCATTTTTGACACCCAAATGGGAAAGCCAAAATAAGATTTTACGTTTTGTCTCATATGCGGGTCTTACTAAATGTATTATTCCTCCTGTCATAACACTAAGAAGCACTACAGCATTATGAAGTGCTTTTATTTTGACTGTTTTTTTTTTCTATTGTGATCTCCACGCTTCACCATTCGGAACAGGAGCAAATTTGAGCCAGAAAACAGGAATTCTCTTAGAAGTCAGAAACGTATAAGAAATAAGATACAACCACTGAATGCACATTTTCTTTTCTGACCAGGAATGATATTAAAAAACTGCGATTTAGCAAAAATAATAATGTGCTTTACTCATAATTCTCCTTTATTTAAAAAAAAAAAATTGCATTTGAAAATTCATTGATATAAACAATATTTATACATCAGAATTCAAGATATATTTCTGATTACAGAGCTTGCACATCTTGGTGGATTAACCTTTAAAGAAACACAAAATATATTTTGTTGGTCAAACACACTGTTATTTTATGGCTGTGTTAGCAAACACCTTACACTGGGTGGCAGAACAGTAAATTTAAGCACTGTATGTTTACAAAAAGGACAAACATAATATTTTTAAAAAACCAGATTAAAATCTCACCTGTTCCGCTCGGCTTTCCACTCCATAGAAACTCATCACCCCTAGTTCATCCTGTTTACTCATTTTCTTCTGTCCATTTTCTTTTTTTTTTTTTAATTGTTTTTAACCTGCACTGTTTTTATTTTTACCATGTAAAATATTGTTTTATCTGTTTATTCTTTTTAACTTTTCGATGTAAAGAGACTTTGAGTTTTTGAAAAGCGCTTTATAAATAAAATTTATTATTATTATTATTATTTATTTATTTATTTATTTTTCTAAAATAAATTTTAAAAAGCAAAGTCGTAGTAAATAATTCCAAACGTCATCAGGAATTACCAAGTAAAAAGTATGTCATGGACAATATCAACTGCACACCAGACCTTTTATGCTCTCCATCCCTTTTTATTTATTTATTAATTTTTGTTTGCTTATGGGAATTCTATCCCCTCAACCAGGAACTTACTGCAGGATAACAAGAAAACCAAGGAGCTGTTGACATTAAATGTCTTCAAACCAAAAATAAAAGCAGAGTCTTTGCAATGTCATTGTTCTATGCAACCATCGTGTTTGTCTCAAATTAATCTCCATCCGTTAAACAAAATTACTTATCTAATATCTATGACTCATAAATATAGAATGGAAAAAAATACTGAGCAGAATAAGAAGGATGAACATGTCTTTTGGGGGTGGACAATGTCAGCATTTAATGTTGTGGTTTGGCCTATCACATTAACCAGACTGATGGTTTATTTTCTAGATAACTAGAACATTGTTTTATCATCTCAATTTGATACTCTGTATTCATTTTTAGATATTTATTTGTGTATAAAGACAAATGTGGCCTGATCTAAAGAAAGCAGTTAGGGTAAGGCATTGTTTTAGATAAACCAGCTTGGTTACCTGGCCCTACACAGGTGACATGCTGAACAAATGTGTTGTTTGGCGCTGTGCTCCAGTAGATGGCGGTAGTGTGCCATATATTTAACACACACACANTCATTGGGTAAGAGCACAGTGGAATCAGTAATCGAGCTTTGCAAGCTGTGACGTTAGGGATAAATTTTAGGAGTCTTATTTTTATGTATTCTCGTTTTTTTTCTATCTTTTTTTCCCTTTGGTGAAACTTCAATGTAGTGGTGAAGGTTGTACCATTAAATGTGTACAGAAATTCTAAATATAGACATTTTACAGAGAATAAACATCCATTTGTAATGAAAACTTGGGTGTAATGTCAAGAGCGCAATGTGCAAAATTTACTAAATAAAGAGTATTTATTAATATGCATTAGTGTTGTTTTAATCTGTCTTGTTTCTTTTGGGCACACAGTATAGAAAAATACTGAAACATAATACTGGAAGCCTCTTTTCTCACACCTATCATATTCACAGTGTAAATATTAGACTGTTTCATAAGTCCAGCAGTGGCTTTAATCAGCCATAGTTTTGATCTTCATGAAGATGTTTATAAATATCAGAATCAGAAATACTTTCTTTATCCATGGGAGGAATCTCAGTGTAGCTGCTTTAAACACAATTAATGTAAATAAGTAACAGAAAGTGGTAAATTAAAACCTCAGGGGCTCTGTTTACAGTCAGGCTATTTAATTACAACCATCAATAATAAGTGCAAAGGCCTTGTTTCCAGGCTTCTATCAACAACATGTTAATGACCACTAGCTTTTGAGAGTTCATCAAGTGCAAGATGTAAGCTCCTCCATAAACTAAATGAATATCTTTTATATAATCTTAGTCATTTTTGACACTCAAATGGGAAAGCCAAAATAAGATTTTACATTTTGTCTCATATGGGGGTCTTAATAAATGTATTATTCCTCCTGTCATAACACCAAGAAGCACTACAGCATTATGAAGTGCTTTTCTTTTGACTGTTTTTTTTTCTATTGTGATCTCCACGCTTCACCAAAACAGGAATTCTCTTAGAAGTCAGAAATGTATAAGAAATAAGATACAACCACTGAATGCACATTTTCTTTTCTGACCAGGAATATTAAAAAACTGCGATTTAGCAAAAGTAATAATGTGCTTTACTAATCATTCTCCCTTTAAAAAAAAAAAAAAAAAAAAAGCATTTGAAAATTCATTGATATAAACAATATTTATACGTCAGAATTCAAGATATATCTCTGATTACAGAGCTTGCACATCTTGGTGGATTAACCGCTAAAGAAACACAAAATATATTTTGTTAGTCAAACACACTGTTATTTTAGGGCTGTGTTGGCAAACACCTTACACTGGGTGGCAGTCCAGTAAATTTAAGCACTGTATGTTTACAAAAAGGACAAACATATTTTTTCTAAAATAAATTTTAAAAAGCAAAGTCGTAGTAAATAATTCCAAAAGTCATCAGGAATTACCAAGTAAAAAGTATGTCATGGACAGTATCAACTGCACACACAAAACCTTTTATGCTCTCCATCCCTTTTTATTTATTTATTAATTTTTGTTTGCTTATGGGCATTCTATACCCTCAACCAGGAAATTACTGCAGGATAACAAGAATGTTTCAAATGTCTTCAAACCAAAAATAAAAGCAGAGTCTTTGCAATGTCATTGTTCTATGCAACCATCGTGTTTGTCTCAAATTAATCTCCATCCGTTAAACAAAATTACATATCTAATATCTATGACTCATAAATATAGAATGGAAAAAAATACTGAGCAGAATAAGAAGGATGAACATGTCTTTTGGGGGTGGACAATGTCAGCATTTAATGTTGTGGTTTGGCCCATCACATTAACCAGACTGATGGTTTATTTTCTAGATAACTAGAACATTGTTTTATCATATCAATTTGATACTCTGTATTCATTTTTAGATATTTATTTGTGTATAAAGACAAATATGGCCTGATCTAAAGAAAGCAGTTAGGGTAAGGCATTGTCTTAGATAACCCAGCTTGGTTACCTGGCCCCTCACAGGTGACATGCTGAACAAATGTGTTGTTTGGCGCTGTGCTCCAGTAGATGGCGGTAGTGTGCCATATATTTAACACACACACACACACACACACACACACACACACACACACACACACACACACACACACACACACACACACACACACACACACACACACAGTAGTCCAGGCTGCAGGGCTGAAAAATGAAGTGGGAGGTGGTGTGAACCAAACATTTACCCACGGCAGAGCTGTTCGTATTTCATCCAGAGGAGCGCATGGATCCGGGCTCAGGCTCACTGTCCACCGCTGTCCTGGATGCTGCACAGATTGAGACAAGAGGCTGCTGCATCCCTGGCTTTTCTCTCACTTATTAACATCCTTTCCTACATCGGTGACAGGCTGTAGTCGGTGCCCGGTAGGAGGTGAAGCTCCGGAGCCGCTTTTCGGTGCGTTGTTGAGCCGGTAACGGTAGAGACAGCCTGGGGATGGAGCGGTGGAAAGGCAGGGTGGCCCTGGTGACAGGAGCCTCTGTGGGCATCGGAGCGGCTGTAGCCCGGGCACTGGTCCAGCAAGGCATGAGGGTGGTCGGCTGTGCCAGGAGTGTCGACAAAATAGAGGTGAGTAAATGAAATGTACATCTGTAACTGTTGTTAGATGGTCCGTCGACTTAGAGAAGGAGCTAACTCTGTGTCTGCAACAACACAGGAGCTAACAGCTAACATTAGCTTTACAACTTCACTTACAAACCTTTAACGTCCAATATAAGGAGCTCACTATTAGCGCTATTATTTTTATTCAACTAAGGGAAATTTAAAAACAAAGAGAGTGGACAAATAAAATAAATAAGGGTATAATTTACAAGACAACAACAAAGCGATATTATTGTAAATGTAATAACTGCTAGCTAACATTAGCTGCAGAACTTAAACCTATGGACCTAACGGTAAAACAAGAGCTATTTGATTAATATTACTTTATTTACAAAAATAAAAAAAAATAAGTGAGAAATAAACAAAAATGCATAATTATTGATTGTAAACATCACCAGTTAAAGGTGATATTGCATCTTTACAGCATTATTTTTTTTTATCATAGTTTCAAAATAATACTAACATGAAGAAATGGGGCAGAAATACATAGTACTCAGGTATAAATTTGATCAAGTGTCTGAAAAAAGAAATCAGACTCCAAAATTGAATGATCAATGGAATGCATTTATCACAGAAACAGCATTCAGGTTTCTGCTGGTGATTTCCCATGAGGTTTGGGGTTGTGGTCTTACTTAAGTCCTGCTGTGTCTGTGTATGTTGTGTAGGTACCTGCATTGGACTACTGATGTAATTTAGTGCTAAGTCTAGTGTATTTATATTGATGCGCAGTGCAGTGATGTTGATTTATGTGCATTGTTCCCACTCAAAAAATAATTTAAAGGTAATCTAAGAATAGCATAATGACACATGATGGTACCATATTGTATTGTACCAAATTGCACACAACAATGACATCACAACACCACGATACAGTACTTGTGGCATTAACGGTCAAATGTAAGACAGTCATGTAGTAATGTATCCCAGTATCTAATTAAGTGAGGTTCTTGTGGTATATCTATGAGATCCCGGTTGTATTCTGTTGAATTTGTCATTAAAATATCCATAAAAGGAACAAATATCCACAGATTAATTATTATGCTCTATAAAACATGGAGCAGAGCCATCACAGTGAGTTTTAGATTATTTTCCTTAAAACAAAACGTACATTGAAAATGATGGACAGGACCCCTCAAGACTGGACCCCGACCTCATCAGATGTGTGAGCTAGAAAACAAGGTAGACCGATCTGTTGAACATTTAAATAAAAGTCTTTGTTTTAACATTAGTGTTGGAGTTTTCAGTAAATGTTGACACTATGCCAGAAATGTGCGCTGCTGTAACTGCTTTAAAAGGTGGATGAACCAAACATTAAAGGTTAAGTAAATAAAAATAGAAGGATCTGCTTCATCTGATGTTTGTTGAGCTCAGAACGACCATCTGTTTGTTTCATGATCAAAGATTTTGTCTTTTTTCAGACAGCTTCAGGGTGACCACCTGTTAGTCAAGTCAGCCATGACCTTATGTGGAGAAAACTCATGTTTAAGAACCCCAGAGTTCCTAAATTACTGTTTAAATTGTCAACAATTTGCATTATTACTGGTAAACAAATATACTGAGCCGTATTTTAGATTGCTTAGTTTGTTCCATTTAAAGTAAGGCTGATGGTTTGTTGCTCCAATAGCAGTTTAAGGAATGACTTACTTGCATATCAAGGCATGACTCCATTAATTCAAATAAAAAAATCAGTTGACATTAGTGACAGGAGCCCAGAAGTCCACACCCTGACTGAATGGCCTCCAGCTATTAGCACCGATTTACTATGTAAATAATGACAATAATTCTGAATTCCTTTGGAGCTGGCAGTTAATGATTCACAATTAGTTACAACAACTTAATGAGGTATAGAGATGCCCTTAAACCTGAAATCCTCTTGATATCAACCACCCTTTTAATCTGTTGTAGCCTCTGTTATTAATATTTTTATCATTTAATCCTTGCTTGGAAAATAATCCTCTATTGGCTGAACTCATCCTCTGTGGTCAGAGGTCAGGGTCAGCAGCAGAGCAGCATTTACAGAGATGAAAGAGATTCACCCTCTTTGTGCAGTCGTCATATTATATGATATGTCACTGTGAGGTCTCTGTTTGCCTTCAGTGTGGAGATGAATTGTCTGCTCAGGTAGCATCAAGCCCTCGTTTTACAAAGAGCTGTCAGAGAGTACAAGTCATGACTTCCCCAATACTGTCTGGCCTCTAGAGAAAGCTGTGGTTTGATACCATGACTCTTGAGTTTGAATGTTGAAATGTGTGCGCTACACACTTTACCAAAAGTTACACCTGAGGGCAAAGCTCATCAGTGTTTGAGTGTGTATGAATGGCTGTAATTGGATCCAGATTTGCAGTTTGGCACCTTGCTGGCACTGTCTGTGTATGAATGAATATGAATGGGCTGAAGGTGGCGCGTGTTGAGGGAACAAAGGTTATCAATTATTTATTCAAAGTGTAAAAAATCCTTCTTTCAAAGAGTGTCATGATTTCCTTTACCTCCATGTTGTTGTGTTGGATCAGCTTGATCTGACACACATCACGTTTTTTAAGGTCAGTGCTCAATTTGCTACATAACCAAGAGATTTAGTCACATCCACTATGACTCTAAAAGTCCAATCAGTATTTAAGCCCTGTTCTTATCTTGACTATGAAGTTAATTAGTGCCAGCAGTGATTATGTTTGAGCTGTGAGTCAGTTTGACAAAAGCATATTGAACCAAAGCGTTCATGTCAGGGATTAAAACACAGATGAAGACTGAAGGTGAGTGTGTGAGGCAGAGCTTCACCTTAAAGGCAGGAGTTGTAATGTCTTTGACACACATTCTGGCCAGAGCAGGTGTCACCGGCCCCTCCCCTCCCCTCCCCCTTAGACTCTCGCCTGACCGTAAGCCATAAGGCTGCTGCTCCTCGCTTATCTCATCAGCCAATAATTAAGCTGCACTTTCCTCAGGCCACACCTGCCATTACTTCCTGACTACAGGAGGCCTACCATATCTACCTCTGGCTGACTCTAGCATCTTTTATAGCGGCTCTAGACTGATCCGTTTGGGCTTTTCATGAGTCCTTCACAGTTGAATGTTAAGCTGTTGCAGGCAGTCCAGTGGAGGTTACATCAGTTTTGGGCTGTGCTGTTTACATTTGCTCTGTCATGGTTTTGTAAGTCAGAGCACTGAAGAAACATCAATAAGACTAAGTCTGCTTAGGATGTTGTTGAAGCAGGAATTTCAAGCATGCATGGAAGTGTTTGCAGGGATTCCTTCAGAGAGTGGAAAAGTTTATGATTTTAGAAAAAGGAAAAGTCTCTGAAAATTATTGCGTATCCAGTCTAGTGTCTCTGTTCTGTTTTCAGTGCAGTTTCAGTAAAGTACAGCAGCACAAAAGGCATTTTATGTAATAAAACTAACAGAGTGACAGAATAAAACTATAGTGAACAAGTAGTTTCCTTGTCATCCAAACAGAAATATAAATTCCTACTCACTGATCTGGGTAGGGTCATTAATATTTATAGATATCAATATCATTACCAAGACACCAGCAAATCTAGTCTTCATCGTTCCTTCCTCTATCTAGTGAAAAGACAAGCCTCATGTTTCAGTGGTCAGGAAATGAAGTATTGTTTGTAATTTGAATCATTTGTTTGGAAAGCTTTTGGATCTGTTAATTTCATTGGAGCCAATGTTAGAAATGTAAACAGATCCTAACTTCACATGTGATTCCTATTTCATATCACTGGGAAACTGATCATCTGATCATTCTTTCTGTATTTTCTGTGTTCTTGAAAGATTGAAAAACAGCTGGCAACCAATGAGTTAAAACCATTGAAATGATTGAGATGCAAATTAACATCATCAGCAAAAAGATGGATTAGATGTTAACTTAAATTTTAAGGGTCCAGATGTGTTGATTCACTGAATGCTGCCTTAACAGAGTGTTTACACAGTGTTGATGCTTTTTATATTCAAAGAGTCAAACATTTGACTGTTAAATGAAGCAGGGTGACACTCCAAATAAAGAAAAACCCTGTTGAAGCACAGGACAATGCTGTCCAACCAAGAGGGGTACTACTTCATTTATATGAGGTGCCAATGCTGGCAATAATCAGAATTTCTTCACTTAAATTTTTAAAACCATGTAAAAATACAGTAAAAAATTGTCTTTGTGTCAAGTCTCATATGCAAAAAGTTTGTAACACCTTTCCTGCCCATATGTGCATTTAGTCAGTATTAATTGTGCAATAGACATCCTGCCTCCATTCATACTCTGATCACATGCTTCTGTCTGTCAATAGTTAACAGTGATAGCTGCTTGTAGTCCCCATTTGTGACTTTAACAAAACCAAAATGAGGTCACAGCGTTTGGATCTGTGAACTTTAACTATGTGATCTTTAAGGTCTGGATGCAGCTTTAACTCCTCTTTGCTCTGAGTTATGATGAGTTAAACACAAGTTTTGATTTAGTACAGTAAAGGTTTGGGTGAACCAGAAATGTATATCTGTTTGTAGAGCAACAGGTTTCCATTTCTGCCAGTCTGTCACAGATTTCATCACTTGTACGAGACCTCAGAGAGCTGTCTGTGTGAGATGAGGGACAAAGCCAGTATTGTGCTCTCTCCTATGTAAACCAGGCTCTTGCTGTACTGGTGCCAAACCTGGCATGCTGCTGTTGGGGGATGTAAGTGTCCATCACTGAGAGATTGTTCTCCACTTCCTTCTTACTTTTTATTTCTTTACTTTGGGACATAAAGCGTCTTTAATCACCGTTTATTTTACAGCAGCTCAGTCATGTGAGGTGAAGCTACATTTAACAGCAGTGATAAGTGGAGCTGGCTTTAATGTCCCTGACTCTCCTGAAGAATCAAATGAGGAGTAAGCACAGTGTGGAGTTGTGGCAGCAGTATTGTTGTACTGTGCTGTGTGTGACTCTATAGAGTCTGCAGTGGGGGCGCAGGGAGGCGAGGAGAGACGTGTTGTCACCATGGGCTCTGTGCAGGAATGAAGACGACAAAACCCATCCAAGTCGCAGCAGCGCAGCTTTTCATTAACTCTTGTGAAACCCTTTAGGTCCAGAGGGAGAAGCTTTTCTTCAGAGGGAAGACAAATCTCCTCACAGAGCACATAACATGTTATTTAAGGGTTTAACGGTTCCACTGGGCCCCCGTGTACATACAGAACAGTTCAGAGAGAGCAGAGCGTAGCATGTATCTGAGCGTATCTGGCTGAGGTGGACTGCAGGAACAACCCCAGAGATCAGATCACCACCAGAAAGAAGGCTTAAAAAACCGTCTCATTAAATGATTGTAGGATTGCTGTCACACTAGAATGATCTTAGTCTGAGCTCATATCTGACTCAGAGGAAGACAATGTGTTAGCTCCAAATCGCTCCAGCCCACATAGCCCACATGTTGTCATACTTGTCTACCCAGCACAGTGTGATGCAGTTGTAAATACACTGTTATGGGAGTTTGAGCTCTAGTTGCTGGTCATGACAACCCTCTAAGAACTTACACCTCCACCAGAGACACTGATTGTCTAATCTGTGATGGGAGTTTCTGCGAGATGTGACACTGTTTCAGATCTGCTTGTGTTTAAAACTACTGTAAAATACAGGGTGTCCATGAAGTCTCTATACATTTAAAAAAAAATATGTGAATATTAATGATGAGATACCATAATCAGATTTGTTCTGTGCACTCAGTAATATTATTGGTTGGTAGAAAAGTGCTGTTTGATGAACCCCCCAAAGGCTACTCCTCAAGAAAAGGCGCAATGAGTGTCAATGTCAGACACATAGACTCAGAGAAACTACAGAACTAAGTATGAAAAATATGCAACATCAAATCCATCAGTTCGTGGATGGCACTAGAATTTCATGGAGACAGGGACCGTGTTGGATAAAGGGAGGAGTGAACGACCAAAAACATCTGAGGAAAACATCCGTTGTGTTTTGTGACACGGTTTTCAGCACTCTCCTATAAAGCAAGTTCTCCTATTGAATTAGTGAAAAGAAAAAGCTTGAAGATCTGCCCCTCAATTTCCACATATTTGTCTGTTCATTTGCGTTTGTAAAACGCATTATAAATTGAGACCTTATGAACACTCTGTATTGTTGTGGGTGTGTAGTTCCAGTGTCACTTTTAGCTGTGAAGCTGCTGGGTACTTCCAAACCAGAAATGATTTACATTACTGTGCATTCATGATGTGAAGGGAACAAATGTGTCCATTTCATACTGAGAAATATTAAATAATGAGACCAGCTCTGTTGAGAAATAACTCTTTGTTTCCTCTGTGGCAAACAATTTGCCCAAAAGCAACCGAAGTTTTGTAGACAATCATACACCGTTGGAATTCTTTTCATAAAAAGTTAGAGTGAAAGGGGAAAAAACATAAAGTGCTTTGATGTGAGGATGTTGTTAGACTGGTTATATTTTTAGTAGATCATATGTTCAAATAAAACATGTTATTTCAAATGCTACTAAAACAATATTGTAAACCAATCAATGTTTTCAATTTTATTTTACTCTACACTTGGAAAAAAAAAAACCATTGACTTCAATTATATTTATTATGTCAACTGGTTCACAGTAAATGTATTGGGTTGGTTGAAAAAAAGTGGTTTTAGGTTCAACTAAGTTAAACTTAAAATTGTTTCTTTGAACTAACTGTATTTAGTTGAAACCAGTTGACGTATTACATTAATTTAAAGTCAGTGTTTGATTTTTACTAACAGTATAGTCTGCTTTCGACACATCTTCAATTCTAATGTTTAAAGGTTCACAGTATTTAAAACTAACGAGCCTGATTTATATACAGCATCAAAGTTTGTTGCGGCTTATGCCTGAGCCTGATGTGCACCTCCTCCGATATGTAACTATGTGTCAAAACAACGCTGACAACATCCCTGTGATTGGATAGTCGAGTAGAGCCATGTTTCCTATATTCACAACATTTACAGAAATGCCATAAATCAGCCGTAAAATTCAACTCTGCGGCCATCTCCTCTCAGTCCTTTATTGCGATACTTCCTGTATGATCTGTGGCAACAGGCACATAACATTATACGCTCTGTCATGTGATGTGGTGATATGGGAAACAGGTAATCTGAGATGCCAGTGCAGAAGAGTAAACCTGTTTTAAAGCATTTATTATAGGGACTATAACTTTTCTGTTGTAGCATTCAACTGCTCTTTTAACACAGACCAGTTCCTACTTTTTAAGGTGGCACCGTCTTGGTTTGTCTCGTTCCACATTAGTTTGTTCTCTAAATCTTGCAGATTAAAGTTTATTTAAGTTTCTTGATGAATAATAATTTCATAGTAAAACCTGTTGGATCATGGTAATGAAATGTTTAAGAGTACCAGCAGTCTGGATCTCCAGGATAAAAGAGGAGTAAGGCTGTCAGAGTCACTGAGTAAACGTCTTCACTCTTCTTGTATAAACTGATGTAAAAGGAGCTCTTTCTTACTCTTTTCCATTATCTGTGGGTCAGGTCTGGTGAGCAGCAGATTAGTGTCAGAGCTGCTGTTGCTCAGGGGGGAGGCAAAGGGTGGGGTGTTCTGGGGCTGCTCAGATAATCAATCAGTTACTTGTGCATCCAACGGCTCCTGAAAGTTTTTACTTTCTTATTTCAACCGTAAGTTTACCAATAAAAAAGCATTAACTTGTAGAGAATTTGTGAAATTATTCATCACAAGCTCAACCGTTTTCAAAGAGATGCAGGATGAGCATGGAGAGATGTTTTCCCTTTCTGATCAGTGAAACCATGAATCCGAAGTGTGACACTTCACACTTTGAAACAGTCATAAAACATCCTTCTCACAGAGCATCATTATAGGTATTCACCTCTCTTTGAACCTTTGCCTGAGTGCAGAAAGAACAGGATAATAAATCTACTTGTATTGTGAGATCATTTGAAAATGATGACACTGTCATTTCACGGTGCTTTGAGGCCACCCACAGTACAAACATCTGTCAAAACCCAAAGCTCAGACTGCTGCAATTTTAGATCAGATAAATTTAGCAAATATTTTTTAATGCTACATGGATTTGTGGTTGACACACACAGAGCCTGTGTGTGCAGAGGATTGGAGAATGATTCAGCATGAAATATGAGCAGAAAAGATGAATCTGTGTGTGATGGTGCTCAGTAATAAATACAGTCAGTCTGTTGTTACATCACTCTAACCAGAGCCATGAGGGACGGCTGGACTGGAGATGTTATTTTGCAGGCTGACAGCCTTTTGACTTAATGTCTTCTGAGCTGGTTGGTCATGTGTTCACATATTCAGCTCTGCTTTTTTTTTCTCCTTGGACTTGAATCAAAAAGACCTCTGAATAGTTGCCTTTTTACGCCGCTCTGCACAAAGCTGGAGCCTCCTACACTTTTCTGTCAGCTAGCTTAAGCATCCTCTATTTCAGGCACTAATTCAGTCGCTCAGTCTTTGGCAGGTGAGGCCGCAGGTTAATTTAAGCTCTTGGCTGACCAGCTTTGATTCGGTGCCAAAGTCTGGAGGTGGTAAATAGTGCTCAGTCATACTTGAGGAGCCGAGGTGACACAATAAAAGTCCATCAGTGTGGGTCTGTCAGCACATCTGAAATGTTCTGAGCTGCCTCCTGAAGGCAGCGTCTGGACGACCTGTCCTGTTGTCTCACTCAGAATAGTGAATTCACTTCAGCAAGGATTTGAAATGGGTCAGGTCAGACGGCTTTATCCTCTTTGTCTCACATCCTCTCTGCCTCACTTAGGTTTTCCATCAGTCTTTTACCCTCACTCCTATTCTTCTTTCTCATTTTTATTTATTTTTCAGTCTTTCTGGTGTTTTGGTCTTTTTTCTCTGATATTTCAACATAAGTCATGGTGTTTTAACCATGCACACAGTATGTTTAAATCAGACAACAGTCACTTTTTGCTCCTGTGAATAAAGGAGTCACTCTGCAGTGCAGTTACAGAGCTGCACCAGGTTTCTCTGTCTCTTTTAGTTCAGATCTAATGCCTCTAAATCTTTGTTCAGGATGACAGACACTTGAAATGACACGTTCTACTTCTTCTGACTCGTAAAAGAACAGCTCTGACGTGCTCACTCTCTTCAGTGTATTATGGACTTAGACAAATTGAATACTTATGTATGTAAACAGTATTAAATCTCTTTATTACAAAGTGAAGAGATTACAAGCAGGAATTCCCATGGCAATGACAACAGTTAATCATTTTTGAGAAGTGTTTTCCAGACATGGGGTTTGTAACTGTAAAATTATGAACTCATTAAGTTTAGAGACACACGAGACAACAAGTTCCTTACTGATTTTAAAATCATTTCCAACCCCACACTAAGACATTTTCTGACAAATATTTAACATTGCAATCCTTTAATCCAATCCCAGACTGCTGCATTACATACTTAACGTTTCTTAATGATTCTATAGGTGTGAGATCTCACAGAATCCCATGTGATCTCACAAGGATAAACATTCAGTGTGCTCAGCAAATCTTCCTTTTGCATTTTTCTCCTTGGCTCTGGGTAGAATTTGTTTATGCGCTAACAAGCCGTAGCACCTGATTGGTTACACTTCCCAGCCCGCTCCTCTCATTTTCTGTTGCCATTATTCAGTTGCCTGTTGTCTCTGATCAGGAATTTTAGTTTCATTGTGACAGCTCTGACTCAGCAGAAAATGAAATGGTATCTTACTCCCCACACTCGAAGATTATTTGGTGCCTTGAATCAGACCGTGCCCTCCTTATCACTGATGGAGGCGAATTGGGTCTTGGATCCATGTTTCCATTACACTTTTTCACAAAACGAAAGCAATATTTTTGAAGTTTGGAGAAAGTGTAACTGCGCCTTAATGGTGTTTCCATCACGACTAGCATTGCGCACAACTTGAGTGAAATCTTGTCTGGTGAATTTCAATTTGCCAGAATGCGGAAAAAGGAAAGAGGACTTAAACTGGCGTGGATATCACTAATATTTTGAGAGCTGAACTTTCATTTCAGGCATTAAAAGATGAATGCCAGAGTCCGTATGTGTAGCAGTGGCCATGTACCAGGGGCTTCATTAAATGTTTTTGCAAAAACTATATCTCTATTGCACTTTTGTGATTAACTTCAATATCAAAACCATACACCGCAAGACAGCAGTATTTAGGTTTTGAGCAGTTGTACCTGTAATGGAAATGCAACAACTATCTAGTTTGTGGTTAGCCTTACTCAGACTTAAAACTTTTTAAATTCCAAATTCACTTTAACTGTTAACATGAAAAGGCAAAATTATTTCCATATTTAAAGTTTTTGATAAGAAATTGAGGCTGCTCACAAAATACATGAGCCCAGTCTACAGATGATAATGACTATTTTTCATTTGCAGTCATAAATCACTGAATATATAAAATACAATGAAGTCAGCCATCCATGACTTGGCATTCCTGCACCTTTGTTCTCAGTTTTGAGAGAAACAACAGCGCTGCCTCCTCTACCTGCAGTTTTGGGTTTCTGGTGTCAGTTTCTTTCTTCCTGAGCTCACACAGTTACTTCCTCCAGCGTATAGGTTTTTGTCTTACCTGTGCACAAATGTTTTCCACTGACTGCACCATTTCTGCTTGAGCTGTTCGCTGACAAAGTCTCATACCTGACTAATAACCCATCATGTTTCCATGGATTCTGACCCCCAGAGACGTTCTCACCAACAGCTAATGGCAGCATTTCCTCTGGTATGAGTCCTCCTGGAGCGGCTGTCCCTGGTGTTTGGACTCAGATTCATGAAAAAGGAATGGGTGATAATTGCAAGGAACCGGCCTCGGTCATTTATATAATGGCTCATAAAAGTATGAAAAACACCAGTGTTGTGAATTTCACTTTTTATGCTCCATAATAATGTAATACCTTTGGGATCTGGACACGCTGCTCTGAAAATGAAAGCCTGTGTCCTCATATAAGGGAGATAACTGTAAAATAGCAGTAACTTCACAAAGAACAAGTTCACTGTGCCACAACAAAAAATCAGTACAGAACAGAGCAAACATCACAGTTTGTGAAATATGAAAAAGAATTTACTGATAGTTGTAGATTTCTTCCTGTGCTACAGTCTGTGGCATGACTCTTGAAGACACCACATGTCGTCATGGGATTTGGTTTTTCAGGACATGGCAGTTCTCTGATTGGTAGTCCTCTGACTAAGCAGTTTCTTTAACACCACCAGACCCTGAAACACAAACAGCACAGATGCTTTGCTAAGAAACAAGTAACGATCTCCTAAATCTAATCTAGAAGTATTGACAAGTAGATGAAGAACAGTCTCTCTTCACTCATCAAACACAGTAGTTGCATTTTTGCAGCTCCAGACAAAGAGCTGTGTTTTGATGAGATAACATTCTGTAGAGCTGCTTAATGAGTAACATAATACAAAGCCCCCCTGGAAATAACTGAGTCCATCTTAATGTAAATACACACTCAGTGACCACTTATTTGACACACCTTTGAAACCTTCCCCAGAGATTTTCCTTTATATTTACTTGACAGCATCACACAGCTGCTACAGATTTATGGTCTTGATGTCCATGATGAGAATCTCCCGTTCCTCCACACCCCAAAGGAGCTCTATTTGACTGAGATTTGGTGACAGTTGAGGACGTAAGAGTTCAGGGAACTTATCGTTGTTGAAGAAAACAGTTTGAGATGATTTTAGTTTTGTGACATGGAGCGTTATCCTGCTGGAAGTTTCCACCAGAAGATGGTTCACTGAGCTCATAAAGGGATGGACATGGTCAGCAACAATACTCAGGTAGACTGTGGACTTTCAACCAGGCTGAGTTGGTACTAAAGCCTTGTTTCCAGCAAAGGAATCCAGTGCGAGCATAGCAGTGAGACACAGTATGCCCCGCTCATAAATCCAGCTAAAGAGAAAAACACAACACAGTAAACAAAGAAGAACGATTAAAGACTCATCAAAGACTTCATCTTCTTTTTCATTTGTCATGAAGTCGACTGAAGACTTCAACGTAGCAGGGTTATGTGATGTTATTTATTTTCGCTGTTGCATGGGAAATAAAGATTCTTTCGATCTATCAATGGACTGCAGTGTTTCTAGCTCCACCTTCTGGGGTCAGATCAGTGTGTCTTGTATCCCAACAGTAGGGTACCAAAAAGTGGGACGTGATTCAGGGACTTGTCCTAGTTTAAGTCGAAAGAAATACCACAAAATGTATGTCTTACCTAGATGAACCACACTGAACCAATTGTTGGAAACATGGTTGAAGGGGCCAAAGTGAGCCAAGAAAATCTACCTGCACCATTACACTACCAGCAGCAGCAGCCGAAGCATTGATCAAAGTCAGGATGGATCCATGTTTTCATGTTGTTTACTCCAAATCCTGAACCGATCATCTAAATGAGTTGTCTTTCTATCATCTCCAACCAGTGTCCATTCTCCTCTGACCTCTGACATCAACAAGACATTTAGTCCCAGATGAACTGCTGTGCACTGGATGTTTTCTCTCTTTGGGATCATTCTCTTTAAACCCTAGAGACGGTTGTTGGTTAAAATCCCAGTAGATCGGCAGTTTGTCAAACACTCACACCAACAACTATGCCACATTCAAAGTCTCTCAAATCACCTTTTTTCTTCAGCCTGATGCTCAGTTCGAACTTCAGCAGCTCATCTTCACCATGTCTACATGACTAATTGCTCCAGAGTTGCTTCCATGTGATTGGCTGATTAGATATTTGTGTTTATGAGCAGTTGAACAGGTGAACTCAATCAAGTGGCTGCTGAGTGCAGATCTTTAATTTAAGTGGCTTGTTACAGTTGTGCTAGATTGGTCTCTTATTGGTTTAATTTGGGCCAAATCACACCCACAGGTGATGGCGGAACAAATTTTTATACTTAGTGGGAGTCCCTTTAAATTTACTGCGCAGTTTTGTCTTAAAAATAATTTTTAAACTAACTTTTCTTTTCTGTATGAGGGATTGATGCTTGTCTCTTTGTACTCAAACATTGGCAGCATTGATGGATGATTTAGCACTATTTGTTTGCTATTTGCTTTGACTGTTGTCTGCCAAACTATTCAGAGTTGCCTGCCACAGAGCTTTCCCACACTATAATGTTGTGATTCTGTATAAATGACTTATACTGTGACTGAACTAGTGCCACTGCTCATTGATGAGTAACTCATAAATCAGCTGAATGTGTCTTCAGTTTATCAGTCATCACGTCTCTGACTGTGGGAGTCTTTTTAATTGCTTGTTATGCCAGCTCTGTGGAGTGTCATACAGTCAACAGTCTGATGGGTCCGGGCAGATCAGTGACCCTGTGAGCTGCTCCCTCTGAAGCACCACTGCGCTGTCCTCGTCATCTCTCAGGTGTGAGCTTTACTGGCACTGACGCTCCCTCCCTGGGCCTCCTGCTTTTGTAGGTGGAGCGCTCCCCAGCCTGTCCTGTCCTGTCCTGCTGAAGACTTGCTGGGAAGCTTTGCGCTGCCTTCTTTGAGATTGTTTGTGTGTGTTTGTGTGTGGAGCTCTGATGAGCACGGGGGGAATACCTCGTATAAACGCTAAGTGCAACTGTGAAAGCAGGCCAGCACTTGTAACAGAATGTACATTTGAAGCAGAGGAAGCTGAGTGAAAGCTGTTTGTGAGGAGCACAAATGGAGAGCATTTGAGTTCATCAAGTTCGGTGTTTACAAAAATTTTGAAGGGGGCCGGGGGCTTTTTGAAAAGAATGCAAAGTGGATTGTTTTTGCTTCAATAGCAGCCTAATTGGATTTGTTGCTGGGTGTTTGTTTGACATTGGACACATTTTGGGACTAGTCTGAGCTTACACACTGAATAGACCAAGCTTCAGTTGGATTACTTTGAAAGTTTCTCTTTTTGGACACATCTGATCAATACGGTCTCCATGAGACTGTCCTTGGTCTGTTTTGTTGTCTGTGCTGAGCTTTAGATATTTTCTCAATGTGGCTCATAGTTACCATCAAGCCTGTACTGGTTCACCACTGATATTGTGTGAGCATTTTTGTTGATGCCTTTGAATGTTAGCGTTTAGTTGATTAAATGGTATCCATCACTAGTGGCAACAATTGTATGTCTCACTGACTGTCAAGTGTTGTCAAAGCTGTGACACAGCCACCCACCATGAGCCAAGGCTGTAGCTCTGGTTTTAATGGCCACTGCCAAAATGCTAAAATGTCATCTGAACAAAACAAGCACAAATGAATCAGCATCAGTGTTGAGGTCTAGTTTGTCAGTATTTTGATTTAATTGTATGAAGGCAGTGTCTGTGTTTACACACAAGGTGTAACAAGATCCCGTGTTTTAATGTTTCATTGCAAAGAGGACTAAAGACTGTGATGTGAGCATTTCCATATTTGGCAATCAAATTCAGCTTTTGTCCAAAAAGTTCAACTTGGTCTAACACAGTATAAAATTGTTAGACAGTTCTTGTAACCAGACCATTATTTTTCCTTTTACCTCAACATGTTTGGACTACAAACTTCCTCCAGTCTCCTCCAGAGGAGTCACATGATGCTGTTTTGACTCCTCCGTCACATCACATGACTCCTCTGAGGAAGACTGGAGGAAGTTTGCAGAAGTAAGTATGTAATGTATGCTGAGGTAAGAAAGAAATCATGCTGGCTGTGTTAAGCAAATTTAGCTCAGTCTTGATTGTTTGCTGCATGTTTTCTTGCCTTTTGAGTATCTTTTTCTCATTTTCTCCATTTCTGTTTCTAGAACCTTTCAAATAACATGTTATCAGGAAAAGTTAAATGGAGCAAATAATGAAAAGCAGTGCGTTCTGGGTCATTTAAACCTGGATTTACTGCTGGTGTATCTAGCAGAGCATGCTCCTGACTCTATTGTTTTCAACTCTTGAAGCGCCGTCTGTTGCCCATGAAGAAGAGGATCATGGGAAGGCAGATCATGGTCAGCCCTAAACTACATGTGGCCCAGCTGTTAGATCACGTCCTATGACATTAGCCCTTGAGCTGTTGGCCCGTATTTGAATTCAATCTGCGGCACCTTTCCTGCATGTCACTCCTCACCTTTGACCTGTTTCCTGCTCTTTTTAAAAATGATAATTACGAGGCTGTGAGGAACAGTCATTTTTCTAAAAAGTGAATGATAGTTGTTGCAGTGACTAGAGTAGAGGAAGTTTTCATTTGTTTACACCTTTAACATTTTTCCGCCCATTCCTCTTTTCTCCTGAGTGTGGTTGCTAGGAAATGTTCATCTCACAGTTATCCCGGTGATCTCTGTGTGATGAATCATTTAAACACCTGTATACCTGTACTCCAGACACTAGGAGCTCCTGTTTGTCTGCCGCTCTGTCGGTGCATCTTCAACAATTTGACATTTTTGGACAGGCCTAATGCAGAAATTTCCAGCATAAACGGAACTTTAACATTTAAAAGCCATGAAATTTGATTCCCAAAATGTGAAACAGCAGTACAACTTTGAAATTGAGGATGTAACTGCCCATCTTTGGCTTTTTGCTTAAAAAAAAAGAGCACTAGCATGATCAAATACAGAGAGTTATACATTTTATTGTCAATCCTTCTGCTCTCGTTTACAAAGCATAAGTCAGGGTACTTTTTGATTAAAAAGGTATAACTGAATTTATTTACAATTTCTGTCAATTCTAAAAAGAGGAATGATCATGAACTAAAAGCACCATGTCACTTTTCCAACCAGTGAATGCAAAATAATTTCCCTCCAGAACCAGTTTTGATGAATCAAATTATATGAATCAGTTTAAATTAACCAGATTTGATGAATCAGTTTAGATGAATCACATTCGATGAATCGGTTTAGATGAATCAGTTTAGATGAATGTGATAATTCAGTATTGTGGTTATGTGCTTCTGTTCTTCAGGCCTCACGTTGACATCAGATACAGCTATAACCAATCACATGACCTGGAGGTATCATGTGATGCGTGGGCAAGTGTCAACAGCAAAGTGTACAGCTGAGCAGTGTTATCTCATAGTGTTGGTCTGATATATGTCTACAGGCTGTTTTCTCCATCTAATATTATTATAGGCATTGCTTAAACTGGCTCTTTTCTCTCTTATCTGCAATGAAGACCTGCTGCTGCCTGTTCCTGGCTTTTCTCACTTTGTTTTGGGAAATAAAATGCTGACACACTGGTTGCACCAGTCCGTTACACAATACCTGGCTGTGGTTTCTTTATCAGGGTTATGAAAGCCTGTTTTATTTACTCCAGGTACGCATTCCAAACATCACTATCATGCCCAGGGTAGGATTTTAAATTCTGTCAGCAGCTAGCTCGATATCCAGATATTAAGTTATTCATGCTCGCAGCAAATACCTGAGATGTTATGTGGAATATGTAAGGACCTGTGTTTATGTTTGACTGAAGCTTCAAAGAAAGCTACTCGGCTCGGTCAATGATTGTTGCTTCAAACAAAGGCTGTCATTATTTTCTTATCTCGGTCCTGATGAGTCCATCCTGAGGTGTAGCGTCATAAAAACCTCCCTGTCCAACCTTTAGACCTTTGGATGGCGGTCTCTCAGTGTGAAGACGAGATAATCACACAACCGTCCCATTTATACCTCTGCTGCAATCCTATTATACAGCCTCAGGTCACCTTTGACCCCTCTCTCTCTCTATGACTGTGCTCAGGCTGTACTTGAAAGGATCCCCGGACATCTTACAACTGTAGTTCAGCTGGATAATGAGTGCTGTGTGCACTATTTCTGAAACACATTGTCAGTGTTTCTACAGAAAACAAATCGAGGAAATGAAAAGAGAGAGATCAGATTGATCGCTTAGTTTGTTCTTACAAAATATTTGGTATCTGAAAACACTTTTAGTAATAAGTTACAGCTTTTAGGGGTGGTGTTCCTGTTCAAGAAGCTAAACAAGCTGTTTATGAATTCATCTGTCTGGTAGATATTTCTTCAAAGTCCTGCTTGCGTCACTCATTCTACTGCTTCTTTTTGATTAAAAAAGGAAACTAAGAGTGATTTTTGATTGTTTTTAGAGTCTGCTTGGGTTTTTGATCCCACTCTCCTGCTGTTTCCCTCCCTGGCTGCCGGCCCTCTCTCTCTCTGCCTCCCTCCGTCTGCACACTTTATTGTGATCGCTAGACAACAGGCTCAGTAATGAGGATGAAAATGCTTCATGACAGGCAAAAATTCTCTGTGTGTCACAGGTATTTAAAAGACCGGACAGGAAGGCTTACGGGGGGAGGAGGTACCCACCAGTGTTCAGAAAACAAGAGTTGACACAGTAGTCCAAAAAACAATCTCTGTTTCTGTCTTTGAGGCTGTCAACCTGAGACAAATCTCATTTCTCATCACTCTGCTCTGGGTTGCTGCCTGCTGTTATTGATCCAGCTCACCACTTAAAGCTCATCTGCTTTCAGCACTTTGGCATCTTTATTTTTATCTCCTTCCCAGCCTGGAGCTGGATGTTTCGTGGGTCCATTTACAGCAGTTCCACATGAGTGGGTGAATGATTAAACGTGGTGTGGGACAATGATGCCCCTTACACAGCAGACCTTATGTAACCGCCCCCTGCAGGGGTTAGAGGCCATGGATGAAGCACTCATGTCGGCATGCACACATATGTGGGAGAGCACTGTGTGTGTCTGAGTACACTCATTACTGAAACATGTAAAGGCTTTATGACCTGTTAAAACATCCTTGTGTCTTTAGACTGTGATATTGAGTTTTAAGGCTCTGAGTCACATTTTTGTGCCATCTGCTGTAAAAGTCAAGGAACACAGTCACATGAAAAACCCTTTAATCACAGATTATAAAGTATGTGTGCACATGAAAACATTGTATGTGCATTAAAAATAAATGTATAGATGTGTGTATTTTTTATCCAGAGCGTTTGAATGCTCCATTTCAACACTATGAGTCTGTTTCTGAATGATGTTTCAGACGTCTGTTGAAAAATTTGGATTCATGAAATTTTGCATTATCTCTCTTATATTACGCCAAGTCATCTATTTATTACTCGGAGGCTGATTATGTTTTAATTCTCTAACTTAATCATGAGTGAGCACAAACTGCTTTACTCGGCTCAGCTCATTTTCTTTCAATATTTGTACCCACACACGTCTTCAGCTTTCCTCATCATGCAGGCAGCTATCTTATCACTGTCTCTGTGTTGCCATGAAGTCTCATCGGCAGTTTTAAAGGATTGTACTGATTCAATCCTTGTATCTAAGATCAGACCGATACAGCCTCAAAAAGTTAGATCTGATATTGGTGACAGAGGGACAGTCTGAAGGGCAGATCTTCTCAACCTAGTTCTATGTTTGTCTGTGTTTACAATAACCATTTGTCTGTGTTACATCATCAACACCATTAGGTCAATGTGTTTGTGCTTTGCAGAGCTAAAATATCACAAAGGAAGATAACTACAGCAGCTCAGCTGGTTGGAGCTATTTCATCTGTTTCAACAATATTACCCCAATTAAAAGGACAACAGGGACTTTCTGAGTGATCTTGAAAATGTCTTATCTCGAGATATATGCCAATCATAATCCACAATTTAAAATGAGATTATCAGCACCAAAATAGGTTATTCCTAAATGCTTTTTCTTGGCGTCCTGGTTGCATCGAGCAGAACCGGATTGATTTATGGCATGCTCAAGTCTCTATGAAAATGCCATGCCAGATGAAGTTTAGCTGTGAGGAGAGGGAGCTGTGGTGTTCTCTGCTGAAAACGATTTATTTGAATTTATTTTGCAGTACTGGTGAACACTGGAGCTGGACTGTCTGACAGAAAAAGGAGTTCAAAGCAGTAGAAAGTAAAACAGGAGAGTGATAGAGCACGGGCTAAAACACAGTTTAATCTGTTTGTGATAATGTTCATTTTAACTCACATGCAGCAGTTATTCTGCAGTGATTTGTTCAAGCCTGAGTCTGTTACTAAAATGAAGAGCCAGATTACATATTCTCTGCTTGGTGAGGTTGGAGTTAGTAGATGAGCACTGGTAGGACATGAGCAGGATTCACTAACGTTACATGTTACAGACAAGTCTCAGGGCACCTTTAAGCCCTTTACATTTGCTCCTCTAGCAACATAGAACATATAAACAACAATAGCCTATGACTATCTTAATGTTGTTTATAATCAAACTGAGATCCAACATTTTGAGAACGTTCCCTCTTGGTTATACAGAAACCTGATGAAGCCTTACATCACAGCAATTTTTGTTATGTTTCAAAGTCAATGTTGATCAATACAACACTGCATCATGTTGTATCCGGTAAAAAGTTAGCTTGAACAAAGAAAAGTAGTGTTAAAAAGAGGATTTGATCTCCATTCATTTTCCCCCAAAAAAACAAAACACACAAGCCTTGGTTCACCACAACAGTGGGGAGCAGAGGCTTATGGAAAGTGGAGTCTTAATCACCAGCATTAACACTTGTTTTCCAGAAAGTCCTCAGAGCTTCTTCAAAAACTTGGGTGCAAGTTTGTAATTCAGCTTATTCACTGCTGGGTTTTTCTCTGTACTTTCTGTTAGTGTTTGTGATTTTATTATCTTGTAAATTGATTTTTTTAAAAGTATGTTTACATCTATTCTCATTTCATTTTCTTTACAAAGGTAGAAAAACCGGGAGTTCCTAAATCATAGTCCTCATTCTTATCCTCAGAGAAAGGATTAGAGAATGTTAAATCAATACAGGTATCTGATCAGATCAGTGTCAGAATTGGCTGATACAAAAGCTCAGGTATCTGTTTTGATATCGGGACATAAAAGGATGAAACTTGAATTGTTTCATCTGATATTCTATTCTTACAACAGGTAGTCTGCAAATGGGTGAGGCTTCTTCATGAAGTTGCACGTCATAGGGATAAAAAAAAAAAAATCAGCATTGCAGAATAACATCCACCGCAACAGTGTTATAAGAGTATTTTTTATCTAACCTGAGATGCTTAAACTCAGTAAATGCATTAAGGGAAGGACCTTTTTCACCCTGTCTCATTATTTTCAGTGGAGCGGAGCAGAGGAGAGCAGGGGGCAGAGAGCAAAGATAAATCAACTTGTTCACCGTATATAGATCCAAAAATATACTCGGACCCACTCAGGTATGTGGGGAACTCTGAAATTAATGGAAAAGTAGTTTGACATGCTGGTAGCTACCCTTTTATTTAAAGATCAAAGTCTAATGTAGCATTTGCAGAGTTTTCTAGTGATTCAGAGATACATTTCTGACTGAGAAATGTAGGTATGATGAGCTTATCCTGCACTTTTTAACTGCGATGTTTGAATTATGAGCGTTTCTCACCTGACAGCTTTGTCACTGCTGCGTTTCCAAACCTGCCTTATTGTTTGTGATGCAGAGGGCTGCAGTGCTTTTTGCTGCAGGCGTGGCCAGTATGTGAGCTGGCTCTGGTGGTACAGCTGGTGCCAGAACCCACCCACACAGGGACAGATAGAGAGATTCACAGCCTGAGACTTCCTGTATGTTGGAGCATGATCACAGCCTGTTAGCTCTGCTGCTCCCTCTCAAACAGCAGTCACATAACTAATTCTCTCCCTCCCGCTTACAAAAGACTGTCCTGGCTTCCCCTTTAGGTTAACCTCCTTTCTGAATAAAGTCTCTCCGCCAGCTCCTTCGTGTCTGAGAGCCTGTCCAACTGGGATTCAGGAGAGTGTGAAGTTAGATCATTGGTCCAAATGAGGCCTCACTTACTTTGAAGGCATTACTGCAGCCGAGCAGACAAGTGATCCCAGCCTCACATTTAAAGTGATGGATAAAACGGAGCAGTTCACCTGTCAGTGGCGGCAGAAGACTTTGTTGTAGCCAGAAATGAAAGATGTCTTTAGCATTTTAAGATTTTGACAGCTTCATTCAGGTAATGCCGCCTCTCTGGATAATCCGGGTTTAACAGCTTAAAGAAGAGCGGGGAATCTGCACACTCCTTAAACCAGATAAGATGCATTCACTGTGCTACACCTTTGTAAGAAAGAGGCCAAACTGATCCCACAATCCAATTTCATCCTGGTTATGAAAAGCAGGATTCATGTGCTTATTTTTACGAAGAAAAGACTTTAGTGGCTGCAGCATGGAGCAACATTCATCATGGAGACTATAATCCACATGACTCCATGTAATGATCCCAAACTCACCTTTGTTTCCTCATTCAGAACCAGGCTGTCAGGAACACTTTAGCAACCTTTGAAGCTTCAGACACTTGAAATCTTCAGACTCTCTAAACATTCTTTAAGCATTGAAGTTCCAGTGCTTTAATGTGCAAAAAGAAAAGTCATCTCTAATTTGAAAACATTTAACCTGATGTGAATCTGTGCTTCAAAGTACCTGTGGGTCAAAATAAGTTTGAGGTGGTTTCCTCCTCAACACAAACATCAGCACATTTGTACATTTATTCAAACACTCTTACTAGCCTGGCAAGGGTCAAGATTTCAGAAGCATCAGATATCCAAAACTTTACTAGAAATTGAATGTTTACTAAGAATAATATCTCAATAAAAATGAATTAGAGTTTCAATTTTTTTATCCCTACTAGACGGTGGCTGTAGTGTGTCCTAAAGCTGCTAACTAAGTGCATCACTGCATAACAGAAGGAGAAAAAAATGGTTGACCTCGAAATAATTTTGTGGAACAAAAAAGTGCTTTACTTAAAAAATAGAGTGTCACATGTTGTGAACATGTTACTCTACAGACATTTCTGGTGTTTTTGTTCTTTTAGCTGCTTTGAGTTTTTAAGTCTTTTGGTGTGCATAAATCATCCTTAGTCTTTAAGCAGGAACAAGAAACAACAAGGGAACATTTAACAAATCTAACCTCTCTGGATCTTATTTCTTCATCTCTTACTTATTAAAGGGAGTATTTATACTGCTCAGTGTTACAACACTAAAGCATTCTTTGTGTGTGAGAGGAAATATATTTTGATATGGGTCTGATTTGTTATAGCAGTTTTTTACACTTTATTTCTACAAAAGGCAGTACAGTCTAAACTAAGTCCAAAATGAAACACAACCAACTCTCTCTGAGAGCAAGACTTTTTTGTAACAAATTAACAGAGGTGCAAAAAAAACCCTAACAACTCTGGGTTTTTTTTTTTTTCCAAGTAAACTGAAGTGCAAAATGACACAATTAAACTGTTAATTTTCCCTAGTTTCGTGCAAAGGTTCAGTATTAAAGCACAAAATTAGATCAAATATCAAACCATTAAGCTACTTAACTTTCTAATCATAAGATTCTATTTGTCTTGAGTATCAGTAGCTGGCATCAGCAGCCTTCTCAAGTGCTCAGTACATCAAAATGAGACAGGTGTCAAACTGATACCTGGTATAGGTTCTTGCCCATCCCTACATAAAAGCCTGAACAAACAGGGGATATAACTATAAATTCATTTAACAAAGCTGGCACAGGAATTAAAATGATAGCTTTAAATGAAGCAGATGATCTATTTATCTTAAAATTAACAAGTTGTTTGGTGTAATGCATTTCAGTGCAATTCAAAATTGTGTATAAAGATAAAGTTATTGTGTGTAATTCTATGCTGAAATACTTACTGTACTACTTTTGAATAAATTTGGCGAGAAATTCATTGAAAGTTGAATCATCTGCGATGAAACAGTTTAGAGAGTTGGCTAAAAGTGATGAAAAAACTGTCAAAAATCTGTTAACTGTTGATTATGAGTGAAGCATTACATTTAACAAGACAAGCTGAAATAGCCAAAGCATTTTAAAAGCTGAAATAAAAATGCTCACATGGAAAAATATTTGTGAAAACTAAGCCAGCAACATCTGAACTTGTGATTTGAAAACAGAAATATCTGAAGTAGGGCGGTTAAGCTGGGTGAAGCTGTTTGACAGATAGTGACAGAGCAGCAGTGATACACAGTGTTCAGTGCATCATCTCTATCTACCAGCAGCATCACCCACCTCATGCCCCCTCCTGACTGCCTGGCACCCACAGGGAGACATCAGGTGATTGGTGCAGCTGTGCCTGGCCGAGGGATCTGTGTCAGTTTGAGTGAAAGGCCACGGCGGTGCAGAGCCAGCTGACCTGGTTGGAGAGAAGCCTGTTCAGAGCCGCTGCATCCTGACGGACGAGGCATCAGGGCAGAGCCGGGCTTGTTGCTCCTCATCCAGAGTTAGGATTTTTACTTTGTGTAGGGAATCTGCTTTAAACACGCTCAGACTGCAGTGAGTTTGGCCACGCTGGTGTGGACAGGTTAGATCTAGCCCTCCCTCACTCCCTCCCTCTCTCTCTCCCTCCCTCCCCTGATGTGCTGTTGGTTTTATGGCTGCACGCCCTCGTCGCTTCCGCAGTCTGTGAGTCGTAGGGTGTTTTCCATGGCACGTTATCTTAACTGTGTTGCTGCGGGTTAATCATTTCTGGCTCTACCCAGCAGTGTCTCAGCCCTGATAAGAAATCCACACCCACTCCTGTCCGGCAGCACAGAAGCTTTGAACTAACCCACACTTCATCTTAACAACCAGCTCGGTCTCACATTTCTGTCATGTTTGTGTTTTTCAGAAGCTGGCAGCAGAGTGTCAGAGCGCCGGCTACAGCGGCACACTCATCCCTTACAAGTGTGACCTGTCCAACGAGGAGGAAATCCTGTCCATGTTCTCAGCCATCAAGACGCTGCACAAGGGCGTGGACGTGTGCATTAACAACGCTGGGCTGGCCCACAACGAGCCCCTGCTCAGTGGAAAGACAGAGGGCTGGAGGAACATGATCGATGTGCGTGGATCACAAACACACAGACACAGACACATATATTAGTATTTTTATCCAGGATACTGGAGACAAACTGAGTGTTTCTGTCTGAGGGAAACGTTTAAAATCTCCCTCCATGTTTATGTTGTATTGATTTTATGGCTGGATGAGCTGGAACGGCTGCCTGGGGGGAGTTGAAGTCCTGTGTTTGTAGAGCTTGTGTTGTGCAAAGAAAAAGAGTCAAAGCAGAAATGTGTGGACACAAACACACACACACACACACACAAACACACAAACACACACAGATACTCCCCTCCCCTCACTGAGGCGGCTTCATTGGCTCCGGGGAGCAGCTCTGGCAGGCACAGCAGAGGCCCGCTAATGAAAGCCAGCACTATTTCTCTTGTGAGGACTCTGATTCATTGAGCTCTTGACCACTGCAGACCCCAAGCTCTAAAGTCCCTGTCTCCATAGACACACATTCATACCACACACCCATCTGTTGTCATGGTCGCACATGTGAATGCGTACAGCCATGTATTTTTAGTCCTCTTTTAATCTGGACGCTGACCTTGATTAGTCATCTACACCTATTTGGTCACCACGTTGTTCCGTCTCTTGCTGTCACTACAGGAGCAGCTCAGAGCTCCACATGAACAGATTCACACTATTCACTCAGTGAACGTTCATCAGTGGCTCACATGGTGTCCTCATGCATTATTCTCACCTGTGACTCAGCCATAAATCACAGTGATGTCCTGAAAACGTGCTGTTTTTTTTACACAGCATGAACTCGTTCACTCAGATCTAGTTGATGACAGATTGATGGACACACAGCGTGACATTGAAAGAGTTAAAGCGTCTTTCTTCTCCTCCCCCCCGCAGGTGAATGTCTTAGCCCTGTCCATCTGCACCCGAGAGGCCTACAAATCAATGAAGGAGAGGAATGTGGACGACGGCCACATCATCAATATTAACAGGTAACCTTCAGGAGAACAGAGGACTGCACCGCTCTGAAAATAACATCTCAAACCTGTCCACTGCCGTCTGATGCAAAACAGAAGCAACTGTGTTCAGATCAAAGTGTGATCCACTCTGCCCCCTGAGTGGATTTGATTTGTCTGAGTTTAAGTGAAAGTACAAAGTCATACCCACTTTACACTGGCTTTCTTAGGTGGTGCAAGCCTGAAATAGAAGCAGAGGGAGGTTTTTTGTGATCAACTCTTCATGGAAATTTACCATAAAATACTTGTAGCATGAGCTGTAATGACAGAAATCTGAGACAGCATCATCAAACATACAAACTATTTATAGATCCCTATTGCCCTGCGGGGGTAAAACTAACGTAAAAACATCTATGAATTGGAACAAAGACAAAATTACTAAATAAAATTATGAAATGGAGTGTGCACACATTGATATTGGATACACACACAAGTATATGCCCATACACACATGTAAATATATATCTGTATGTATATATCCATGAGCCTACACATACATACACCCACACATACATGTATGCACAAAATGAAACTAAAAGAGACAGTTCAATAAACAGAATTTTTAAAAAAATCAGATAAACAAGCAGACAATTCACAAAAAATGTAGGTTTGTATTTTGATGTAGTACCAGTCTTATCTGGTCAAGAAAAAGTGGAGCTGAAATGAGGAGATTTCAAGCCTGTAAAGTAGATGCCTATGCCTTATGAATTACAGCTAATGAACTTTCAATAAGAGTGAGATGTCTTTAAAATAGTTAAAGCATTCCTTTATCAATGGAGATTCAGAGCCAAGAATTTATTATAGTCTTCTTTGCCCCAGTTGAGCCTGCAAAGACAGCTTTCCTAAAGGTCTGTCTGGTGTCATCCCTGAGATCGTAGTCATCATTAGATAAAAGTAGGGAGGTCCATCTGGGAACTGGGAACAGGGAGTTTCAGGACCTTTTCAAGACATTAACACACCGTAAGAAAATGCAAAAATTTAAATGAGCTTATGTGTATGTTTTTTTGATGAAGAAAATATATTGGTCCACATTATGTCCCACTGTAGTTGTGTTCTGTCCTTCATGGTCTCGGTTCCAGGATGTGGTCACCCCCTGAGTTTTATCACTGTTGTAGATTAAATTGCAATATATGGTTGACTCTAAACCCATAGTCTTTTTCTGGGGTTAAATCCAAGTTTCTATTAGATGAGACGGTAAAGTTAAGAAGCAGAGTTTTTTTTATTCATGTGTCTTGATTCACCCTATCCTAATAAACAGAATTGTAAAAATTGTTTCTTGTGCATTCAAGGGAAAAAGGTTACATTTTGTTCCCTCGAAGCTGATTGTTGTTGAACTGGACCTGGTTGTTTTCTGCACTGAAAGTCTGTCTGGATCTCTCCAGGTTTACTATTTACTCGCCTAAAACCAGATGCTTATTAAGATTTTTTTTTCAATCCAGCTCCCGTTGTAGGTTTACAGTCAGAAAAACAAACAGTGCAGCTGGAAGAGAAACAGGTTTCATCCACAGCTGCTGTTTTGTGTGCGGTTGTTTGAGTTATCAGGTCAGAACGTTTGCTGGCTGAGCATCAGGGCCCAGCGTGCTGCTGTTGAGTCATTTCCTCTTCATGTAATACTTCAAAGTTTCCATTCATGGAAGCTAACCACAAAGTGTTCACATCTTTGAACTTTTACTCACTTCATAGTAAAGATTATATTGATCTGATCATTTTATGTGGGAACAGATTAAACTACAGCTCACACAGCAAAGAGCTCTCATAGTTTTAATTCATCACCAGAAAATGTTTGGTGTGAGGTCAGAATTAGAAGTTAACCAGGCAAAGTAACTGATGTTATAGATAAAAAATTTATTTCAATACCGTCGTTCATATAATATGTCTGATCTTGACAACATCAAAAATGGAGGAAACCTCAAGACTTTTTTTTTTCAAGAATAGAAGAAGGTTGGTAGATATGAGTATTATTTAAAGGAGAAAAAAATCAGCTCATAATTTGTTTTTTCTTCTTTTCTGTCCCAGTATGGGAGGACACCGGATGGTGCCAAGTGCTGACGAGCACTTCTACTGCGCCACGAAATACGCTGTGACGGCTTTGACTGAGGGTTTACGGCAAGAGCTTCGAGAAGCAAACACCCACATCAGAGCCACAGTAAGTCAGTGTTTACAGAAATAAATCTGGGTTAGAAATGAACTACGTACTCTGTGATGACACTGATGCACTCTTCAAGAGTTCAATGTGCAGAGAGACTCAAGGCACTGTTTCTCTTCTCTCATCTCGTCTCTAATTGTTTCTGAATGAAGTGCACTCTTACTGTTGTTACCACATGCTCTTCATCCAGGAAAGAGTAGAATACAATCTAGGGAAATTTGCTGCCTCTCATACTGTTCCATTCACTTCACTCAAGCACACTCATGTACATCCAAAACATCCAATAAGATAAAACAACAACAACAACAACAACAACAACAACAAATTGTGCTCAATAAAGTGCAAATTGCAATATTGCACATCAGTCCTTATCTGTACTACCATCAAGATTCTTGCTAATGGATAGAAGCTGTTCCTCAGTCTAGAGGTGCAGCATGTCATGATCTTATTGCGTCTTCCTGAAGGGAGCAGTGTAAACAGATGGTGAAGAGGATTATTATAGTTTTCACTGATTCAACATACTCTGTTATGATGATCTGAAACTTCATTCTTACATGGAGAAACATTTCTGTCAGGCTCATGTCATTTTTTCAGTATCCATGGGTCAAACATCTATTCATGCCACATAGACTGAAAGTCTTTTAAATAACACTACGCTGGCTGGCAAAGTTTAGCAGTGAGGAGGGTGATGTGTGTTTTTCTATGCTGAAAAGTATTTCTGTGGTTTATTTGTTTTAGTGTTGGACTCCCGAGCTGGACTGTCTGACAAAACAAGGAGATCAGAGCAGAAAAAAGCTAAATGGAAGAGTGATAAAGCACGAGCAGAGGTTAAGCTGTTTGTGATAATTACTGTCCACATGCAGCAGTTATTCTGCAGTGATCTGTTCAAACCTGAGAATCTATCAATAATATGAAGAGCCAGGTTCAGTTTGCTCTGCTTGGTGTGGTTGGAGTTGGTAGATGAGCACTGGTAGGACATAACCAGGGTTCACTAATGTTACAGACACATCTCAGAGCATTGGGCTGTGAGTAACACCAAACAGATAGTCTATTTACCTTCTGGACACTAAACTACAAATGTAGTTTACAAAGCCTGACTATTATCACCTTTCAGACAACAAGCAAATCCATAACCTTTTTGATTTGCATCCTGGGAAAAGTTTTTTGATCAGAGAAAAGTAGAGTTAAAAAGAGATCTGCTCTCTAAAACAAACATTCTTTGGTAAGAGTCATGTTCTCATGACAGTGGGCGATGGTGCTCATGTGAAATGAAGTCTATCTTAGAAAAATCACCATTGCATTGATATAGTCCTCACTGCACCTTTGATGCAGAATGTCACAAACCATCACTCAAAGTGGCACAGTAAGGTCACAAACCCTCACCAATAAAGTTGATCGGCAGAGTTTATCAACTTTGCCGTCCCTCATAAGGTCCACACGTCACAATGTCTGATCTGGAGGCTCTAAATAGTTTCACTGTTCCCTAAAGTTGTTAATTTAAGAGCAAGCTAACATTACCTGACTCTTCACTGAAGCTAACAATGCTGATATTACAGGCGCACTCAGAGCTCTAATGTTGATTCTTTACTCCTCCTCAAAGCACGCACTGAACTCAGGTGATCCTGGGGTCAGTCCAGTCCACAGCAGCTCACTCTCTCTTCCAGTGGTGCGAATCAAACACCTCAGTTCAGAAGAGTTCAGTAAGTCTCATGTTAGTCTTTGTGACGTCCTCTCCTCCGCTGTGTTAATCCAATGAGCAGCACAGCAGGAGCAGCATTTGCCAAAAGAGCGGAGCATCAAACTGAACCCCTGAGAAACAGCTTGGACATAAATCAGACTGATGAGAACAAACCTTAAAGGCCAGAAACTATCTTTGAGTAAATATTCTTTGACATGGGTTTTCATCGTAGAGTCATGTGCCATGTCTTAACATGGAGGAAGAGTAGGAGGAGTAGGAGGAGATTTATGACCTGTACTGCAGTTGACCACAGGCAGGAGCTCTGCAGGTTTTGGCCTCACCTTTGGAGAGCTGCCACACTGTCCTTTCTTTCTTTACAGTCTGTAATGATAAGTGTTTATGGTTATAGTTCAGGCTTTATTGGATGTCATTTCCGCCCTGAATGCCCCGTGCTGGGGGGTTTATCTCCTTTTTATGTGATGAAAACAACTTTTATTGAGTGTTGTGATTGACAACATTGAAATAAATGAAAGCTTCTCTGCTTTAAGAGAAGGTTTTTGTCTCGTAACATGGTCTGTGTTTGACTTTGGTTTGGTTTCTCTCCTCTCAGTGCATATCTCCTGGATTGGTGGAGACTGAGTTTGCCTTCAGGCACCACAACAGTGATCCAGAGCGAGCAGCTGCAGTGTACGAGAGTATAAAAGTAAGAGTGTGAATCACGCTGAGCCTCAGATGAACTCACCTGTTCACTCACATTAACTCGTCTTCTCTCATCCCCCCAGTGTCTGAAAGCCGAAGACATCGCCAGTGCAGTCACGTTTGTCCTCAGTGCCCCCCCTCACGTCCAGGTATCCCTCTCTAGACGTCAAATTAAGAATGAACGAGTGTGTGATGGTGTCAGCGCGCGTGTGTTGAACTCTCCTCATTTCTGTGCTCAGATCGGAGACGTGCAGATGAGGCCGGTGGAGCAGGTGTCGTAGCAGTGAAGCAGGAAGCTGCAGACGGGAGGAGCGGACAGACGGCAGCCTCGGTAACTCCTCAGCGACCTCTGCTGGGCGAGGGAAGAAGGGAGGGGGGAGGAAACAAATCAACTACAGCTGTGTGGGATCTGCAGAGACCTGTTGGAGGAGGAGGGCTGGAGCCTTGAGGAGGCTGCGCAGAGGAAATGAAGAGGGTGGCCTCATAAAACCACTACGAGAATACTACTGAATGCTGTTTTTTTGTAAGAGCATGGTCCTGAACTGAGCTGAAACTCCAAACTACAGTAGGAACAAACAGGAGAGGAGGGAGCTGCTGCTGTGCTACGTGGTCATCTGCACGACGACCATCACTACAGAGGGAACAGAATGCCATTGATTGCACATGTTTATGTTCTGTTTTTGTAGGTCAGACGACATATCTTTGAAATTCCAGGAAGTAATTGCTGTTTATGACAAATGACCCTTTTCATTTTGTTTAAATTTTTATATATATTTTAACTTTGATCATAGCTAGATGTGGTCTCATACTCACTAACCGAAACAACAACAACAACAACAACACTGTGCCGTACTCACTCACACTAATCAGTCCATCCTGCCAACTTTACTCCCAACACATTTAGTCACAGTTTCAACCCTGGAAAAGCATCACACACACTCACACAGACACACAGACGCTCTTTTCTTTAAGCACACAAGTTGCTACCATCTGCTTTCTGCTCACGTACGTTCATTTATTCTGCACTTTGAATTCTTTTCAGAGAAGTCGTATGAGGTGAAACACTGGCAACTTATGTAGGGGGAAAAACTAACTCCATGCACATGTATACCCTAGAAATGTGTACCTTTACAGTGGAAAATTCTCCTTTAAATGAATAAATAAAAAGAATTGCCCTGAAAGGAGTTGTTATCTGTTTTATCTTCAGGAAAGAGAAAATCAGACACAAGCTGTGGACTTTGTGACAAGTGTTTTATTACACCTTACATGACCAGATTTAGGGTTTAAATCCTCATACTCCTTTTTGACAACCCTCATATATCATTGTTATCAGCAGTATTGACCTAATAAATGAGTCAGCTATCATGAGTTAGTCCACCATGATTAATCATTTTTTCTTTTTGTGAATAAGTGCTTCAATTTAAAACTTTCATAGTACATCATGTGTTCAAACGTGGCTTTCTTTTTTTAGTATCTGAACAAGCTCAGTCTGGTCACACAGTTCAAGCGCGGATTAGATGAGACTTGTAATTGCAGTAATCAAAAGTAACCAAAAGATGGCACCATTTTCAAAATAAAAGCCTGACAAGTGCAGGGAAATGTGTGTGACAGGTCTTGAGCACCACAAGTAAGTTACATCAAATGATCAGCATGTACACAAGAGCAACAGATTCAACAACAGGAGCAGAACTGTGAGGAAAGGCTCCACAAAATCCCAGAAATCAACTTCACAGGCTCAAAAAAATGGCCAATTTCATATATCTGCATGGCAGATACGCAGCAATGCATTTTCACGATCATGTGAATAATTTACGTTAACTTCTTCTGTTGAGCAGAAGTTTGAGATTTGTAGCTGCTGGCGAGTAATAATTTGTGATTAACTTGAGTTAAATGAAAACCCCTCAGTGAGCAGTGTGAGGTATTAGAAGTTGGTCTCAGCTGGAGGTTTCACTGGAATACTGACGCCGGAGCTGATGATGGATAAGGACGGGTTTCCGTAGATTCCTCCCCTCTCATAGTACGGCATCTTTTGCTTTTCATTCAGCGCGTATGGTGTGATGGACAGCTTCAGTTTCTGCAGGACAATGATGCAAACATAATATGTATTGAAAAACTGATGGCCTAAATTGTAGAAGTGTGAAATAAAGGTTTTAAAAGCAGTAAAAAAAATCCAAAACTATGGAACTTGTGATACAAGGGAAAATGGAAAAAAGGAGAGGCAGAAAAAATAGAAGTACTAGAGGGAGAAGTGGAAGAAGTTGAAGAAGTAGGAAAAGTTCAATAAGTTGAAGAGGTTGCAGAAATAGTAGAAGAAATAGATTAGAAGAAGAAACAGCTGTGTGGTTTCCATGGTAATAAAACATCAAGGGACAGTGAAACTATCTGTTTCATGACAGATAATTTAGCGTAGGATTTCTGGGTGAGACAAGGCTCTGAAACAGTCGTCACTGTGACAAAACTGTCATAACTTTCAAAAAAAGGATTTTAGTGTGAGTGTCTCAAGACTCTGGAGAACACAGTGATGTGTTTTACATGTCTGTAATGACAAAAATGTGACCAGGAGTGCTGGTTATAAAAACATTAAGGATGGTACTCAGCAGAGATTACCAATCAGTGACATCATTAAAGTCAGTTGGAGCAAAAAGCAGTTTTGTCTCAACTGTTGGCTGTACAATGACCAGAAAAGTTTTTTTTTTCTGCCTAGAGAAGCCTGGGAATGTTTTGATGCCTTCTGTATGTCAGTGATTAACATACTTGAACATTATAATACAACAATTTTTAGAAGGTAACAAAATAATAACATCAGGTTAAATGCTGTAAAGATTTTTGAGCATTTCAAACCCAAATTTAAGTCTTTAAGCAGAAGTATGCTGCAGTTTCAGAATCTCAAGCTGAAGCAGTTCTTGGTAGAACTGTATAAATCCTCCATTTATTTCAATGGGACAGAGAACTGTGAAAAACGTTAAGTATTTGAAAAGTAAAAGGGCAAGAAATGTGAAAAACACAAGCACTCTTCTCCTGAACATCCTGAACACGTTAGTCATGTCTTGGACGGTTAAAACAGAAGTAGTTCATGTTACCTGCATTAATGATCCAGGCAGCACCCACAGTGTGTGAACAGCACCCAGGGGGATCCAGATGATGGAGGCCAGAGCAATGACCCAGCCAACCCCCTGAGCCCACGGAGGGAAGACGTAGTCCTCATAGCGAGCTGGTTTGAACTGGATGACCGAGAAAACCAGGATCACCTGCAAAGGTTCAGAGAGATGTTTAGATACACGTCAAACTTCTGGAAGTCTGAAGTACAGAGAGAGAGGAGTCTGGTTTACTCACAGTGACAAGCAGTGGAGCGATGATCAGCCAGCAGACCATGAAGTAGATGTTTGCTCTGTGTCCGTTCATCTCTCTCAGGTTACTGGAAAGACGATTCACTCCTACACATCGAGAGAAAGAGAAGTTCAGTCCTTGTCTGTTTGCAGAACTAGCTCTGATGGTAAACAGTGACATTAGGGATAAATAAAGTGCATTGGTAACGCAGATCAGTGATTGTTTTGTAGCAGTGTGCTGGTTCTAATTTTGCATAAAGAAAATATCTCACTTGAGGTGAGTTTTTGGACTGAACATTGGCATTGCTGGGATCTAGTCAAACATGAAAAAAAAAAAACACTTCAGTGGGATATTGCCGGGAGGCCCATTTAATGAAAATAGTTTTTGTAATGTCTTTAAATTATCAGAAATGCTAACCACAACCAAGCCTTGTTCAAGTTAGGTTGAGTTACAGAGGTTGGCCTCTAGCCTCCTCATAGACACCTACAGGGTTCTCATCTGTCTATTTAACTGCCGCCCTTTTACAGGCAAAGCTGGTGAGTGTAGTGAAAATTGTAAGTTATATTAAAAAGCTTTATCCCGAATCCAGTGTGTGCTAATACAAACATGATTTATTCAGACCCAAGCTTGTTTTGGAACAGGCTGTAATCGTGTTTATTTCTGCTACAGAGATCATTGTCTTAAATTAGTGTGTGTGTGTGTGGTTTTCAGTGTTTCTGCAGCCAGCCTCTAGTGGACATAAGAGGAATTGCAGTTTAATTTAACACTTCTATATCATCTTCATATTTTAAGATTGGCTGTCGCTGATTTATATCTACTTAAATCATCTTCCAGCCTTTCAACCCTGACAGTGTGTCATCAAAAAGCTTTTGAGCTGTTTCCCATGGTGTCATAAGAACAGAAGTGATTTTTAAAGGCACACATGAAAAATCACAACCACTCTGACTTCTCAAACCATCTAAACCATCTTACTTCCCTAAACGATTGTAGGTTCTGCTTTTGGTGGCACAGAGTAAAGATGTGATAACGTGATTTTTACAAACCAACACAGGTTTCTAAATTCTATCCCAGCTCCAAAGAGCCACAGAGAACATTGGGTACTTATAGATTCAGAAACCAGACTCCAGCGGACCTGTTTGTGCAGGGCCTCATTATCATAACATCCATACCCACAGAGATCACTAATGAGGTGTGAAACTGAGGGTGATAAATGTTTTCCTCACCATAAATCCAGCAGATAGCTACGACTTCAAAGAATGCCAGAAACATGATGGAGACGATGGCGGTGTAATGATCCATCAGCTGGAAGATGTAGATCCCCACCTGAACACAGACAGACAGTTTGAAGGAGAAAACTCTAGAAGACGCTTTACTTTAACTCTGTGTTTGAACCAGTACCTGCATCACACACGGGATCCCCAGAAGAAAGGCGGCTCCACACACAGCCAGAACAAACAGCTCCTTCCTCTTAAAGATCTGAATCACACTCTGGTAGTATTCATCCATGAGACTGGTCACCATCACCTCGACCATGGCAAACTGACAAAACAACAACAACAACAATGATGATGATGATGATCTGCTGTATGAATACAAGTCCAAGTCTTTGAGATTCTACTGTTCTCCTCTGAACTACCTCACTGTCCAGACCCAGACACAGCAGCATGAAGAAGAACAGCACCGCCCACAGCTGAGGCACTGGCATGTTCGCAAAGGCTTGTGGGTAAACAACAAACACCAGCCCTGGACCTGGATACACAAGGACAGAGAGAGCAGGACAGTAAGAACATGTCACAGCAGCACTGAAAAGGTCAAACATCACATTAAAGTCAGAAATAATCATCTATAACTCGGGTAACTGTACCAGGCAGAGAAATAGAAAGTTACAAAATCAGTAGATCTGTTTATAATTGCCTAAATATTGACAATGGGCCACTGAGTTTCTTTGAGTAGATAAAGATGCCTAAGAGAACTCTATGTAAATGTCCTCTCATTTGCAGAGAAGCTTGGTTTAAAGTATAAAACTGTACCAAAGTCTTTTTTTTCTGTGACACATTCAAAAGTTTCCAGAGTTTCAACAAGTTGGCCATGGAAGATAATTGATTAGTTTTTTCAAAGCAGGGTTATAAAATACATATATACATGTATAAACAAGACTGAAAAAGAGACCGTTTGTTCATACCTGAAATCATTCGGAAAAAAAAAAAGGAAGTTCAAACACCAAACATTTCCTGTCATAGCTTGTAGTTGAAATTCTGAGTTCGTCTTTTGATAGCTGTTTTGTTTTTTATTCATATGAAGAATGAGGTTAAAGTCATCAAAGTCTCTTAAAGACATCTCTTAATCTTTTTATCACCGACTTTCCCGGTATTATGACTCATTTCATTGAACCTAACCTCTGCTTTTATGTACCAATAAAAAACATACTCATAACACAGACAGTGACCTGATTTTTTTGTGTGTTTGTGGACCAAAGGGGAAAAGAAAAACATTGATGTAATCCAGCAATCTCATTTCACATTTTACACATTGTCAGTTTTGTTTGGCATTTTTCATCTTCATATCCCACATTTTCAGCTTTGGTTCACTTTCTTCAGCTTCAGCATTTTAACGCATTTGCTGTGAGGAAATGCAACTTCTCTAGTCAAAATTAATTTCAGTAAGGTTGTATAAAAAATGAAATGCTCTCACCATCCACAGCTAGATCTTTGACAGGGATTCCCTGCAGATGAGACATGTACCCAAACGCAGAAAAGATGACGAAGCCTGCCAGGATACTGGTGAGGGAGTTGATGATGGCGATGGTCAGAGTGTCCCTGTGGAGACAGAAAACTTTGTAATATCAACTCTGTCTGTTCAAAAAAAGCCAAGGGAAATCAGATGAGCAGGTGAAGGATGGTGCTTTACTTTAAGATATTATTGTTGAAAGAGTTGTAGCTGGACATGGCCAAGAGGGAGCCAAAACCAATGCCAATGGAGTTAAAGATCTGAGCTGCAGCATTCACCCACACCTGCAACACAAGAGGAGGATCATTGAAAGCTGATGATCACTTCAGAATCAACCATCATGTCTCAAGATTCACTTTATTTGCCATTGCACATGTTTCCCACCCATCCAAGAAACATTAAAAAAAAAACAGAGACATATAAAAGAGGGAGAACTGTCCCAAACTGAAAAGTGTCTGCAGCTCCCTGTTTCATTAGATACAAAGGGAGAACACAGGAAGAGGAGAAGGGAGGAAAAATAACAATATCAGACTAGACTCCTCTCATCTTCTTCTCACCTCCACTGAGAGCAGCTTCTCCCATTCAGGCACGATGAAGAACTCGATTCCCTTCATGGCTCCAGTGAGTTGTACGTTATTGATCAGCAGTGCAATCAGGATAACATAGGGGAACAGAGCTGTGAAGTACACCACCTGCAGGCGAGATCAGAGCAGAGCTGTAACTCTCTGACTGTGCATCAGTCTCCTCTTTCATCTTCACTCACCTTGCCTGTTGATTTCACCCCTTTAAAGATGCAGAGGTAAATGAGGATCCAGGCAAGAATCAGGATCAGGAAAAGCTCCCAGCGCATCCCTCCTGCCTCCTCCACGCCACTGGTCTGCTCCAGCATCTTGAATCTTTGGGGACAGAAGAGACAAAGCAGCAGGATACAGATTCATGAAGACAGTTCTGAATTGGAGTGAGGATCAGAGTGGAGCGGTACCAGCAGGTGTCCCACAGGGCTCTGTTTTCAGACTCCCACAGTCTAAGTAATGATGAACTAGAGAATAAGTAGGGCTCAGACTACAGGTGATGGGACTAGGAGTGGTCTAACACTCATTGATGAGGACAGAAAACAAGTTGCAGGAGTGCTACAACTCAAACAGCCCCCCATGAGAAGCACTCAAACAGTGAACCCCAAACTAAGAAGGTGATTCCAGCTGATAAAAGAACAACACCTGGCATCTCTGTGCACAGGATCATAGTCCTTTAAAGAGCTTAGAAACCACACAGCAACATCAGGCTTAGAGACCTGAGCAGGAGACAGACACAGGGCTCTCATATCTGAACTTAACACAAAAAGAAGTGAAGTTTATGTTAGATAGTTGCTTCCTGGAAATAAACCTTATACTGTTGTGAAGTCTGTATATTTCTCTTTTAAATGGAGATAGATGTGTAAAGAACATGCATGTGTAGGATGAGCAGCAGAGTTAAGCTTTTGGATCGACCCATGAAAAATTTGCCAAATGTTCTCTGCCAATGCCAAACACCTCATTCTGCTATTTATTCTTGTTTGGTGGATTGAATAACTGAAGTCTGAAGAAACAAGATATTTTGGCAGAAAACAAGAACCTCAGTAGTATGAGGAGGAATCTTTTTCTACCACCACATCAGGAGTGGGCTGTTGTTATCCATAAATAATCAAATTTACTGTTTTACAACAAAGCAGAGAAAAAAATAAAACACATGACTGTTTTCTGATTAAAAAAAAAAGGTTTTCACTTTCATTTATAAACAGAAACAGTAGTTTTGATGGTTGTGTGTTATTTTGATTAATTTTGATGAACTGCTTTTCGATGTAAAAAGTATTGGTATTGGTATTGATATTGGTGATACTGGCCGTGTATTTAATTGGTATGGGATTGATACCAAATTTTGCAGTATCACACACCTTTATTATGAGCAAGAGACTGAATCCAGAGAGCAGTCAGAGCCTGTTTTAGCTGCTACCAGACAATCAGCTCCACCTTCATTTTAACAATGAATTACTTCCTTCTTCTTGTGGCTCTCACCAACAATTTATTCACAGGTGTGAAGCTTTTATTTTCCCAGGAGAAAAACGTTTAACCTGGTCTAAACTGGCTGCAGTTAAAAGAGTTAATGAGTGAACCCATGAAAAAAACATGTCGTTTTGCTCCAATGACTTTACACAAAATCCTCTGGCAGATACTTTCATAGAAGAGTGTCTTCTTCAAACTGCTGCAGTTTTGCCTGAAAAACCGAACCTCTGAGAGAAACATCAGCCCAGAGGTGAAGTCCTGCAGCAGAGCTGACTTCACTAACTTCCTTTAGACTGAGCCGGTCACGCCAGAAAACTCTGCTTTGACTGATAACCCTCACGTGACTCAATTAGGTTTATGCTCAGTATCATTTCTTTTATTATTTGCTTTCACCTCAGATAAAGCATGGCTGATTGTAAACAAAGCAGGCCTCTGGGAAAGTACAGCTGCAGTCTGTTTATCCTCCAGTTGGTTTTAATTTTTTGAGGTGTTATTTTTATTTTTTTCCACACAGAGAAATGTACCTGAAGAACTCCTGGCTGGCTGTGGAGGTGTAGCTGTTGTTGGTGGTGTGGTCAGAGCAGTTTGGAGTGTTCCAGGTGTTGTTGCAGCTCTGCCAGGGCAGCGGCGCCTGGAAGGAGCTGAAGAGGTAGTAAAGGGCCCAGGTGATGACGATGTTGTAGTAGGTGCACATGATGAAGGAGATGGCCACTGATGCTAAACCCACTCCTGTAAGAAAAGAAAAAAAAAGCATGTTATCCTGCAGTTTGAACACCTTTGATATGATGAATAGTGGATAAACTGAGCAGGAGTGTGTACCTTTTAATAGTGGGCAGACTATGGCCAAGGCGTGGACGGGCCCTCTGCGGGTGAACTGACCCACAGTCAGCTCCATGTAGAGCAGAGGGATCCCCAACACCATCAGCATCAACAGGTACGGCACCAGGAAGGCACCTGGCACAGTCATGGCAAACTTTTACTCACAGGAGGTTTGGTAATGTTCTGGCAAGTTCTTATCTTAACTTTAGTGAAGGTCACCATAAACTTCAGTTCTCTGACTCATCACTTTACATTTTACATCTCTATAACTGTGAAAGACAGGCAACATATTGAGAAGATTTCCTTTTAAAATTTTTGTTTTAGCTTAAAAAAAAGAAGTTACACCCATTCAAATTACCTCACAGATATAGAAAAAGTGCAATTGGAACAAATAAGTGAGAGATATGTTGTTCTCTAAGTTTGTTCAAGAGAAATTTGAGGGTTGGATTAATCATCTATTATTCTTCGAGCCAAAAAGTTTGAGGCATTTTTTTTCATAGTGATTCTTAAACACCCATTCACATATTTCCAGGACAACCTGTACATTTTCCCATACAATCAGCCTCACCTCAGAACACAGTGTTTGAATAAGAGCTGGCTCACACTGCACCGTTTGTTAACCTTTGTACCCCTCTGTGAGGTCGCACAGAGCAGGGTTTGGTGTCATAATACAGTCCAAGTTTGAAATCAGAGTTTTCTGTCTCACCTCCTCCGCTCCTGTAGCAGAGATAAGGGAACCTCCAAACGTTGCCCAGGCCCACTGCACAGCCGATACCAGCCAGAGTGAACTCTATCTGCCTGCTCCATGTGGGTCTGGTCTGCTGCAGCTGCTGCGGCTCCATGACTGCTCCCCGTGCCACCACTGTCGTTCTGGGCCCTGACTCCATGGAGTGAGGTTTACTAGGATATAAGGACAGTGGGTGATATAACCTTCCTTTTTATTATCCTTAATGATTAGCCTAGCAACAACACTCCAGCATGTGGCAGCTCCTGGCCTCACGAGCAGGAGAAGTTGTCTCAGTTATAAAGCTCGGCTGATTCCAAGAAGGTTTGGCTGTTTTTTGAAAAGCTCATTAGTTCTCATTACCTACTGTATTTGGCCAAACAATGAAGCAATCTGCACTTTATAAACAACAATACTGATTTTGTTACAGACTATTTCCTTAAACAAAGGAAAAATCTGACTCTGCAAAATTTCTTTATTCACATTCTGCTTATTTTAACTCTGAATCTCTAATCTGCACTGACAGGTTTACAGTTTTGAACATGAGTGGTGAAGATTTTTTTTTTTATCCATGCAGGAAAGGAGATCAGCTACAAGAAAAGACAACAAAAGTTTATTTATCAGTCACTCTAACCAATCTCACATACAGAATATCCAACATATCACATTTCATGAACTCTGCCTCTGTGGCACCAAAATCTCAACATCCACTGAAGATAAAGGGAAAGTCATTATATTTTACATTAAGACAACACGTGCCGTAACACAGATCGAAAGCGAGGTCATTGTGGGCACACACTACATTCCTGACCTTTATCAGGAGAAAAGATAGGACCGAAGGTTCTTGGAGTATGTAACCATAAAACTGGCAAAAGCACGCAGAAGTTTTCTAAAGAGATTTATCAAGCAGCCCATTGTTTGCCCTCATAAACGAACTTTGTAATTAAGCTTATTTCCCAGAATGATATTTATTGATTACTTGTACTGGCACTAATCTGTTATGGGAGAGAATGAGCTGAAGTTTCACAGACGGACTTTGCTATTCATGGAATGGGAGGGTAAAAATCATCACATGAACATAATAACTCACCATCTAAAACCAATACTACATTACTACTCAGACAATCATATTAACCCTGAACTGAAGGTGGGGCCTGGGAGAAATCTCAATGAAACAGAATGAAATGGTTTGGGAAATTATTTGAAGCCCTCATTGCATTGAACATAATACCAAGACAGCATGAGAATGAAAAATGTGTAATTATTTCAAATTTGGTACCAAAAAAATATTTCTGTCGGATAACTTGGTCTTCTTAAACTGCTCTGAAAAAACTTAGAGCCGAGGAAAACAACTCTGCCGTTTCCTTAATTGATACTCCTCCTGCTCGTGGACTCTTCTACTACTGAGCCATACTGTTGTAATACAAGCAGGATGTTGTCTGTCTTGCAGTTATTTTAGTTATGTTTAGTCACATTTATTTGTTTTTAGTTTTGTGGACACTCCTATTTAATTTACTGCATAGTGGAAAAAGGCAGCTTTAGCTTTAACTGCTAATATCCTGTGGTCACCAGCAAGTTGTTTTTTTGGCAACCTAAAATAAAATGTACAGCAGTTGTATTCAAAGTCCTCCCACAGCATCTATGATTTCCTATGGAATTACTTTTTTTTCTTTCATTTTTCATACAGTGATCTCCATTACAGTCATTTCTGGTTTGATTAGTGTAATGATATCCACCACAGGGTCATGTTTGTTTCTATTAATGCAGTGGTTCCCACTAGAGTCATATTTTTTTCATCGATGCAGTGATCTCCACTACAGAGCCATGTCTGTTTTTATCAATGTAATGACATCAACCACAGAGTCATGTTTGTTTTTATTAATGTAGTGATTCCCACCAAAGGGTCATATTTTAAGTGATGCAGTGAGTCCCACTACAGAGTCATGTCTGATTTTTTTAAAAATATATAATTATATCCACCACAGGGTCCTGCCTTTTTCATAATTGCAGTGATTTTTTATTGATGCAGTGATCTCCACTACAGAGTCATGTCTGTTTTTAAATGCAGTGAACTTCATGACAGAGTAATTTTTGCTCATAATGACTTTGATGTTTGAGTTTAAAGCAGGCAGTGGTGGAGACAGTCAAACGTGGAGTCTGAGCTGTGAAGCTGCTGCTGACAAAGCTCAGTCAGATGTGATTGGTCAGAGTCCCACAGCATCCTTTATTGACTTTGTGGTTTTAAAGCTCCAGGAGATAGGTAGGTCAGCATGAAATGTCAAAATCAAATCAAAAAATCAATCCCAAAACACACAGAGAGCATTTAGAAGCAGTCAAAGGGGGATATGTGTGTTCAAGTTTCTGTTTATCAGTTTAAAGAGAAGCTGTAAAATCCTGAAAAAAGCTGTAAGAGAGACAGGGGGCTCGGATAACAGCGGCGTAAAGTGCATTACAGTTATCAAGACGCTGTGATAAAATGATGTACTGAACCAGGCTACCGTTAGAAGTTTTAGGTTAGGTTATCTTAGGTTAAGATTGGAGAAGAAAGAGGCAACATGAAAGCAGAAAAAAGTCCAGAGGAGAGGAGCCTGATAACTGACGGGACCTCCCATACTACATTTGAAAACTTTAAGTAGCACAAGAAGGCCTGTAATGCTGTGGTTAGGTAACAGGGCAGCATGAGATCTTTAAGGTGTAACAGTGCCAAAGGATTAAGAGCTTTGTGAGGGAAACAGGTTCAAGATTTCATATTTTACTCTCCTGTAGTCTATTGCAGAGAGCTATTTATTTGTACTTTCTCTACAGCCAGGTTTTATTTTGGATGTGTCCTGTTTAAATCTCTTACACGTGTATCAGACAGTTTTATTATGCTGTTTAAAGGACAATATCCTTATAAAAAATAACTCATTGATTTCCAACAGTAATGTGGAGGTCAGGGTGAACTCATTTAGATTGTCTTGATAATTTTATAATAAACTGTTAAAGGCCACATGTAGCGTAACAAGTCTTTGATTACAATCAATCTAGCTCTATTGATCCAGAACTTTTCATTCACAAGAGGGGTAACACAAAGTGCTTAACAAAAAGAAAATAAGAGAATTAATCAAATGAAAACTTAAAAATAATCAAAGTAAGAGATCAGACAACCCCATCCCACCTGTGAACACATACCAACCCACACCCCCAATACAAAAACCCCTCAACATGACTGAAAATGATGCTGCCAGCCATGATGTTACCTACTCCAACATCAACAGACCCAAAACAAACCCTAGAAATGATCACACACACACACACACACACACACACACACACACACACACACACACACACACACACACAGAGGTAACACTGCTGTTCATGCACTGTGCCAACCGTTAATCAATCAGACAATAAGAATTTATTTATGTCTTTACTCGTGCAACAAAATCAACCTATTAAAATGTTACATAGACAGAAAAAACAGTATGCCCTGTTCCCTACACAAGGTCTCTCTCTCTCTCTCTCTCTCACCCCAACACAGTCAAGACAGATGTCTGTCTAACATGAGTCTGGTTCTGTCCGAGGTTTCTGCCCGTTAAAGGGAAGTTTTTCTTGCCACTGTAACTTTGCTAAAAGCTGCTGCAAAGTGCTACACTCATGGTAGATCAAGATGAGATAAGATTCCTAGTCCTGTCTTGATGTTGGTTTTCTGTCTCTGTTAATAAAATAATAATATTTTAAAAAATCTACATTCAAAGGAATCAACCTGTAAATGTTTTGTAAAGTGTCTTGAGATAACGTGTGTTATGATTTGGAGCTACATAAATACAGATTGACTGACAGATTCATTGATTCATTGAACAAAAAAGTGAACAAAAAGTTATGAATAAAAATTAAAGTGAAACAATTTTTAAAGAAAACATAGGCACTTGAGGTAACGCCATTATTAATTCTCAATGTACGGACATGGCAAGAGTAAACTTTAAAACTTGAATAAAAAATGAGACATACAAATAAAGTGCAGATAAAAAATTATAAAAGTAATAAAATTAAGAAAACACTAAAGGTGCAGCATTGTAATAAAATTTAATTGGATGATAATACTACAAGAGATAGTCCATGAAAGTTTGATAAAGTAAAATGAAAAACTTTTAAAAAGAAAAAAAGAAAAACTTCAGGAAAGTATGGAAAAAAAGAGTAAAACAATGAAACAAACAGATAACCCATGTTACTAAACTGAGATGATACAGGGATCACATCAGCTCAGTTTTAGGATCTTTAGAGCGGCTGCTCCACAGACATGGACCAAAGAAATAAAGTGATGCCTCACACTGGGTTGAAATATGAAACAGATACAGAGGAAAAGAGATGAATAAAGTATTTGATGTGTCTAATGTAATGTTACAGTAGAAACTCTAACCTCAGTAGAAATAAAATTAAAATAAATTTAAAGTGCATTATATCAGGTACTCTTTTGACTCTCCACTCCTGAGAGTTAGTGATTAAGTACAGAGTACTTACTATTTGGCATACACACAAAACAAATAAAGACAGTTTTTCTCTGACTGAGTGTCTGTTAATTATCCAAGTGCTGTGACCCTGGTCATTTAATTGACCTCTTAAATTGCGGATAGAGTCAATCAAGCTGTTTGAGGGCGTCATGTGAGCATGTATTGGTCAAGTTTGTCCAGTAAGCACCGTTGTTGTCCATTCTTTATAAATGGGTGGACGTCTGCTTCTCTCAATCATTTCTGTTTTTGGCTGTTGTTAAAGCCAAACAAGTTCATGTCCCTGAATCTGGAGGTGGAGCCCAGAATAGTCAGTTTAGCAGAGAGTATTACTTCATTAGCTGAAAGATAAATGCACCAGCATCTTCAACATTCATGTTATATATCAGTGATATTTGCAATGTTTCCAAACTGTTAAAATGTGTTTTGTTTGCTGATGACACCACTCTCTGCCGCTCTGGTAAAAACCTAGAACAGCTTCTGACTACAGCTGAAAATGAATTAAATATTCTGGAAACTTGGTTTGACAGTCATAAGTCACCTCTGAATTTAAACAAAACAAAGTTCATATTTTTTTGGCACCATAAAACTTAAAATCCAGGATGAAATCAGGGTTAATTGCATTGAAATCGAAAGTATAAATAATGTAAATAATGTGAAAACCAAAATGTCAAAAACCATTGCTATATTTTATAAAACAAAGGATATTCTCAACAAGAACTCGTTATGCAGGGTTAGGGTTAGTTACAGGTAGGGCTGTATTGGTCTCTGTTTCTTTAAAATGCTAGTCTAATAAAATAAATACATTTAAAAAACCCTTCAGTGTTGGACACAGAAGAAAAATCTGTCACTCAAAGGCATATCTGCTCAAACTAATTGTCGTAATATAACTATAAACAGTCATGTGTGAAGTGATCTGGCTCTGTACTTATCAAAGTCAAAGTTATTGATCATTATTGCATGGCTTTTGCCAGTATTGCACTTTGTATAGACTGTTTCTACAAGTCATGGTTGGCAGTGGTCAGGGTTAGTGGTATGGACCAATAATCAGGACTTAGCTGATAACAATGAGTCAAAATTCACATTCATCTGTGGGCAGAATTTACTTGATACATTTCCTAAAACAAAATGTAATCCTTAATTTCAGGGATTTATAAAAATGTTGGCAAGAAATATTAGAAATGAGATTTGCATGTGAACCAGTCAGGCCAGTGTTGCCAAACAGTACAACGAAAAGGTCAGAGTAACATGAGTAAATATGATGAGTCACTTTCCCCTCCAGCAGCTTACAACATCAAGTGATTTGATAACCAGTCTAAAGTTATCAGCATAACTGATAAAGCTATGTATAGGTAAGATTATATGATGTTCAAATCCCTCTGGATGTTGTGGTATTTGGTGACTGTGGACCACCTGCTGGAGGAAGCAGGTACTTCATTCAGCTGCTTATTCAATGGAGAAGTTGAATTTGAATCACAGTGTAAGTAAGTAATCAAAGTCCTGCTATCATCAGTTTGGACTTTTCTTTTCTGTGTTTGAAGACAGAATATTAATTAAAGAAGTCTACGTACCACCAATGTTTCAAATACCTTGGATGTTTTGAAGATTTCCTCATGTGTGTAACCCAGATGCTCCTGTCCTGAAATGATGGGAGCACCAGCAGTACCCATGAGGCCCGGCAGAGAGCAGCAGGGCTTCCTGCTTCATGTCATCAGAGGACGTGTTTGTGAATGCAGCTGCAGCCTTTATCACATATTCACAGGCCGATTGTAGAGGGCCTGAGTCTGCTCCAGCCCTGGAGCATGTTTTGTCCTCTGGTTTTGCAGCTCTCACATGTCCAAATGCAGACCACATGGAAAAGATGACTCACAGACACTGATAGGGAATAAACAAGGAAACACGAGGAAGAAGAATTATATTCTGACCTCAGCTTTCTGCTTCTGAAGGAACTTTTTTTGATCAATTTCAGGGCCCAACATGCCTCCTAAATGACAAGGGCAGGTGTATTGGCTTCAGCATACTGCGCCTCTGTTTAATCTAAGAGTCCTACTAAAGACCAGGTTCTCACCCAGCACCCTTGACCTAATCAGCTAGTTCACTAAGTAGACGCGGGCGCTGAAAGGTGTTATTATCTGCATTCCTTCGACTGGAGTCATGTTGTTGGACTAAAGTGATTATGAAAGGCTGTGTGCAGAAGGAGCTGTGTATACTTACTCAAATTTAACTCAGATCTAGTTAAATAAAATGTATTATTGGACAGGTGAACTCCTTTAAATACACACATTTGATATGTAAAATATTGGCACAACTGCTTTGCATAATGATGCTTCCACTCAGTCAAAAGAATAAATGACAGTGAAAAACTTTCTTAAGGGCTGGTGTCCAGTGATTGAGTAAATACAATGAGATCCAAAGCTTTTTGCTGTGGTTTCAGATTTAAAAACCAGTGAAAGGTTGAGATTTTCATATCTAACCAAATGATGTATCCACTACTAAATAGTCCACAGTACAGGTGTGCATTTGTTGATCCTAACTGACGCAGGATATTTACACGTATCGGTAATTACAACCACTGCTTACACTGACAACCTCAATAATCTAAAGAGACGTCATCAAGAGTTGAGTAGAGCATCACATGGTAGTGGAGCAGCGCTCTACCTCTTAGGAAAATTACTGAAAGTCTGTGTAAGTTACATGCGTGAGAGGAAATTTAAACAACCACGCCCATCTTCTTTTTTTATATATGTGATATCGTATCCCTCTGCTGTGGAGGAGGGGCACAATAAAGGGGAGGGGTCCCCTGATCAGATCTGTCAAGTTGCAGAAAATGTAAAACACATACGTCATCGAATCTCCAAAATAAAACTCAAATTGATACGAATTATTTGTGTGCTTTAACAGCGTGGAAAACTTACTTTTGAATCAACAGAGCAAATTTAAAAAGTGTATGAGCAGAAGTGTGTTGGAATCAGACACTTCAGTCATGTTCCAAATCTGTTTTTTTTTTTGTTTAAAGTAAAATTATGTCAGTCCAATTTAATGTAATATTGATTAAAAAAAAAAAGAATAAATAAAATAAGCATTTAAAATGAAAATCTAAAATAATTGAGATTGTTTACGCTCCAACTAAAAAAAAAAATTAAATATCATTGGAACACAAAAAAGTAATGGATGCACTGACTTCATATAGACAGTTAAAGTCAGCCTGTTTTCATTGAGAATCTCTTTTTATTATCATTTTTTTTAAAAAACAAGAAAGAAAAGAAAAGAAAAGAAAAGAAAAACTTACAGCTTCTCTTTTGGTCTGAAAAAGATATAAACAGATGCCCCAACGTTTTTTCATTGAATTGAAGTAGAATGTACTGTATAAAATAAAATTCAGTTTACATAAGGAATCTGGATGCCACTTTTATTTATTGCAAAATTTAACCAAAAATGTTTAAGTAGAGGAATGATGACATAAATATGGTTCAAAATGTTTGTTCGTTATTTTAATCAGTGTGAATGTTCTAAATTTTTTGTTCATCATTTAAGTATATTTCACTAAGCATACCTTAAATTTTATTGAAGTTTTAACTCAGTCATCTCTATTTTTCCTTTTTGCTTTTTTACTCCTTCTCACCTCTGGTCCTCATGGTCTCATCATAGGGTCTCGCACTGCCTGGGTTCTCTTCTCTTTTGCTTCTGTTTGGTCTGTATGATTATTTATTTATGTGGTTCATCTCAATGTTTCGCTATTTTGATTCACCATTTTTTTTTTTTTTTTGTTAATTTTACTGTGGATCGCTGCTGTAAAGCATTTTGTGAACTGTTGTTTTTAAGGGTGCTCTATAAATAAAGTCATTATTATTATTATTATTATTATTATTATTATTATTATTATTATTATTATTATTATTATTATTATTATTATTATTATTATTATTATTATTATCTCCTCTTTTCTATTCTTAATTAAAAATTTGAGCCGCAGAAGAATGAGATTATCAAGGGTAAGCTTGTTTTATTGATGTGTTGGTTGGTGTAAATATTTTTTATTTGTTTTGTTTTTCAGGACACTGGTTTGTATAAATGTGCTGTGTAACTTGTCTCACTGTTTTGTGTGTACATTGCTGAATGGAAATAAAATAACATTTCAAATATGCATTTCAATGTTTTCTCCGTGTGAATCTCATTGTTGACAAATATGTGAATTATAAATGGTCTCTACAGGAAAAAACAGATGATTAAGCTTTCTGCATCGGGATTTTTTTTCTAGGATTGATACATGTTCGAATGATTTAAAGTTTACATTCTTCGATTGGTGTTAATTATCGTCTTTTATTTTGAAAAGTAAAAGCGGAAACGCGTCGTTAACTACCCTCGCGCTTGTTGCAGCCGTTTCTCGTCTGTTTGTTGAAAAAATTATCGATTAGTGAAAGCTGCTGAGAAAAAAAACGTCGGAAAATAGTGTTTAAGGGCAAAAATACTTTGTATGCGTCGAGTGGGTTTGGAGACGTGTGTTTTCTGTCGGTAAAATGGGAAACTGCCACACCGTTGGACCAAACGAGGCCCTTGTGGTTTCAGGTAACGTTCAGACGATGTTTCTGCTTCTTCTCTGCTCATGAGGCTCCATGAAGGGCTCACAGGGAGGAAACCAGGCACCATCTAAACACTCTTACTATGATTTAAAACCCTGTAGTCTACATTTCAACTGTGTATTATTACCAGAAATAGTGTGTACACGCAACAAACAAACTAACAATTTGATATATTTGGGCAGTAGAGACGTCCATCCCCGAATGGGATGGAAAAAAGCAAATTTATTCGTATTTCTGTTACGTTTATAAATAAAACATCTGTCAAATATTTAATATTAGTGGGACGTACAGCCGGTAAATGATGGTAATTGGAAAGGCCACACCGTTCATTGTTTATATTTTTCTTCCTATGATTTTCTTTTACTTTCTCTTGATAAAGCCACCTGTTTTCCCTTTAAGATAAAACTATTTTATAATGAATCATGTAAATAAGTTCAAGTTTATGTTTTTTTAAATTGTCTGTGTTCTAGTGATTGTGGTTTTGCGGGGTTTGGTTCCTCATCTGTCATGACATTTTCAATGTTTTTTCCCCTTTTAATTGCTTTCATATGCACCTTTTTGTCACGCAAGAGGAGCAGATATAAACCTTAGTAAATTGACTGAGATGTCGAAAATGTTGTTGGATGAGTTTAAACATGGTGTTCGTTTTTCATGTGGGGTGGTGTTGGTGGTATAACATGGTGGATCTCTGCGGTAGAAGGACTACAGCACATTTAATTAGGTTACAAGAGAAGCCATGACTAACTCTTCTGCAGATGTACCACTGATACAAGACACATGAGACTTACCTCACTCCAGACAGACCCTTCAGAGTAAACAAAACCAGAGGCCTGGTTCTTAGAAAACCTGGTACAGGAAACAGCTGGATGAAAATGTATGGAAGCCCCAAGTAGACATGTAGCTGTACATTTTATTTAAACTTTTAAAGGGTTGGATTATGTTTCTTTAGAGCGGATGTACACATTTAGTCAACCTAATGAATGAAGTCGTCACCTTTTTTGACCTGCAAAAGAATAACGTTTGACAGTTTGGTTATTCTTAATACTTTTAAAGTCGATGGTCTACGATGTCTGTCAAATGTTTTGTTTAAAGCCAGGTTTGTACTTCTGTGTGGAATCAACTGTGTAGACTTTGCTGTAGATCAACAGGTGCGTGTGATAAACCATCCCCAATATCCTTCATGGTTCTAGACTTGTATACCATAAAAATTGAGAAGCTGCATTAACAGAAGCATTCTGGGTATAACTTTTGAGCTGTAGCTCAGCTGAACGGCTGGGAGGGGCTAAGGTGGGCACAGAATCTGGAAACAAAGTTGCAGAGGTTAAAAACGAGCGCTTAGCGACCCAATAGTAGAATATGTGGCCAGGAGAAGAGTGGCATCTTGTGTTTGAAAGTTTTTTGGTTTTATTATAAACTGTGCGAAGTGTTTGGTATCACAGTTGTCAGCTCCAGGTCTGTGTTGCCCTTATTTGATGCAAGAAACCTTGTATGTTAACTGATGTGCACCTCCTTCTAGGTGTAACCATGCAAAAAAAAAAAGTATCCTTTGGACTGATTAATGACAACATGTTTCAGCTTCAGTGTAACATAATGCACTCTGAATCACTGAAAGGGGTAAAAAAAAAAAACAGGAAGAGTAGAGGCACAAGGAACAGTTTATCTGATAATCACGCAAACAGAAAAAGTGCTCCAAACTGAGGTGTGAGGTCAACACAAGTATAAGTGTAAACCAGACTTCAGCTGTAGCACCGCCACCCTACACGAATCCGAGCTGTGTTAACTTATAAGGATGGGTACCTGTCATTTTTGAAGTGATATGGTAATGATTCCCGTTACCTTGGAATTGGTGCCAGTAGTCAACCGCACCAATTTCAGGTACTTTTGTGTGTTTGTGCAGTAATGTTAATTTGTGTAATGATAAAATCTCAAAAATATTGACAGACATACAACCATTTATTTCTCAATATATAAACTTAAACAAAAATATCAAAACAACATTCAGCTGTTTGTACTGTAACATCGAAAATTTCTTCAACACAAAAACCCTCGACTAAAATGAACTACAACTTAATGACTGAACTACAACAACAATGTTTTTTCTTAATGCACCAATTGAAACCCAGCTCTGCACACTCCATGTCCATATCCAGGATGGAAAAATCACCTACTCTTCTACTCTCTCACAGTCACATGGATGTGTTTAGGTACTGAAACATAGTAACGTTTGACTTGACGTGAATTGGTACCACTGACGGGATTTGGTCGGTACCTATAAAAGTACCTGCTTTGGTACCCATCACTACTGGCATTGATTACTGCCAGAATGACATAATATCATACATATGAATAAAAATAGGCATAATTGTGGTATGTAGTGAGTAAGTTGTATTTGGCTGTGTGAAGAACCACCATCACCTGGAGATTTGGACAGAAACTTTTAGGGAGAAATGAAGCTCTGTTTATGTTTGATAGAATCTGCAAACCAGTGTGATGTGTTTTACCTGCAGACTCTTTATCTGTTTGACTACTCCTCCAGAGTAGTCAGAATTTAAATTTCCATCTTAGCAACTCGGAAGTTATCCTTTGAACTTCAGCTAACATACAACAAAACTTATTCACCTTAGATCATTTCTGGTGACTAAAAAATCAAAACTGTTTCTGTTTTGATGTTTGTTTTGTGCATTTGCAGCTCTGGGAATATGAATTAAAGTCTTCTAGCATCACAGAATGTGGGTATCTTGATAAAGAGATGGATTAGTCCATGAAAACATCTGGAAATGACTCCTTATGGTGAAAATGGAATGAATCTAATGTATGATTGGGTGTCTACTCCGGGCTTCCGTAGAAATCTTAGATGACCATCCTCAGTGGGAGCAGATGAGTTTCTCACACTCTGGTCATTGAACTGATGTTGATCTAAAGCAGACTCAGGCCTCTCTTTCTGAAGTTGTTGACCTTATCTGTGTTGGAAACTCTTGCCCCACTTTATGAGTGTGCGTATTGTATAAAAGCTCTCCTGTAACTGGATCTGTCAGCGCTCTTTTTTGTCTAATCAAAATAAGAGAGAAGCAGCTTTGGGACTTTCCATTGTAAACAGAGGTTTGAGAGCATGTTTGTTCGCTCACAGAGGACTGGGAGCAGAGATGTGTGGGCGAGAGCTGCAGGGCTGGATCTCAACATTTAGGCAATTCCACAAATGTGAAAAAAACTTTTGTGTAAAGAGTGTGTGTGTTGCAAGCTCTTGTTGTGACAGGACTGTGTTGCTTGTGTAGACTCTCATTCATTCGTGTGAAGCCCCTCCTCCAGCCTGCGTGCTGTAAATGCCATCAGGAATCCCAGTCATGCTGGTGGTATGGAGTCGTGATCTAAAATGGTGAGTGGCTTTAAGTCAGCCCATAGGATTCAGACAATGGGAATGAGGAGGAGGAGGGGTTTTAATTAGAGAGGCATTCAAACAGCACTCCTACTCTGTGTAGATCACAGATTGCAAGAAGCTGAAAAGTTGTACTTTTTTTTTTATTGACACATGTTGAGAACTGTCAACATGAAGATCACATGACAGGATGATTCAGTTTGTCATCATCACACTGATCATTGCTCACTTTCTAAGTTGAACCCTCTGTTCTTTTCCTGGTCAGCACATTGTTACTCTGCTATTTCCTGAGGGATGTCGCTCGGTCACACCAGGAAAAGGAACTTCTTGTCTGATGTAAAGGATGTGTTTGACTGAGATTCCTCTATAGAGTCTTTTACCATTGGCTGTGGTGACAGAAGTGTAGATCTATGTGTGTGTGTGTCTGATATGTATTTATGAGCCCTGCTGTAGTTTGTGGTGGTGGTGGGAGAATGTGTCAGTAAAGATAGTCCACCCAGCTCCTCCCCCTCTGTCGGTCAGTTAACGCGTGACAGCTGGGAATGTCACACGAAACACTGCAGATTAAAACATCAGACTGGGGCCAGAGGGAGGGGCTGCATGTGTCGCCAAGTTTAACAAACTTCTACTCCAGAAAAACTTCACTTTAATACCACTGTAACTGTGAATTCACTCAGTGTGGTGGTGAGTGAGGGCACATCAGGGTTTGATATCACATGTTTCTGTTGTGTTCTGTGAGCGATTAAAGGGGGAACTCAAACAGCCACAACTTTTGTTTCATAACTCTGGGTCTTTTTTACCAAAGAGTCTATAAAAAGTTTGGAATCAGCTGAAATCAGTGTGAGAGGCTGTGGTGGAGATGATGGTTCAGGGTGTCACTGAATCTGCTTTTTTATGTTGTTCCCCCTTGAGAACAAGTGTTCACACTCTACAGTATTTTGTTGTTTATTTCTGATGCAGCATGAGTTCCTGTAGCTCAAAGGTAGTGTTTATAATATGTTTATTAACACAAAGAACAGCCAGAACCAGCAGTAACCTCACAAAACAATCATCTAGAATAAAATATTGTAGTTAGATTTAATTGGATTTTAGAAACACTTTGACTCCAAGGAAGCTCGTCAACTGATCAGACACAAAACATCACATCATGACAAATAAACTGTGTGAAATTATTTGTTGAAGTGCAAATGGGATGTTGCAGTTTGTTGATGTATTTGTTGAGTTGGTTTAAGAAAAAGAAAAAAAAAAGAAAAAGTTTCTTCACCTAAACCCAAAAGTCTGTTTCTCAGACAGATAACAGGGTCTGACATTAACGGTTGCTTGAATGACTGGGGCAAATAAAACCTGTAAGGACGTGCCCAGCCCCAAAGATTTCCTCCACTGCATTCTGCACTGCAAAAACTGATACCAGAGCAAGTTTTTTGCCTTGTGTCTTGTAAAAATTGTCTTATTAAAATTGATACAAGCCACATTCAGGTCCAGAAACATGTTATTTCAAAATATATAAGGACAAAAATGACACCTGAATGCTTGTAAGAAGTGAAAAAAATCTTGCAACAGAGTAAGAAGAATTTGCTTGTCATGTTTCTCGAAATGAGAATCATATGTTAATACAAAACATGAAGGAGTTAATTTTTATTACCCCAATTGCAGATTTTTTTACTATTTAAAAGATATTCAGACATTATTTTTGTTTGGTGAATGTGGCTAAAACTAAGCCTGCAAGTACATTTTTTCTCCTAAAAATAAGACAAAAACTCTTGCTTACATTTCAGTTTTTGCAGTGTAAACTATTTTTCTGCTCCATTTCATAACTTTAATCTAGTCTTGTGTCCTCTGATGTGTTTTTTGAGCTCTCACATGTTCACATCATGATAAAAACATTTATTTTAATACATCAGCAGTAAGAGCTGTTGAGTTTCTGCAGAATGTATAGAGCTTTAGCTTTAAACAAGCAGCCTATAAACAGTCCAAATGTAGTTTCATCACTAGACAGAAATTAGTTTGTTTGTGACTTTGACAGAAAATGTAAATGCTCACATGATTTACAACATGTTGCATTTCAGCGACGTAATTAATACATTTTACCACAAAGCTGGGGACTTGATATGCCTGGACCTCTTGTCTGTCTGTTGAAAATCTACAAGCGTTTGTTGTGTATTGTATAGATAAAGGGTGTTTCATGGTGTTTTTTTATTTATTTACTTGACTAACTGGTTCACATGACCTGTCAGAGAACAATAACAAACCACTTTGTATACAAACATGTGCAGGCGACATTTATCAGAGCTGATGATGTTCAAGATGAAAAGGACCAGAATCAGAGAGAAATGAAACATCTTTTCCTCAGAGAGCTGGCAGGTGTTCCACATCTGGTCCTGTTGACGGGAGCAAACACAAACACTGCTCGGCTGCAGTGACTCAGTCCATCATAGTAACCATCAGAGTGAGCCAGGAAGAGGAGGAGGAGTATCAGATCAAGAGAGTGGAAGTGGCAGCAGAAAGCAGACAGCGAAAGCTCCATGTGCAAGACAAGAGGAACTCTGATTGTGGTGTTGTGGTCAGAAGAATGGAGCTTGTTTTTGAGTTTCACAAGAGCACATGATCGACTGAAAGCATGAACAGATAATGGGAACGAGGTCAATGTCTGACACATCCTTTCACTGTCTCTACCACTCAGAGTTTGAGACCATGAACAGGATCTTAACCCAGTAATGACAGAGGGAAAGACACGTTTGTTACAATGAAGCAACAGCTATGCTAGTTCTTTAAACCTTGTTGTGAGAGGATTTTCTCACTTTTAGTTTTGTTTTTTCAGTGCATGCTGAGGGAAAATCTGTGACTCCTCTGTGTTCAGCAGTGGGTCTTTCTCTCCACTCAGATAGCTGCAGAGTAACGTACGCTGAGAGTGTGTGATTGCAGTTTCCTTGCATTGATTGTAACGATGTCACATCTTTTTCTCCTCTGTTGTCTCACAGGTGGCTGCTGTGGCTCAGACCAGAAGACGTATGTAGTGGGGGGCTGGGCTTGGGCCTGGTGGCTCATCTCTGACATCCAGAGGTAAGGCCTTTCTGCTCCGGCTCTGGACCACAAACTGTGTTTCACCAACCTCACACTGCTCAGTCTTAGATAGTGCTCACAGGAGGTGTCCTAAAGCTGAAAGGAAAGAGTACCAGCAGGTTTATTGGTTAGAAATTAATCAGAGCAGGGTAGAACATAACTAAGTACTGCTGATCGAGGGCTGGGCATTACACAAATACTTCAGTCATACGTTACAAAAAAATTAAAGAATAAAACCATAGTCACATAAAAATATGCTCTTTCATGTCTAAATGATGTCATTGTTTCCTGCCTTGAAGCTACAGTCTTGCCTATTTCTCTGGTCACCGTCTGTTTCCTGTTATCCATACCCTGAATCCTGAGCCCGCCCCCTCCTCTGCTCATTCATAACAACACGAAGTGTGCAGAGACAACATGGAGTCAGAAAGGATGGAAGCAACACATCTGAAGAGTGGCTGCTTGTAGAATGAAAAACAGTGGTTTGATTCTTTGGGGGTGGTTTAGACTTTTAGAGGAGCAGCTGGATAAGTTGTGTAGAGAATCAGACTAATAGGTTGCAGCAAAACGTGCGGGCACAGTAAGTCTCTTTCAGCATTTCACCACAGCACCACAGAGTGTATCACAACAAGTTTACAACGTTCTACTCTGATACCATCCATGACGCAACATTTACCCGCCACTTACAGGAGGCTGTGCTCTTATAGAGGACGGTGAACGGTAGAGCAATTTTAAGAAAGCAGTGGTTCACCATGTTACGTAAGAAACAGAGAAACAGGACGACTTTATACAACAGTTCACCACCACAGACCCAAGTAACCTGTTTCAGTGTCAAACTAACTTTATAAGAGAAGTACTGACAATATGCACACTGAAGTCAGAGATCCTTACACAGAAAAGTCTCACTTCATTCAGACCATCATGTAACTCAAATGGATCTGTGAGACAAATATGAGCATGACAGAACATTTCACTGGAGATTAAAAGTGCCAAACCAGTTATTATCCCTAAGATCACACTGGGATGCCTCACAAGCTGTAAGCTCGACCCAGTGGGAGTTTTTCACCGCAGAAACTGAAACCTATGCCAGCGTTTAGTAAAAACACTGTCTTCTTCCGGTAAAAACAACTTGTTACACTCAACATGATCCAAATCCACCTGACAAGTTTAGAAATGTATTTCAATTAAAAGACAGAAAATTCACCCAAATTGTTTGGAGTTCATAAAAAAAAGTCCCTTGATGGGGAAAGAAAAAGTCAGCTTCTAAAGTTTCTTAAGACTATATGTGAAAATAAACCACTAAATTCCGTACTGATGTCAAGATTTCCAGGCATCATTTTGTCTTTTCACATCTGAATTTAAGATGTTTTGTGAACTTTTTGGGTGCATATTGATTCCTAGAAGACATTTTTATGTAAGTTAAGAAACATGTAGCAAATAACAGGAATGAAGTTGTCGGAGCAGCTCTGTGCTTTGGTTACAGACTTTATCTGGGCATTTCTAAAATAATGTTCAATCCATCAAAAAAAAATGTCAGGTCTAATGGTGAGAAAAAGATACATATTACAAAAAGTAACACTTTCAGAATGGAATGCTTATCAGCCACAAGATGATAATAGTCTAGGAAATCAATAAAGTTAGAAATATTGTGTATCAACTGAAAAATCAGGCTTTGAATACTGCCCAGCCCTTTATTGATCAGCAGTTAATTTTCTGTGAATCCTCTTTCCATTGACCTTGTGTTAAAAAAAAACTCTCTTTAGGACACAGCGTGTGTGTATTCTATCCAAGACTGAAAATAGGCCCCAACAAATGCACTTTTCGTGTAACTAATCAGGTTAGATTTCACTAACAATTAGAGAATAATTTCATAATTGATTCATTTAGGACTTAAATGAGTGTTTTTGACATTTCATCTGTGTTAGAGCGAGAAAAATAATGTTTATAGATGTGTTTGATGAATGATAGGCTGTGAATGGAAAATAGATCCTCAAGAGCAAATATTTACTGAATATATAAACAAAGCTCCTCTTCACTTTTGGCTGCTTCCAAGCATAGATTCATTAATGCGGACATGGACGGATAGCGTTTGGCGTTGAGACACACATAACATTTAAAGAACTTCAAAAATTTTCTCGACATGTTTTTGTTAAAAGTTAAGGAGTTAGAAATAAAATCTTTGTGTCTGTTAGTGGTAGAAGAGAAACAGATTTTCTGAAAAGCAGTCAGTGATAGTTTTTCCTCTGATCTTAAATCCTAATGAGGATGTTTAAACCACAGCTGAAGCAGTCAGAGGGAGACAGATTGTTTGTCTGACCTCGTTTAACTTGAGTGGAGCTGCGTTTGTTTCCTTTAACTATCCTCAGAGTCAAACATGTGATCAGCTTCACTGACTCTCTTTCTGTTCCACTGACGAGAAATACATCTATTTTGTGTTTTCTAACACACGTTCACATTATTTAAAAAAAAAAAAAAAAAAGATCAGTTAAAGATGTAGTTGAGATATGCAGAGAAGCTGAAGTAAGCTGGGTGTTATTTCTTGTCTGTTGAGCTCTTGGTTTTCATTGATTTGTTATTTGGTGTCTGCCTGCCTCTCTGTCTCTCCTTTGCTAACCTGCTTTGCTTGGTCTGATGTGGATCTCACCCCGTCTCAGCCTGTGTCTCCGTCAGGTTAACCCATTTCCCTTTAAGTGCTGCTCTTTGTCCTGAGTTGCTAGGAAACCTGAGGGTAGACATGGACAGTCAAATAAAGTTGATGCATGGCTGGACGTATAACTCCCTGTTTGGAGACACAGGCTGCCTCAGGGAGCCTTTCTTAGTCCAGCATGTTGGTCATGTGCAGTTTGGTTAACGTCAGATGGTAAAATAAGGAGAGACGATTCTCCCCTGAGTGCGGCCTCTCTCACTAAAAGCCCCGCGTGTGTACGCTGGAAGCTAAGCAGCTTTATGGACACAGAGGGGAGCTGTGTGGCTTCCCGCTTGTGATGCAGTAATCATGTTAATGTCCAGGCCTGTGACTCATTGATCTAATTCTTCTGGAGGTGGAGCTGCTCGCCAGAGAGTCTCCTCATCTGCTGCAAACAGCCTCCACAGTCCCATGACTCCAGCATCAATGGATAACAACAACAACAACAACCGTTTTTATTCAAGAAAAAGCAGATCTGGCTGCTTCGAAGCTGACACACAATCTCACATCAAAGGACAGTCAGATTCCTGTGTAATCTCAAAACAATGTCATCATGGAGCAGGAATCCTGTCTGCATCGATCTGTGGATCCTGAACTTTGCTCCACTTTATGTAAATATTTACAGAGAACAACAAAAACAAAGTGTTTACGTCAGGAGGAGTCGCATTTCATGTAAATCATTGACTCTATAGTGAGATGTGTGTCTTCGTACTCCAGTTTAAAAAGTGAAGCCAAAACAGCTACAGCTCAGTCACACCCCTTATTTAGCAGGTTTATCACTCTCCTACACTTAATTTACCTTAGCAGATGATAATGAAACTGTTTGCCCTCATACTGTGCATAGCTATGGAGAAATTGGTATCATAACCTTAGACCTAACCTTTCTGCTCTGAAGTTGGACAGTTTAATAAGGGGACTAATGAAGACTTTGACTTTTGCTGCCAGCCCCAAGTGGCCACTCAAGGAACTGCAGTACTTTACACGACAGCTTGGTTATTAAAAAAAAAGAGTACCTGTGCTTTTTGAGAAGCAACATTAGATGATATTTGTAGTAAATTTGAAGGACAAGAATGGAGATTGACCAATCAGCTGATTAAGTAGATTAACCAGAATTACGGATGCACTGATACTGATACCAGTATCAAGTACTGGGCTGATTCCATGCCACAGTACTTGTGCTTGTGAAAGTAAGCCGATTACTATGACATCTGATACTCAGCAAGTTGCCTTGTCATTGGCCCAGGTAGACGACTGTTGGCTGTTGAAATATCAGAAACATGTGCGAGTGCATCGTGGTCTTCATTTCATTTGTCAAAATGAGAGAGTGAGGAAATAAAGATTTCCCAAAGTCACTAGAACTGCAGTGATGATAAGTATTGGGATCAGTACTCTGTATCGGTGAGTACTCAAATGTAAGTACTTGTGCTTGTACCCATTTGAATCAAATGTAAACTTAAATAAATTGACGCAGATCCTTAGGGTCAACACTTTCTTGAGCTGAAAGCAGGATAGGCTGGAGGTCAGGTTGTGTCCCTCACCCCCTCCCCTCCTCTCTCTTCCTCTTCATCTTGGTTACTGACATTCCTAACAGCTGTTGTCCAACTTACTGTTTTGCCTCTGCTATTCCCGCCTGCCTGCCTGCCTGCGTAGAATGTCTCTGGAGGTTATGACCATCCTCTGTCGCTGTGAGAATATCGAAACTTCGGAGGGTGTCCCCCTGGATGTGACAGGGGTGGCTCAGGTAATGCATCCCAAAAGACCCCCCCTAAATCAAAAAGCTGCCAGCGGCTGGTGCCGGACACCGAAGGAAGACTCAGGGAGAGGGTTGAACTAACCAGCTAACGTCTGTGTGTGTTTGTTTTTCTCACCTTCACGGCTTTTTTCTTAGGCAGCAGACGGGGACGCTCGGCTGTCACTCTCGTGGGCTTCACCATGAAGCTCAGCTCTGAGTCATTCATCAACGGGGCAATGAAGGTTTTAAGAACAGCTTCAAAGAGGCTTCGTAGACCAAATTTGAATTTGATCCACAAAAACAAAAACCTGAATTTTGGGTGGCGTCTGACTTTGCTCCGTTGTTAGTGATCTGGAGTCCTTGGGTGAATGGTTTCACTTTGTCCTCTTCTTTTCCTTGTGTTCTTGGCCCTTCCCTTCATTTGCTTTGTCAATTTTTATTTTATATTTTTTCCACGTTCTTCACAGGATAACGCTTGAGATTATGACCCTGCAGCCCAAGTGTGAGGATGTAGAGACAGCGGAGGGTGTAGCTATTACTGTCACTGGGGTGGCTCAGGTAAATCACCACACTTTCCTGGGAATGCCAGTTCAGACTCCACTAACACCCCCACACACCCACCCCTTTCTTTACACACCCTCCTCTTTCCTCTGGCATCTCCCCATAACCACAGCACAGGTGGGCTGGAGTGGAGATGCATACCTGTGCCTCTGATTTAGACTCTGGGTCAGATGTTTGCATGATAAACCCTCATGTCCAGGCACACCTCTTTGAACTGACCGAGCTTTCATTCAGACTGACAGTACCACATGACCGCTCTTTAATTCAATGACACCCTTTGTGTCAGTTAACCCCTCAAACTGGTCCTCCCAGTCCACATGCCAGCATCTCACTGCTGCACACCCACACCACCACAGCCCCCTCACCTTCTGTTGACTCTGTGTTATTTTCAGTCTGAACTTGGTCCTAGTTGAACAAACTGATGTGCATCTCAGTGTCTGTCAGTGTTTTTTTTTTCTTTATGTGTCAGCTGTTTGGTTGTTTAAACTGTTCTGTGCCATATTATTATTATTTCAGGCTGACAACTATGTGATGTAAAAAAGAAAATCCACCTTCAAAAAAAGTCACCTCTCAGCTCAGGGGTGAAATCAGGCGACGTGCTGAGAGGGCTGCATTCCTTAAAGGAGCATTCCCAGGTTTAACGTTCTCTCTTTCTCAGCTGTTGCTTCATGTCAACCCCACAATCCTTCATTCCTGTGTCAGTCTTATCTCCTGTCCTCCAAACAAAGCATAAAAGCTCTGAAATGATCACCTATAGTTTCTCCACATTAATGCAAGAAATCAGGATGGCAAGCATCAAAATAAAATAGTTTTACTCATAGGCTTTTTTCAGTACGTAATAGCCCATTGGAGGCTCAAAGTCTTCGTGTGTTTTCTCACGTTTCTGCTGATGGAGTTTATTTGTTGTGGAAACACTGAAACAACATCAGGAGACATTTGAGAAACATGAGGCAAAGCTTTCCTCATCACTAACACTTGACCTCCTGTTGTTGCTCTTTCCCTGAGCACGCAGACCCACACTGCAGACCTCTGCATGTAAAGGAGCTGCGGGGAAAAGGACAGGTGGAGTATTTGACAAACTGTAAACATGCTTTACAGACTTTAAGTATTAAGAAAATCAACCATCCTGCTTTAGATCTTACTTTTTAGATAGCTGTGTGTAAAACCAGGTCAAAAATACTGCAACAAAAGTGATAGTTAATATATATCTTTGTTCTCAAGGAGATCTCTTATTTGTGTGTTTGTTTTTGATTTGTGTGTTTTATTTGTGTGTTCTTATATTTTCAGCTGAAGTTGTATGAAGTATGTAACAGACTAAGATAGATATTGGTGCCTCCATATTATCTACAAATGGTAACAGGACAATAATTGAAATACAGTAACTTAAATCCTTGTAAATACTTCCAATGGGCAGGTGTCAGTCAAAAGTAAGAAACTACACACTGCAGAAAAAAGTTTTTTGTTCACATTTTTCAGTTTTGAAGAAAGCAGATTAACGCATGTACAAGACAAAATCATAAACAAATAAATGAAAGGAGCATATACATGGATCGAGTTGATGCAGAAGTTCCTCAACCGCCTGGGTGGCAGGAAACTATTCAAACCATCATGAAAAAGTGTAAGTTAGCAGTGACTATAGAAAAGAAGTTTTGCTAGAAATGTGCATCCCTAATATTGATACATTTACAAATAAACTGGTGAGTAACTGCCTGAAAATAAAATATTAGTAAATATTGAATGAGTTGTCACTTTCATATCTACATCAGGAGCGTTTCCCCTTCTATTGAAGTGTCTGTCCAACACTATCATGATTCTACTTGTCACAGAGCAGACAAACCAGTTTGGGCAGTACGTGTGGAGCACCTGGATTAATGATAGATCTGACTTAATCCACAACACAGTTTCCATATGGGCACTTTGAAGTGTTATCACAGCATCGTTTTTGGGGGAATAGTAAACCTGAGGTGAACTCTTCCCTTGGTGCAAACACGCTCTGCTCTCCAACAGTAAATCATAGATGAAGACAGAAAGTGCATGTGAGCAGCCTCCTAATCCTGTAAAGTGCACCTTTCCATCTGCAGCTCCTGTAAATGAGTTAAATCATATTCAAATTATACTTCACTTGACTCACGCCTGTAATTTCAGCCAGGTCAGAAGATAATAATCAGAACTTGCTCCATGAGTAGCCATAGGAAGCCTGTTGTAAACAGCTGCATTTATCTTGTCTGGAAACTTTCCCATCCTCACATGTGCTGTAAAGGTGACCGTTGTTTTAAGGTGGATTTTCTCTCGAAGAACAGAAGTCCCATCATTCTTTGTTTTACCGTTATTCAACCGTTTTGTGCTCTCACTCATTTCCCTTTTTTGTGAGCATGCCAGTTGGTCCTCTGTCTGTGTTTGAAAGGCGTCGTCTCATTATCAGTTCTGTGTGTTAGCTGCAGCCATGCCTGAGTTCCTGTCCTCTGTGTTCTCCTACATGCATGCTGACAATGAGCCCACTGTTTGGAGCTGAACAGCCCCTCACTCTCACACAGTTCACTTCACAGAGAGGCTCGTCATGCCACCGTTTGATTGGGCCAACCTAAGCTGGACCATTGTGGAGGGTGTCCCGTGGCAACAGGAAATATGTGCTCCTCTTAACTTAGAGTGACACATACGTTGAGACTGAGAGGGAGGCACCCTGGGCAGATTTTAGCCAAGCAGATAGTCACAGCTCGCCAGAAACTGAATATAAACCAGCCTCCTCGTTATATCACATCTAAACTGTCTGGGTATCCTCAGTGGAGCATCAGTTAAAGAGCAGATCTCCACCTTTAAAGAGTCTTGGTAGAAACATGGGTTTATAAAGAGGTGGGATAGAAAGGTTTGGATGCCATTCTGTTTTAAATTTCCTGTACTCTGCGTCTCCTGGAGAAGCTGTGGGTTTGAAGGAGGCAGGAGGAAGGGTGGTGTCAGGGGGAATGTGGGGCGTGGGGGGCAGGAGGTCAGCAGTAAAGATTGCAGTCGCACACAAGTCTTCACTCCAGCGTGGGCTGCAGCACAGCGCCCCCTGCTGTCTGTTTGTATGGACTGGCCTGTGTGTGTGAGTGTGTGTGCGTGTGTGTGTTTGTGTGGCTGGCCTGAAGCCTCTTCTGTTTTCAGACGTGTTCTCTTGGAATGACCACCATCTTTCCCGACTTTGTGTTGCTCTCATTTTGTGGTTTGAGTGCATGTTGCAAAAAGCGAACCATGTGCAGACCTCTCGCCTAAGGACCCAGCTCACTCTCTGTGTTTTTTACAGCTCCAGTGGAGTTCAACTTGTGTCAAAACCTTCTGTCTTACTCCATTTTTGATTTCTGGAGTTCAGAGTGACTCTGTCTCTGTCCCTGGGTGTTTTTTTATTGTGTTCCTGTGTAAACCTCAGGTCATTGATTTTTCCCTGTTTGAATTTACTTTAAATGATCCCACTAATGGTTTTTCCTTACTGAACTCCTTTAATTGTACTTTATCACATACATTGTTTTCAACAGAACATTGCATTGAACATAACCCTGATGTTTATGTGTATAACACTAAATGAAACTGATTTTCTAAGAGCGTTTGTTGATTGTATCTTGAAGAATAGTGTTCAATTGTAAGTGCATTGTTTGTCATTAACACCCTGAGGGCAGGTTTGGGGTCACTGATTGCATCAGATAAATAACCAATTATAAGAGACAGCAGCAGTCTGCTTTGTTTGATAATGAAAGCTTTCTTTATCTAAGTGCTTAATTATTTTGTGCTTTGAAGCATCACTAATTTACTCCTCAAACTTTGGTGCCAGCACAGACTTTAAATAGAGCTGACCTGATTCAGTTGACTCCATCAACATGACATGTCACTCCAGCTGATGGAAGCACAGACCTGATTTTTTCACTACCCCTCTATTTTAAATCAATATCACAAAACATCAAAATGTTTGTTGTGTCAGTGAAAATGCTGTTTGATAACCTCTGCAGGAGAAATAACTCCAACAGAGGACAGTTGGACTTGTCAGCTCTTTTCCCAAACCCTGACTCTATCTGCAGTCCCTGCTGTGCTGTTTTAAAGCATTTACAGTAGTTTTATTTGTTTAAATCAGACCTGAAGCCGCTCATTGCAGAGCAAATGATTTAAAGTCAGTTTGCAGCACTTTAAAACAATCTAATCATTTATGCATCCGTGTCACTGACTGACTGCAGATTCTGTTTGTTCTCTCTTTAAATGTTTTCTCTCTTTTTCATATTAATATCATTCCTGATGTTCTAAGTTTAAGTTGAGTGAATTGTGCTCACATATCAGATTGTAAATGTTTGTAAGATGAGAAAGCAGAGTTTGTATTTGTTCACCCACGTCTGTCTGTGTTTGTTTGTGCCAGTGTTTGTGGATGTGTGACCAGCTGACCCTCTTTGTTCTGGGCTCAGGTGAAGGTGATGACAGAGAACGAGCTGCTGGGTTACGCCTGCGAGCAGTTCCTGGGGAAGTCAGTGGTTGAAATCAAGAGTGTCATCCTGCAGACACTGGAGGGTCACCTGCGTGCCATCCTCGGTGGGTGCTCTCTGAAAACTGACTGTTTGACTTGACAAACTCCTCAGTAATGCAGATCCCACAGTCTGCAGATAACTGATCGACCAATGACTTGAGATGATTGATGCCGTTTAATGTAATCAATATTGCTCCCCAGGATCTTCCTACACTCATATGGCCATTTATAAAAGTGATCTAGTTAAGCTTTATCAGTGATCCCTATTGTGTCCTTTTGGCCATTTTACATTTCAGCTACAGAGCTCAGGAGCTGTGGAATTATGGGAACAATGCAAATGCTTGCTTACAGATAACGTTACTTTAGTGAAAACAATACAACTTAGTTTATAGCTTATTATGTACAGATATCCAGAAGAACCTGGCAGTCAGTTTTACTGAACCAACAACATTTATCTGATGATCATTTAGGTTCAGCAGTTTTGTGTCTTATTTGTAACTGTCTGCAAAATCATAAAACAAATGTTCCAATGCAAAAGAATAATCCATGATATCAGACGACACGGTCAAAAAACTGTGCGCCTTCCCTCTCACACCTGCTCACTGACAAAACTTACCTATATGCGTAATCTTACAGTGCTAAGCACCGCCCATCAATCATAAAAACAAAACACCATGCACGGGTAAGTGTTCAGTAAAGAAAAACAATGAAACAAATTGAAAATCCACATATCGGCTCCAACAGAACGGGTGCAGGGCAGAGTGAAAAAGAACGTAAAAGCCACATGCATCCTCTCATGCTGGTTCCATGCGTGACTCACATTGGTGCGGAAACCATAACCCAGCCTTTGGAGTCAGATCTTTACCAAACTGGGTGATAATTGTCTTGGGAAACAGACCCTTTCCTGTGAAAACACAGCAGATTGCTTCCAAAGGTGCCACTAAAACCAACCCCAAATGTACAGTCCTCAAAGTGTTCGTAAAAGTACAGTTTGATCAACTGAGCACGAGGAAACAGACTGACTCTGGAGACAAATTGGTCATTATGTTGAACACAATGGAGTTGTGCCTCTGTTTATTTCAGTAGAAATGTAAAACTTCCTCTTCCTGTATGAGCTGCTACCTGAATGTGTACTGTTGACTGTGGGTGACTAACAATGCTTTCAGCCTCCGTTCACTTGTCTTGGTCAGGATGCAAATTTCAGGTATACAGATGGAGGAAAAAGTTTGAAGGAGGAAGCACTCACCTCTGTTTGCTCCTTCAGGCACCCTGACAGTTGAACAGATTTACCAGGACAGAGACAAGTTTGCCAGTCTGGTGCGAGAGGTCGCAGCTCCTGATGTCGGCCGTATGGGCATCGAGATCCTCAGCTTCACCATCAAGGTGTGAGACTTTACATTCTGATCAACCTGTTTCCTGTTTCTGAAGTGATTCACAATGACTTACCCTCCTGTGCCTCCTCTGCTCCTCCTGACAGGATGTGTATGATAAAGTGGAGTACCTGAGCTCGCTGGGAAAAACCCAGACAGCTGCGGTCCAGAGGGACGCAGACATCGGAGTGGCAGAGGCAGAGAGAGACGCTGGCATCAGGGTGAGACAAGCACTTAAATACATCCGTTCTCTGATCGCTAATGGCTCCTACATCTAGAAAACAAACAAACTGTCCACTGTTATTATCTCCTCTGTCTTTTACAGGAAGCTGAATGTAAGAAAGAAATGATGGACGTTAAATTCTTAGCAGACACAAAAATGGCCGACTCCAAACGAGAGCTGGAGATGCAGAAAGCTGCCTTCAACCAGGAGGTCAACACAAAGGTACAGAGTCTTACAGATCTTATAAGCAGATTAAATATATCATCATCAATGGAACATGGTGTTCAGAGCTGATGTGCCCTCTTTTCAGAAAGCAGAGGCTCAGCTGGCGTACGAGCTGCAGGCAGCTAAAGAGCAGCAGAAGATCCGTCTGGAGGAGATTGAGATCGAGGTGGTGCAGAGGAAGAAGCAGATCACCATTGAGGAGAAGGAGATCGACCGCACTGACAAGGAGCTCATCGCTACAGTGAAGAGACCCGCAGAGGCTGAAGCTTACAAGATGCAGCAGCTGGCTGAGGGACACAAGTGAGTGTTTCCGGCAGAGTAAACCCTCAGGTCACACTGAGTGTCTCTGAACTATTGATAGATTCATATGAGGAGAGATTTTTCTTCTTTTAAGACGTGAATCAAATAAAGCAAGGGGAACTGTCCGGCAAGAAACACCAAAAACAGGGAATCAAGATGATGAATGTTGAGATCATTGAGGTATTAATTGATGTTGCACAAAATGAGTTCTTTCTGCTGCGTCATCAAAGCTGCTGCCAGTTAATCACTCCTCACTGGCAAACTCCCAGAAACCCTCAGGAGGGATGAGTTAGAAACAGATTTTCTCTCCCTTCTATCTGAAAACACGTCCTACAAAGTGAGTCCAAATGTTGACAACGGTTAAATATGTTTTTGAGATAAAATAACTGTGAGTTGCCTCCTGTTATAAAGAAGAACTTGTGATGCCCTGAAAGTGTTTGCATCATGAATACAAGTGATTTAGAGGTCAAACAGTTTTTTCATAATTCATAATTGGAGAGATGCTCATTTTTCCGTACTTGTTTGGATATTAATTGTATAATCTCTCTACTTGATTGTCACTGAATTCATGTGATGTTACATAGCTCACATGTGAGTACTGAGCCGTCTTTTTAATCCCTCTCATCACCAGGACAAAGAAAGTGCTGACAGCGCAGGCTGAGGCCGAGAAGATCCGCTTCATCGGTGAAGCTGAGGCCGCCTCCATTGAAGCTGTTGGAAAGGCTGAGGCCGAGAAGATGAGACTGAAGGCTGAGGCCTACCAGCAGTACGGAGACGCTGCCAAGACAGCCCTGGTCCTGGAGGCTCTGCCCAAGGTCTGATTTACATGCTCGTCAGGTTTTAACCTAAACACATACATGAGAGAGTCTTCAGGATACAAAAGCTGCCACTGGAGTCGTCCTAGTTCAGCTTTTCAGGAGAACTAAATTACAATTTACTCACTTTTTATTCTTGGAAACAGAACCTCCCATATTTATTCTTCTACTGCCCCATCCAGGGGAGATCTGTGGAGAGAAAAAGGAAAAGGAATTACTCAAAGCATCGATACAGAAGAAGTGAAGGGGAAAGGGGAGCTCTCATCTTAAATAAGTTTATATTTTACAGAGTGTAGATCCTCTCTGTTCTGCATGAACAGCAACCAGTCTGACTGTTTGTGACTACAAAAATACAAGAACAAGAAATGAAGCTACTTTTTACCTCAGTGAAGAGGTGTCACATGAACATGAAGCTCACAGAGGAGAGAGGTTTCACTCTGTGAAAGAATTCTGAACATGTCTGACAGCTTTAGGGATGTTGTTTTAAAGATGCTTCAGGGTCAGGATTCCACATGTGCATCAGCAGAGCTACCTGAATATTTGTTTGTGTGAAACTTAACAAATCTTCACAGTTGTGTGTCATCACTGAAGTTTTCATCTCCTGTGTTGTAACAGATCGCCGGTAAAGTGGCCGCTCCACTGTCCAGGACCAACGAGATCGTCATCCTGAGTGGAGAAAACAGCCGAGTGACCGGAGAGGTGAACCGTTTGTTAGCCGAGCTGCCCGTGTCCGTCAACGCACTCACAGGAGTGGATCTGACCAAGGTGAGACAAACATGCTGCCCTCAGCTTCAGAAGTGACACCACGTCATCCTCAGGGGCAGCTGCGTGCTCGGTGTGTTAGGAAGGAAAATTAGACTGAGAAGGACTGTGTGATCTCACAGTGAGTGTGGAGGGACACGTCTCTTGGCTTTAAGTGGTGCTGGACAATATTTCCTCTGTGGAGAAATTTTCCAAGACAAAAGCACTTGTGGAGATTTTTGTCAACCAAGAAAAATGATAAAAGAAGTTATTGTGCTAATGGCAGACTTATTCTTACTAAATTTAGCTGTAGGGAGGGATTGGAACCCCTAAAAAGTTGTTGTAATGCTTACGCAATGTTTTCTGTTTTCCTTTTTGTGGATTTCTGAAAAATAAACAAGATCAGTCAAATCATAAATGTTAAATATTCTCAGATTTGAGTCAGAATTCTGACTTTCAAGTCTAAAAACTAAGATTTTTTTTTAATTTTTAGGGAGGTTTCTGTAGATTGGCTGTTCCAGGCTGGCTAAAACTTAGTTAGTGTGGAAGGATGGAAGGAGTCAGAGATGAACTGCTCAAACTTTGATTTTTGGTCAATTTGAACAATATTTTGACTAAAAGAAATTTGATGAGATTTTTAAGGTAACTTACTGTGTTTGATGCACCAGGAAAGGATTTATCTGATGACCATTAAATGGATGGGATGAGTTTGCAGTGACTCAATTTAGTTTTGCATTTATTTTTAGCAAATCAGTGAAAGTGTAATAAGACATATACTGCCAGAGTCAGTAAAGCTGAAACAATATAAGATTTTTACTCATGATTCTTTTATCAAACTGTGGTCTAAAATTCATAGATAACAGCTGAGGCAGAAAAAAAAAGTTCAATATGGATCATGCACTAGACTTTGATAAAGTCGTATGAAGCATTTTTTGTTTTTCACACATATCTTTAGTGATGTCCTGCTCTTTAAGTCTGATGTTCTGCTCGTCCTGCTGCAGACGATGAAACCAGACCATCAGAGTTCTTGGACTTTTCCGGATCATTTTGGGGGTTCATGTGTTAAACAGTCTCTGAGAGTCTGTGTCAGTGCTGTGGTCCAGTCTGTGCCTGTGTGACGTCCCTGTGATTTAGTCTCTCTGTTAAAACCAGCTAATCCTGCTCCGCTCTGATCCCACAGATCCCTCTGCTGCAGAAGATGGTGACCCCGCAGTGCCAAACAGCCATGTGATGACCCGGTCCACTGAAATCTCTCAGCCCTCTGATGTTTATCTGCCTCAAGCATGAAAATACGTTTTTTCAGCCTCTGACCCCTTTTATGCAAACTGCCTTCGACCACAAACACTTGACGCCAACAGAGAAGTTTTTTTATATTTTTGAAAAGGTTTTTAATTTTCTTATGAAAAACGAGCTGGGGCCTTAAAAGTGAAGGACCAGACTGTTTGTATCTTTGTTGTTTTATTTTAGATGTTGACTGTAGCACTCTGCACTAGTTAGCCAGCTGTCTGTGTTGCAGTCCTGTTCAGTCCTGAGGCCACACAAACCCAGTATTTGAGGACTGACGGTAGATTGGCTCAATCCTGTGTGGCAGATTGTTAAATAGATAAAGATGTAAAGAAGTGCGGCCTTCAGAGGGAGTTCAAAACATGAAGAGAGATGTTTGATTGTGCGCCTGAAGTCAGGGAGTCACCACTTCCTGTCAGGTGTTAAAACGTGTAAACCTGCTCCTGCTCTTTGTTACTCGCCTTTAGCTCGGCTCAGTTAGTGAAGTAGCGTGCAGCCGTCAGAGCGCGGATCAGGCTGCTTTAACTCCCTTTTTGCTTTCTAACTTTAATAACTCAGCGAACATGTTGATTACCAAAACCTCTGTTACCCTCCAGCAGATCCTCACCCTCTGTGGCTGACTCTGATCTGCTGGCTCACGTCTGCTCTGTTACCTCGCTGTTTGTCGTTTCACCGCTCGTCTTGTCGTTCAGATGTGCAGTGCCTGTTCAACACTCAAGTGCCCAAACCTTCAGGACCGCGGTTTGGCTTCAGTTGGATTCACGTCAGAGTATTTATCCGTGTTATTGATGGATAGTGTTTAGATATTGCTCCCTGTTCTCTTTATGTCTGCTTCTACTAACAACAGCTCACTCTCTTTTGTCACGTGTTGGATTTAAACAGGCAGATATAAACTCCTAACACAAGCCATAGTTAGCAGAAAGAAGCCTTAAACGACACTCTGGACAGCCGCCAGGCGAGAGCTTTAACTCATTTTCCCTCTCTTTACGTCTCTGGGACAATCTGTACTTTAGCTCACCCCTCAGATATTTCACCTCCTCCCTAATTTTTCATACTTTAACAGAGGGACACCACGTCTCTGTGGATTGAAAGTTTCTTTTGCTGACACACACAGGTCGTGATGCAAGAAAAGGATTTTTTGTTGGATGAGTCAGTCAGTGGCTCGTGATGTTGAGAGATTCGCACGTGATCAAGACGTGAAGGCAGCACATGACGTAATGTTGGTGCAGGGTTGATTTTCAGGTGGTAAACGTAAAGTGGAGCAGTTTGACTCACGACTCTGTTTTTCCTCTGAAGAGGTTTGTAACAATCAGTGGATCAGTTTTTCAAAAGGTTCAAAATCCTCTCTCTTTGCTGTCAAGGATCAGGTAACAACCTCACATAAAAACTGACCATCAAAGATAATGTCACCCAGATTATAAGTATGATAAAAGAGAGTGCCTACTCTGTCTACAGGGGGCCCCAAAACTTCACAAAGAGAAAGATCATGTCTGTCACTTTCTATCCTCTTCATGTTTGATGTTAGCAGCTGTTTCCAGAGGTATTTTTGGTACAAAATCAACCTTTTTCTTAATGTTGTGGTAAAGATTTAGCAACCCAAGAGCAAACTGTTGCAGAAACACATTTAAAGTATTGATTTGATTGTAAAAACCAGTGTTTTGTTTCACTGTCAGACGAGGTAGATCAGGAATTGTTGCTGTGATCCAGCATGAATCAGTTTCTGCTGGGATCAGTCACTGAATCTACCTGAACACTTTTAAACAACACAAATATAACAGCCTGTTTTCAAAATTTGAGCCAATCCACAACCTTAAATCAGATTATTTTTGATCTGCGGGGCTGAAAGGACAGTAAATGTCAGCCAGTGTGCTTTAAGTTTGAGCCTGTAGGTGGCAGCACCGTACAGAGATTCACATGAGCCTTTTGTTGCTGCCTGGTAAAGACTGAAACCTTCACATCAGAACAAAATGAACCACTTTCCTCAATCAGTGTGACCTGACAGTTATTTAATCCACTTGTACCACTCTGTTTTTATTCATGTGAAGAAACACAAGACTTCTGGTTTGTTTAGATTGAACTTTTATTTTTCTACATCATGAAATGAATGTTGTTCTTTCAGCTGTGCTTGTTTCCATTTCTGAACTCTCAAACCTGTTGTCAGGCTTTCTACCAACACAGTGACAATATTTTGATATTCTTTGTGGTTAACTGATGACCAGTATTTAAAGAAGAGGTTGATATTCCTGATTCAAACATTTTCAAACCCTGACGCCTGGTGCTTTTTGATTGGCTGCACACCACTGAGTTTCTCCTTCAAACATAGGTTTGTCCTTTTGATTTGAATCCTGACGCTCTGAGCTGAAACAGATAAAATGATCAATCCAGAAACTCTTCAGTTTAAAGTTTCTCTGTGCTCGTCTCATTCAGCGGAGTAGCTTTCTGTACACAGTGCCTTTGGTAAATAAAGAACAGCTGGTTCACACCCTCACGAGCCGGTTGTCGACCGTAGGAATCGTAGCGTCTGATTGGATAATCAAACATGACTGTAGACACAGAGAAGTAGATGTGGATGTAATACCTCTATAATGATCAGCTGTAACTTCTCTCTGTTTGTGTTCTTTATAAAAGTCTGCACTTCAAATATACAAGGGAACAGATATATATATATGTATATATATAACAAATAGATATGATTATAAATGTAGCATTTAGCAGCTTTTCTTTTCAAATCTAGACCTCTGAATGCCTTTCATTTATCATTATTCTGGCCGTCATAGAGAGTGCCATCACATTATTTTACTTTGCGTTAACTAATCAGACACCGTTTATCAAAGCGGCATTTCAGAGGAGAATGTGGTTCAAGACCAAACACTAACGACCGACGCCTTAACTCTCACCTTCATCTGACTCCTCTTCATACGTCGTCTTCATGGAAATTATCTGTAATCTCAAATTAAAGTTGTATTGTGGATTCATCTTGTGATTTCTCATGTAACACTGGCCTTTGGGGTTCTGATCCAGCATGGCATTTCAAGCATGTGTTCATGTTATTCTGTGTGTGCCACCCTATAATAAATGTTACACCACTTCCTGCTGCTCTCTCCACGTCTCTTTATTCTGTTACAGATTATTACAGACCAAGGAGGAGAGATTTACATGAACTGACTGAAAGATTTCATCTCCTGCAGCTTTATGAGGCAGATCACTTCAGATCAGTCACTATTTACCATAAAACCAAACCTGGAATAAGGTTCACATATTAAACCACTGCTGTGTTTGCAGCACTGGATTGACAGGAATGATATAATTCCATCAGGTTGAAAAAATTATGAAGTTTAAACTGACAGTACAGATATTTATGGGTCTCTTTCTTTTATAATACATGCAGCTATGGATGTTTTGAAACAGCACGGATAGATGAGCTGATAACTTCAGTGAACACAACAACTTTCAAGTAGGAAATTAAGCTTTGCTGGAGCTGGTGAATAATAATACAAATTTAATTATATAATGAAAGCAATAATATATGAATGTGGATTCTGAAGAAAAAAAAAACAATCTCTTATGGATGTATAGAATAATCATACATTTGAAAACCTCTAATGGGAAATACATTTACTACACATATTTCAAATGGTTGAACCTGGTGAGTCACATCTGATAAATCTCCCACTTATAGGTTTTTCTTTGAAGGTGAAACAAGCTGTTTTCAGCTTTTATTCTCTTGATAGTAATCTCAACAAAACAGAGCAAACATTTGTTTTCTAATTCATCAAGTTGTGGTCTCCCAAATCCTCAGCTCCCAGGACTCTTAAAACTATAGAAGCACCTTTACACAGGGTAAAGTATAGGGAGATTTGGCCCATTTGGAAAAGAAGAAAAACAGATACGAAGACGTAGTAATGAAAAAGCAAGTGTTTTGAATTATAAGGTATTTATTCCAATATATGAAACTATGTTATCAAGTTCAGTGGATGAAAAGTAAAACTCATGAGATTAAAAGTTAGATTGATGGAAAAAAAAAGTCACAATAAGAGGAAAAATAAAATGTGGACGATGTCTTTTCTCCACTTTTCATGCATCAGCTTCTTAAACCTCACTTCAACCATGTGAAGTGAGACTTATAAGTTCTGCTGGACCAGGGGAGAGGGGAGGGAAATGGAGCAGCACATTCAGAAGAAGAGTTTTTTTCTTTATTCAGAGAACATTTAAAGGGAATCGTTCCTTTATTTCTCTTTTCTGCTGAGACTTTGAACAAATCCCACTGAGCTCCTCTGATCACTGTGGATGAAGTCGACTTGTTGGACTCTGTTTCTGTCTCCATGAGGTGAAGAACTTATCAGTGAGCACGTGTGGAAATGAGCAGAGAAAACGCAGCTTTTCTGCCGCAGATAAACTCAAACCACCCTGATAGTCCCACCTCCATCTTTATCTGAGCCTACAGGAGGACCACTCACACCCCAGGCCGGCCCCCACACCCAAACCAGGAGGAGACGCTCCACTGTGACAGCGTGAACCACCCTGAGCACCCCCACCCCCCACTCCCCCACCCCCTTAGCCTCCTGGAAAACAGGCCTTGTCTGCTCTTTCTGTCCACCACTGTTGAACCTTTGAGCGTACAATTACAGTAAATTACTGGCTAAATTTAGCATGACTTTCACAGTAATCGTCACAGTTATTCACTGCTAAATATTCTCACAATAAGTTCTTGTAACCTCACAGCCCTAATGTTACAGGAATTCTTCATGAAATAACTTTATCCTGTAGTTTTACCACAGGGAGATAAGTGATATGACAGTAATTTCTTGTTTGCTTACACTTTTATACTGTAGTTTTACAGCTGTCCTGTTACCATGAACGAGGAGGGCACACAGTGGACATGAGAGCCTGCTGTACATGAGTGAATCACACGGGTAACACAAGCTGTCTTTGCCCAGGCTGTCTAGTCTTCACAGCTTTTATGTTAGATTACAGATTATGACTGCAAATTACGATTAACTACTGCTAGCAGGAGATATCTGCCTACACTGTGGAGCACATCGTTCACACCATTTGACATAAACAGTCTACTCCATGTGATGTATACAGCCAATCTACACCGTGGAGCATAGACAGCAGGTCAATGCCTTGTCTCCAGTGTGAGTCATCCATGTGCATCAGGCTCTCATGTCCACTGTGTGCCCTCCTCACTCATGGTTACCAGGTATAACAGTATTTTCCTCTAAAATGTATGCCTATTTATTTCTTTGTAGGGTATATTGTTATATTGTAGATTGTTAGCATTTTTTTTCAGTTAAAGTCAAAAGAACATCCATTTCCACAGGTTTGATGGCACCTTCTGTTAATAAAGTTCCCAGGAGTTCATTCAAAAAATTCAAAATTCACAGAAACACACTGTGATGTTACAGAAGATTTTGATTTCAGTATTTTATTGTGAAACAGCAGTTAAATGCTGTGAAGTCTAGTGTCACAGTAGTTTATACAGGTATTATTTGTGATATAACTGGGGCTTTTGATTACAATATTTAAATGCAAAATAATGCTGTTAAAAACTGTGAAGTCCTGATCTAAAGAGTGTGTAGTCTGAGAGGGCAGGTCCCCCACCCCCCCGCTCCCCCCCGCTCCCCAACTGAGACACACTGTCAGGTGTTAAAGACAAACTACAGCAAACTCCGACCCGCTCCATCACAGCCGGCCTTAATTTGAAGCTGTGAATCTGACGTGCCGTGTCTGTGTGACACATCCAATAAAAAACACATCCCAGCTCCGCGTATCCTCAGATCTAGCTGAGCTGGAGCTGTGGAAAAGTTTAATAAGTCAGATAACACGACATCAGCTGACATATTGCTGTATTAAATTCAAAGCCTGTGAAACCATCACATAAATCATCCAGCTGTGAGCCCCAGAGATGAATCACATTAGACGTATGACTGCACAGTGAGATTAAAACAGCAGGTTTAGACTGATGAAGTTCAGCCTCAGGTTACTGCTGGGCTGCTTTCACACACATGTTGATGTGACGCAGAAAGATCTGGACTCACAACTATGGCCTGAGGAAAAGTTCACAAGGAACAAGAGAAGAGAGGAGAGGCAAAACTTTTTAAAGTAATTTTTTGTGACACTGTGCCTTTATTTGACTGACCAGCTGAAGAAAAGTCTGTAAATGAGGAGCAGAGAGCAGGATGTGACCTGAAGCAGAGGGTTAACCATCAACCATCAAAACCTGTGACACTGATGATGAAAACAGTCTCAATGCTTTTAATCTGCCTCTCCGCACATAATAAAAACTGTATATTTATTCAAAAGACATTTTTAAATCAATTCTACACTGCAAAAACTGAAATCTAAGCAACTCATTGTGTCTTGTTTTTAGTAAAATTTGTCTAATTAGTCTTGATATGAGCCATATTCTACTGATAAGTCTAGGAAAATATCTTATTCCAAGTTTTTTAAAGACAAAAATGAGGTCTGATAATCTTCTACAAGTCAAAAAAATCTGCCAATAGGACAAGAAAAAAAGTTTCTTGTGTTAAGAAATCTCTCTTATCACACTGGCAATTTTTTTTTTTACTTCTTACAAGCAATTTAGACTTCATTTTAGTCCTTAAATAACTTCAAAAAAGAAACTTTTATGACCTGGTCTGGTGAATGTGTGTCAAATCAAGAATAATAAGACAATTTTACTACAAATAAGACACAATGAGTTGCTTAGATTTCAGTTTTTGCAGTGTATGCTGATCTTATCTTACATCGCAGTTTTACGGTAGAGGTTAAAAGTTTCATGTGAATTCAAAAGCACTGAACTTATGTTTGGGCATATTTGCATTTTCTATCTCACAGATTACCAAACTTTTAGTTTCTGACCCCAAAAATAGTAGTGCAAGAGACTAAAACTAGTGACCCCCTGCTGTGGGATTATATTGATAAACTGATCAAAAAATCAGACAAAAACAAACAAAAAGGCCAAAGAGACTGAATCTATCAGGTGTGTGTATAATCAGAAGACTTTATTATTATTATATTTTTTTAAAGTAACAAGTAAACAAAATAAAAACATTGTTAAACAGAACATAAATGACAAACACAAACATTCCCTCACATGGTGCCACACTCATTCAGACAAAGACAATAAGATGACAATGATATTAATATTGATAAATTAACTTAAATGGAGAAACAACTGTTCTCTTCAATCAGTGGGACAAGACTGATGAGCCAAAAAGGACATAAATGAGCCTCCACTGCTCTGTTGTTCTTCTGCTTTCCTCACTTCTTTCAGGGTTTTCAACAAAGATGTGAGGAAAACACATTAAACATTCACTGCTTGGATAGTTTTACATAAAATTTAACTTCTATTTTTGTTCAACTTTCCTCCAAAGGGGCTGAAATATGCAGCTTTAAACACTTTCTGATTCACTCCTACTTTGGGAACCACTTGTCAGTCGATTTTGTAGATTTGCACTGAAGATGTAAAAGTGACTTTTCTTCACCCTGATGATCTCTGAACTCCATCAGATTATCTGTAAACATTTTCAGTTGTGATGTGGTTCAGTCTGATTGGCTGCTTCACTCAGAGCTGTGAGCTGCAAGTGGATAAACTCCAGTAATGTTTTTATTGATACAAAGTGAAAACACCTCTGTTTCTCTTATTTAACCATATTCACATATATAACTGTATGTGTATAAACATGTCTTTTATTATTCTGTTGGCAAACACGTCTGGTGTTATATCTTTTAATGTGAATTGTTTGCACCAACTGTATGAATGATTAAAACCTACTACAATAAATCAGATTTTGAGTTTGGGGGAGTCAATTATGAACCTCTATTTTTTCTATTGACATCAGTTTGTTTTTGTATGAAGGAGCAATGTATCTTAGTGATACTGCACAGGTCTCATTTCATTTTCCTATTTGAAATTTAAGTGATTTGAGACATTGATGCTTTTTGTGGAGTTTATCAGGATTCCTGCTCTTACCCTAAAATTATTTCTCTGGACATTTTCAGACACTACAGAGACAAGTCATCACATTATAATATACTGCCCAAAAAATGGAGGGAACACTAAAACAACATATCTTAGATCCCAATGAATGAAATATTGCAGTTGAAAAATGAAACATTGTGTTGAGAACAAAATAACATTAAAATGATCATGTAAATCAAAATTGTTGGACAGGTTGATTTCACAGGAGTCTGTTATACTTGTATCTTGCCTTTATTTTCTGAGCAGTATTCATCCCCCTGTTCCTCTCTGCAGTGCTAGCTGGCATTTACTTGGATTATTTCTGTGTATTAGACATTTGATTTGATGTGTTTATGGCTTTAATTGATCTATTTAATTATCAATGAAAAGTAATAATGACAAATGTATCATAGAATAATGCAAACACACACATTACAGCGCAGCACTGTGTTAAAATGGCAAACTAAAGTTACAGCGTTGGATTGAGAAATCCCCAACTCAACTTTCTCTTAATGCTGCCCAGAAGATAAAGTGACATCAGAAATGAATGTGAATAACTTTTCACCTGTTTGTATTGGAAGGCAGGGGAAGGATAAATAATCCTGCATATTCCAAGATATTTGACCTTTTCGCTCGTTTTCCATGACCATGATCATTTCCCAGTATTTCCAGGACACATGTGAACCCTGTTTATGACTCTGTACAGAGAACAGGACAGTGGATGTAGAGATAAACACACAGACTGAAGCCTCTGAAGAACAGGGGTCACGACCTGACCTGAGAGCCAAAGTGGCACACAGCACACTGAGTCCACTCTGAATAATTTAGAGGTTCACTATTTTTTACCTCTGTGTGTGTGAGTCTACATTTATTGTGTCTGAAGTTTTGGTGCAATCATTGGAAAACTGCTCTAACCTCTATGAATGCATCTAGTTTCATAATCTATGTATAGAGAACAGTGAATAAATGAACTTTCAATGTAGTTATATAAATAAATGAAATGAGTTGTCAGAAAAATTTCCGCATATTTACTCCTCACTATGAAGTAGTTGGACTTTATCTAAGGTTCATACTTGTGCAGAGTGTGAAGTGGGTGTGTGCCATGATTGGATGGAGGCGCACAGGTTAGGACCTGATAAGACCCCCCTGAACGCCGTCGGGTCCACCCAGATGTCATCACAGTATGCTAATGAGCCGGGGGCCTTTAAGTGCAGGAGTCCAGCGCGCCGGGCAGTGAGACGCTGTCAATATGACGTGGACGCCACGAAAAGAAGAGGAAAAAGTCGGCAAGACGTGAGGTATAATTCTGTGACTGTGTATAAAGGTGAGTGTGTGAAGGAGAGGAAGATGCTTTTTAATGCAATTCTAACTTTTATATTTCTACACAACAAGATGTCTCTTCTCTTGTGTGCTTCACTCTTAAGTTTTCTACTTTTCCCTTTCAGAATAAAAGCCCAAATGGAGCTTGATGCAAACTGTGATGTGATCTTGTGCCCTGGACAGGATATCATCTTATACTGTAAGTTTATTAAAGAGACACTACAGTATAGATGATGTACTATCCAGGGTTCATTCGTCCTCAGCACACACTCTCACACACACTCACCAAGAGCAGAGGAGGGCCGATAAACCGTTACCATTACTGAGTTTTAGTAATGGTAAGGGTTCTTCGGCCCTCACTCACCATCATCTGATCCCTGAGGATGAACAAACGTTGGTGTTGGAGTTATTCATGAGGACACTTTTTGATCCTTCTTTGTACATGTATGTGTTCATGTGTGTGAAATAAAGATTATGGCTCACCAATAAATGAGTGTGTCATTTATTCAGCAGGGAAAAAAAGCACGGGAGCAGGTTGTCAGGGCTTTAAATATCTGCTGTTTGAAGGATTACTTTAATGTGCTGGCTGACGTACATCAGCTATAATATTTTGGAGCAGCAGTTGGCTTGTCTAAGTGGTGATCTCTGCTGCGTAACCGGCTTGTCTAATCACTGAGATGCAGCCGTCGCAGAGAGCAGAGCAGAGAGAGAGCTGGAGGGGCTGACACAGCTTCTGTGAGACATTCAAGGCCTCCCCCTCCCCCACCCTCCCTCCCTCCCGTCACCCTCGCTTTAGGCCACGAGCTGGTTATTCATCAAGATGCCCCGGATAGAGTAACCGTGGAGTTAACTCACAGGCAGCAGGAGTGAATCCAATCACCATTATCTGACCCATTTTAGCATCAGGTTAGTGCTCCACTCTGCCATCCATTAGGGAGACAATTCAGCCCTCAGGGGCCGAGCAGGGCTTTGGAAGAGCCAAAAGAGCCCAGGGAGGGGGCAGAAAAAAAGAAAAGAAAGCAGAGGAACAAAAAGTGAGAGTAGCAAAGGATGGATGGCCACACTTCAAAGGCAGCGGAGAAGGCTAAAGTGATGTGGGAGTGGAGGGAACAGGGGCGGATGGTACATCAGGGACATCTGAGCGAACGTGACGGTGCAGGTTCCACCAGGCGCCAAACGCCCGCCAACTACAGAGCTCTGAGAGCCAAAGATAAAGCATCGGCCTTTTCACAGCTCGCCAGAACTCCTCAGCAGTGAACGCACTGTCAAACTTGAGTCAAAACATGCGTTTGATGAGGGCCTGTGTCATGTTTGTTTCCTAAAATATATCACTCTTAAACTCCAATAATTCATCTCATCAAATCCTCTGCTCCTCTCTGTGAGCCGCTTTTATTCAGGAGATTTTCAACACTCCACTGATTTATGTGACATCTCTCTTTAAGTTGAGGCCCCACTCATGTGTTTCACCATCTTCGCAGCCTCCTCTTTGTTTTAAAATGTCCAAAATGTCTCATGAGGCTGTGACAGGATGCTGCAGATAAAGTCAGAGGATGAAAAAGTCAGAGAGAAGAACAAGTGTGTCTCCATCAGTCTCTGTAACCTTTCAGCGGGGGGTTGTGGGAGCTCACTGCTCTGAGTTTGACTCTTTTGGTCTGTCCTTGGAGTCACCACAGATCCAGCAGGCGCAGGCTGCAAACGTCTCTCCAGGTCCTGAAATCAAAGTCCCTCCATCCTCTTCACTTCCTCAGCTTCACCGACAGCTTCAGCTTAACCTCCTTCAGAAACACACGGCTCAGGTCCTCACCTGCCTCCTTCGCCATCTTTGACACGATCTGACCACCTGTGCCAATCACCATTTTCTACAGAGAGAAATAGGAGCAAAGTCAGAAATTATATATTGTGAAAAACAGATATTTGAAGCTCCTACAAAATCAAGTTATAAACCAAAGTTATGACAAAATAACTTTTGAAATCAGGTAAAATGACCCAAAGACAACAGGAGGTTAAGTCATTTAAAGATGAAAGCTGGGTACTGAATGAAAATGGACCTCTGCCACGATTGGCCCCTGGACCTGACTTTGGACATGTCTGGTCTATATCATCTAACTCTAGAATTCAAGGTTTATTTAAGATCTTCCTCTGACTTCTTAAAGGGTTTTTCCCTTTTTGTTTACATTTTGGAGATTGAAAATCAGCCTTCAAACTCTGAACCTTATATATAATGCTGTATTTGATTTGTTCACAGAAAAAAGAACTACAAAAGTATGAAAGAAGTTATAAACAGGATGTGTAAGAGTCAGAGTTTCTTTGGTCAGTGGCTGCTGTGAGTTTCACTCTGTCCACACTCCTGCAGTTCGCTCAGAGTTGAAGGTAAAAGCTCCAGAGTGATGTTGGTCCACTCAGAGGTCAGCGGCCTTGAAGTGTTTCAGCAGCAGCAGATGGAGCTTCAAATATCTTTGGCCATCAAAGATGTATGCTTTAGAAAGCTGCTCAAATATTTACGAGGTAAAAAGAGGAAGAAAGGGGAATGTGGAGGTAAATAAAAATCAGCAGCCATCAGAGAGGAAACAGGTATCTGCATTCACTCTGACCGGTCACATGACCTCAATCTGCTCTCGCTCCGGTGGACACTCTTCTTTAAGGATGTTTTTTGTGCAAAAGATCCGATGAATGTTAAAAAGCTGCTCAACAGAAACAGCACTTTGAGTTTTCAGACTGTGATCACATTAAGAGTTTGTGTGAGTGACTTAGACATTTCTCACTAAGTGTTTGAAGTAAAAGAGATAAAAAGAGATAAAAAGAGAATTCCTTCAAAGTGGTTGACTTTTTATAAAAAGCTTTGAACACATGATCACCAACATTTTAAAGTCTGAAAAACACACGATATTTTTATGGTTGGTAACAGTAATGAAAAACTGGTTTGTATATAGGTAGCATCAGTGACAGCTCATGTTTAACACACAGTCCATCAGATTTCTGAAACAACTGAAAACCAGCACGATCACGAGTGAAGTGTGAGCACTTACCATGTGAGATTCTTTCTTCACACCAAGTTTGACGGAGATAACCAGCTCCCCATTTTCATTTTCCTGCCAGAGTTCAACCATCTGCAAACAGAGACGTTCAAATATTAACACAGGTCACTGCTGCCCCTGTTTTATAATAAATAACAGTCTAAACATTTGCAGACAACACTGAAACGCTCAAATTATTTTTCCTGAAACACTCTTATTCAAATCATTTTATTGTGAAGCAGAACCAGAAATTCAGTGAGACTAAGAAAAAGAAAATAAAACAAAAGATTCTTTGAAGTTCTTGAATTTATATTCATTAAAGTTTTATAATATGACATTTAAGACGATTTAAATGTCATATTGTGTTTCAAGGATTTACTTCACTTTAATTCATTCTACTTAGGTTTATTTCCAGGTATTATAACTATGTATGGTTGTTTTCTGGTTGGTTAAGTAGTTATACTTTTTGTGAGGGAGCTGGGAAGTACCAGGTGAGAACCAAACAGAAAAGGTCCATCTTATCTGAACCAGGATCAGAACTGGAGACCCTCCTGCTGTGAGGCAGCAGTGCTAACTGTTACTCCACTGTGCAGCCCCTGTCTTTGTTTTGTTTTCTATATACTGTATACCTATTAAATCCTCTGTGAAACTAGTCAAATCTCAGCTTTTCAACAAAACAAGCTCCTTTAGTCAGCAGTTTTTAATTGAAAGTACAGAATGAACAGAATGAGCGGTCAGACAGGGTCCAATCAAACCTGTGTCCACTGTCCTGCATGTCAGTACACTCTCATCCTGTTCTTAGTCTCCTTGAGGTCAACAATCTATATCTGATGTGGCGTTTTCAAGCCTGTCATTGGTAGAAGCCATATTGGAATCACTGACACAAGAGGCAGATTTTGAGTCACCTCATAGTTGAAATCTGTCAATCAGGTGAGTTTTTCTCAATTTTATCTATTTCTTTAAGTTACAGGGGAATGGCATATTAATAAACATTTCTGTAAATATGTCAGCTGTGAGAAGCTAGTTTCCATCTGTACTCCATGACCACATGCTCAAGTTGGCCACTTAAAAACATCAAATAAAATAAAACAAAACAGAATAAAAGTATACAGAGAAGAGGACACAATTATTAGAACACAAATTACACCTAAGGGTCAAACATTAGTAGGAGCTAAGAAAGTCACATGAGGGTACGTAACCATGACATACATGCAAGACAAACAGGAAACAGCATGGAGTCAATGTAAAAAACACACAAAGAAGCAAAAGGATAGAATTAAATGGGAAAGCATGAGTGGTAAACAAGGTAAAATCAAGTTAAACAGGTCATACTACAAACATACAGAACACATGTAAGCAGTTTTATTAGAACAAAAAATATATATGTGCAACAACATTCAAGATTCCCTTATTAGAAAATGACAGAAGTGCAACATAAAGTCAGCTCAAGTACGCAACATTCATTTATTCAACACAAAACAAGTTCTTAGGAGGTCAGACACACGGTGGCAGAATCAGGGAGAATGGTTTAAGCGCAGACAGATTTGGTTGTTAATGAGCCGCTGCTTTAAATGAGACCTGAATGACTGATCTGTGTTGAGCTCTGACAAATGTCAGTGTGCTGTTCTATCCTCATCAGGCTTGGACAGAAAAAGGACTGATTGACTAAAAGCACCTTTTCTTAAGAGGAATGATGCACTTACCTCCATCTTCAATCAGCTCACAGATTAAACTCTGATTAAAAAACCTGAAGAGTCTGAAGAGATTGTTTCTCTACGAAGAGTCGAAAGGCCCCGGTAGTTTTTTTTTTTTTTGTGTTGTTGTTAAAACAAAAAACACCTCTGACTGTTTGATTTGTTTTGTTTTCTCTCCGTGAAAAGATCACAGGTTAGTCAGGCTGTGGCACTTGAATCTTTTTTACAAGATCATTGTTTGGAGGAAGTCAAAGTGCAACAGTTGAGTTATATTATTTCATGGTGGTCCTCTTGTTGCAATGAGGGTCATAAATCTTGTGAAAAAATAAAACAACACCAGGCCGGTGCATATGAAACACCGTGGTGAAAAGGTCCCCACAGGGTGCAGACAGAAAGCAAACGTGAGGTATGCGAAGGCGCCGGGGGGCCGTTAAAGCATCAAAGCATTGTCAGTCTCTAAAGTAAGAGTGAGTATGAAAGGCTTAGAGTCACAGACAGTGCTGTGAGATGTGATGTGAGCTGTCAGTTCTGCTGTCAGCTTATCCTCACGTGTGACTGAGAGAGACTCAGAGTTATTACTCACCTGTGTCATTGAGTAGGGCACCTCCTGGGGCAGACACTCCAGAAGTTTCTCTCTGATGATGTTGGTGCAGACATCCTCAGGACTCTGATCAGTCAGGACCTCGCTGTGGTACTGCCAGGGGCCCGGCTTCGCTGCTACCATGAAGTAACTCTGTGACAGGGAGATAAAAGTCACAACACACATGAGCTGTGTGTTAAGGTTCCTGAATTCAGGATAATATCTTTAATTTAATTAGGTATCTGGACTTTAAAAAGAATGTGGCTCAGATTAAATGTGAATATAACCAAAAGTAAGAAAAACTATTGTTTACTACACTTACATTTTGCCACAGTGTCAACAGGGTGAGAAAAAAGTTACCAGAATTGATCTGATATGATGTGTGTGATCAGCGTGTCTCAGGCTTTAACTGTAAATAATTAATTTCTGTTATTATTTTCTTTGTTTCTGCTGTGGGCACAGTGCAGCTTTGACCTGTACCTTGAGCGTGTCCACGTCCTCTTTGTCCACAGACGACAGCATGAAGATGTCCTTGAAGTGAGGCCAGCCCTGCTGATCCTTCAGCGCTCTCAGCTGCTCTTTGCTCAGCACAGAGTTTGGATCAGAGCTGCTCTCAGGCCCTGACTCCTCCTCCCCCTCCAGTGAGGACGAAGAGTGACTCTGCGGCCTCTTCTCAGCCGATGGAGGCTTTCTCACAGTTCTGACCCGTATTTTACGCCCGTTCACTATTCCACATGTCAGCTCTGCAGTGATATCCAGCAGTTTGTCTTTGGTCTTCAGCAGGTCCACCTTAAAGAAACAGAGGAGAAGCTGTGGACAGTTGTCTGACTGCTGTCTATACCTCCTTATCATAAATACAGGATGCTCTGCACAGATTTACATTTCTTTTTTTGTTTTGGGAAGTTTTGTAGCCTGTCTGCTTCAAAGGAAAATCTGCCTTCAAAACCAACACAGAAACAAACCTACAAACCAGAACATTCCATGTGATAAAGTTATTCTCCCTACTCCTCTAAGTCACACAACTGGACTACTCCCCAAAATCTACTTAAACAGACCAGAGTGTGGGGGGCAGTTGGCCTAGCCGTCAGGTGTGATTTCTATATTACCAGCACCTTTTACTTGCCACACCTGAGTTTAAACAAGCATCACCTGCTTAAAATTAAACGATTTACCCACAGTTCTGAAAGGAAGCCAACAATTTTGTCCTGCCCAATTTTTGTGTTTTGTGTAAGATTGTGTCCATTTTAGCATTTTTCTTCCTTCTTTTTTTTTTTTTTTTCCAATGAACATCAAGGAAATAAACACATTTATGCCAAAAACATTTTTAATTGCATCAATTTCAGGGAGAAATGGTGCATTTTCTGGAAAAATTCTAGGGGTGCCAATACTTTCGTCCACGACTGTATGTATTGTCCTGATTCTGTAATAGTGTCTTACGCTGTGGAACACTGATTAAACACAAAATTACTCAGTATATCCTGAGTATCAGGGGATCATCTCCCAGTTCCCGTTGCATCTATGATAGCAGCTGATGTTTATCTGAGCCTCAAAACACATCATATTCTTTATTTTCCTGTTAGACAAATACTGATTTGATCTTATGTTTAAATGTGACGGATAGTGGCAGCAGTGCAGGTGAGTTACATAGTCTCTAAAAAAGAGCAGTGGCCTGTAGTTTGAAAGAAAAAAGTAATTGTGACAGTTCAGGAGGAAGGGCAACTGGCACCAGTCTGAGTCCTATTCAGAATTGTTGATATCATAGCTTTTTTTGTAGACAGATAAAAAGAACAACGTTAGCTCCCAAATATGTTATTTTAAATACCAGCATTGAAGTTTAAAAGGAGCATCTGTATTTTTTAATATTAGTCAAGACTCTGTAATGATTAAATAAAGATTTATGACCTCAGACCCTGGAGCTGAGCGACACAGACAGGATCAAAGAGTCCAAAGGGTGGCCAACACAAACCAATCTATCTACCTTTTCTGGTCCAATCTTTGAAAAGAGAGTCTTTCTTTGGAATTTCAATCCACTGATGAAAGGAAGTTTACCATGACCTTGCATGAGTCACTGAATATTTGTCAGAGAATCAGTCAGCTCCAGATTATTCAGTCAGCATGACATGTTGTCGTTAGTGTGCTGGCTCCCTGATACCACAGAAACCATGGTGTTGTTTTGCAGGGTGATACCTTGTTGAGGACCAGGACAGCAGGGATGTCAGCGTGCTGAGCGAGGCACTTGAGCACCTCAAAGTCGAGCCTGTTGCACGTCCATTTGTCTGATACATCCACCATGACCACCACTGAGAGCAGACACAGTTCACATCAGTAATCCTTTAATACTCTTCACTGTATTTAACTCTAATGGTTCATCAAATACACACAAATGCATGCAGGAAGTAAAACTCAGATCATACCCAGGTCAGCTTCTTTGACTGTGTTCCAGGGATCAACCAGCAAAGACTTCTCCAGCTGGTGTCTGTGGGAAGAAAAAGTTAATTTATATGTCACATTTCACACCAATACTGCAATCTAAGTCCTGAAATAACAAAAAACATGAGAGCAAAGCACCTTTTAGCTTTTGACAAGGTTGTAAGACCTGGAGTGTCCAGTAAAATCTAAAACAAAGAAAGAAACATTAAGAGTCAGTGTTTGGCTTTTGAATAAATACATGAATGGTTTTATTCTAAGAGAGAAGAGGGGAGAAGGCTCTTACTATCTGTGTATCATCCTCTGTGAGGACTCCCAGGGCTCGAGTCCTTGTAGTGTGTACTTTCTTCGACACTGCAAACACCTGCAAGAAATAAAAACATATTTATAATAGAACTGAGCCCCGTGCCCCCATAAGTGAGTCAGACATGGTGAGGAGAACAAGTCAAACAGTGACCTTTCTGCCAAGGAGCTGATTGGACAGCGTCGACTTCCCAGCATTTGGAGATCCGATTATTGCCACTTTTAAAGCCTTTGAGTTGGCAGGCTGGTCTGGATGTCTCAGTAACAAAGATAAATGCTCACCTAAAAACAAACAAATATGAGACAAACAAATGTAAATATGACAGAAGACACAAAAAGACTGAAGAGAGAGGTTCAGAGATGTAAATCTCTGTGGGGCTGGTCAGATTACCGCTGTCTGGAGGAACAGAGGCTGGTTCTCGATAAGGACCACTGTCTGCTTCTGCTGCTCTGCCTTTTGTCAGTCTGTTCAGAAACACCTCTGATGTGATAAAACAAGCAGGAGTGATGTTAAATCCAGTCCCTCTGCCTCGGCTGCAAGCTGCGTTTCCTGTAAAGAAAAACAAACTCCACGTCACTGCTGCATGGCCACAAAAAGCAGAACATATCAGTCTGCCTGAATACTGACGTCACACAACCAATCCTTCCCTGTTATTCTTTCACAAACTCATTGTTTTGAAGAAAATTTGATTGAAATTGGGAAAAAAATTAAATCATTGACTTTCTCTACCAGCCTCAGTAATTTTAAGTCTACATATTACACTTCTGCCATTAACCTGGTGTTGTGAGACCTGAACTCAGGTTAAAAAATCTCTCCTTTCAACAGGCGTGAACACAAATGCCCTTTTGAGTGAAATACAGAGCATCTATCAATGTGTGCAGTAAGCATGAGCCAAATTTACAGTATGACAATCACAAATACCAATCTAAGAGGTGAAAATCTCATATATGACTGAAACAACAGCTGGAAAACTAAGCTTCTTAAAGGGACAAACAGACAAAGTTATTCACACAGACTCATTTTATTTTGAATGAAGTGGAGCACAAGGCATATTGGTACATCTAGTCATTTTATTTGTCTTCAATTTTTATCTTTACCCTTATTAACATTTATTCCTTTTAAACATTTTATAATCTTATTGCAATTTTAATGTTCCAACTTAAATGTATGTTTTGAGCCATTTATACATATATATTTCATTGCTTTGGGTGTGTATTAGTCTCCAGTCTAAAATCCATCTTAGTTTTTTGACAATATTTTCTTGGACAACTTGTTGATAATATTTTACCCATTACTGTAAAGCAGTGAAAACATGGATGTTAATGCTTAAATCTCTGAGACAGCTTGACATCAACATGAATCATGTAATAAATGACATGATACCATGCAATCGATGGTGTTGTATATTAGGAATGAAAGATACATAATAATCGTATCGATATCAAAATATGAAAGTTCAAGGTGTTAATATCCCAATACTGAAGACATCAATGACGTTTTCCTAGCTCACCCTGTATGTAAAGCTCAGACAGTCACATGATTATTGGTGACTTTCTGTTAATGTTGACAGTGAGTTTTAATCAACTAACCCCACTTTCCACATCCTGTTCTGTTTTAATATCATGCTTTTATTTTCTGAAAATGGTCAGAAGAGTCGTATTGTTTCGTATCAATATCTAGATATCTGGTATTAATATCAAGATATGAAATTTTGTCCATATCGTTCAGCCCTATTATATATACATATTTGGTATAATATGTAAAGTGGAATCTATGAGTAGTTGCTGCATTGTAAGCAGTTATAAATCCTTTGAGTTGTACTTGAATACTTCCACATAAATGACCTGATTTGTCTTCAAACTCAATAAGACTGAGGGATGAGAATAGACTGTAGACAGGTGGTTGTGTTTATTTGTCGGACTAAATACTTAGTTAAATTGAAGTCAGAGAAGGTTATTATATTTAGATATGCAGAAATTCACAGCCTTACACTTCTTGCATGTTTGATTGTTGTCAGTGTGTTGGCCAAGCTGTCAAATGTGTCACTGAGGGGCTTTAAATGCAGCATGGGACCAGTTTACGAAACTGTTCGATTCCCACATCACTTTAAGTCCTGACCCTAAACGACAGCTCTCTGTTTGAACGTTCATCACTCTTTGTACCGGATAAATCTGTATTTATATGCTGAAATGTCACAGTTTAATGAGAAAGATGACTCCTGGTAGAGACTGACCTGACGTTAGAAGCCATGACGCACTTTCCTGTCTCGCGCTCCTAAGGGCTCGTGCGGAGATGACGTAGGAGTCTCTGAGGAGCCGAGAACAAACTCTGAGAGCCATCATGCTCCGCTGTGGCTAAAGGGTCTAACTAAAGCGGTTATTAGAGGAGTAAACGCTCCGAAGGTGAGCCGCTGTTTACACACACTTCACACACAGGAGGCCGCCATGTTGGTTTGACCAAAGAATAACAGCTTCCGGTCTGAAGAGCGTCATCTCTGAGATCAGAAAACTACACCGCCCCCTAGCGACAGGTAGGCCACCTACAATACAATATATGTGTACATTTTATATAACAGTACTACAAGTCTGTTACCGCTGTGACCAAATACTCATAGTTTAACAAGCCTCATGTTTAACTGCAAGACCTGCATGTTTTCATCTTTGAATTTAAAATCTTTTTTTTAAATTAATGTTTCTTGCTATCTCAAGTGGAGAAATTCAATACTTTCACACACTCACACACACCTATCATGATCCGGATGTTATAGGGCCTGGGAGTCAGATCATTTACCTGTAATAAACCAGCACATAGACATGTTAGCATAGAGCTGCTGGAATGAAGGGACGGAAGTTTTGTTCAGGGGAGTGGCAGAAAGCTTAGCCCTATTTGCAGGTTCTTTTTATTATTAGTAAATTAAAAGTATAGCTTCAAGTTTTCAGTCGGATCATTTTCCCCTAAAAATGTTAATTTCATGAAAAAATAAAAAAAATAATAACCCACATATATTATGTTCAATTTTTGCACAAAATTTGTCAATTTAAATAGAGAAAAAAAACCTCCAAAAACCCCAAATCTAGCTGGTGACGTTCTTCTTTACTAAACAACTCACAAAAATCATTATCTTAGTTTGAGAAAATCTTTGATAATTTAACTCTTTCTGATGCAAAACCCAAAGACAGCTGATGTATGTTTCTGGGTGAAAGGGCCACAATATGACTGGAACTATGTACAAACTCGACATTTCCAACCTGATGAGGCCCATCTTTTTATTTTGCATAAGGGACTTTTGGACTTTGGCTGTTTTCACTTTGTTGTCATTTGTATTTTGACTCTTTGCTTTTTTAGGTGTTTTGTCAATATATTGATATATGTGAAGATAGGTGCAATTTCTCAATGTGGAAGGATATTACATAAACTTTATTTGGACAGCTTACTTTACAAAGCCACAAAAATGGAAGTCACTAAAACTGACAAAGTTGCGAAGACGTCTGAAACTCATCCTGAAAGTTGGGAACACTTTTAATGCATATGTATTTGCATTAATAGTTGAATTAAAATAAGAGACACTGGGGATTGACTGTTTTTCTTTTTCTTCTTTGTAACTCCCAGAGGGCCCTGGGGCCCTCATTCGGGAACTACCTGTCTCCTGCAGGAAGACAATACAGACCCAAAAATCTGCCAACAGCAACTTCAGCTCAGCTCATCACGCTGCACAAATAAAGCTGCTCTCTTAAGCAGAGCGCAGTCTAAAACGTGTGACAGTGCTCTGAGGGTGTTTTGGCTCTGGTGATATTCTCTTTGTGAGGGTGCTGAATCTATAACCACAAATCAGATTGCAGTGTGCAGACGGTTCCTCTGCCTCTTGTCCCTTGAGTACACAAAACAGAGCTCATCCCCCAGGGGGCTTGAGCACAGTTGTGACAATGTTGTTAGGGATATAAATCGGGCATGCGCTTAAAGCAATCTGCCAACCTAAAGGGGAAAAACACTGAATGCTGGCACTCACACACACACACACACACACACACACACACACACACACACACACACACACACACACACACACACACACACACACACACACACACACACATGCCCTGCATCTCCTCTGTGCTAATTCACAAAGACAAGGTGATCTGATGCGTTGATAACCGTGATGTCTGTGAGGTTAATCATCAGAGTTAAAGGACACAGTTTGTAAGTTGATTGATTACTGTAACTGGTTGTTTTCTTTCTGTATGACAAAGCTGGGCACAGCAGATGTCTCCCTGTAGTCCATCAAACTCGCCGGCTGTTTGTTAGTCCTGGAGGACTTGCTCGGGGCGGAACAAACACCTCCACTGGGGAGGATGATGAAGGATATCAGGTAGCTCCCAATCTGTCATCATCAAACTCTAAAAGCTCAGCAGCAATGGGAGAGCAACAAAAATGGAGCTTTTAGCAGACACTTACAGCCGAATTTCAATTGAACCAGAAACCAAAAAGGATATTTGAGGATCAGTAATGTTTGAACTCTCTCTCTTTGTGCCTCCCTCCCACTCTCTCTCTCTCTCTCTCTCTCTCTCTTTCTCTCTCTTTCGCTCGCTCGCTCTCTCCATCTCTCTCTCCCTCTTAAATTCATTCAAGGCCTTTTCTCCCTCCGGGCTTTCCTCACATGGCCATTTCACGTGGGAGTGTATCAGAGTTCTTTCTATGACTGCATTAACTTTGGCCTTCAGAAAGAGCTCTCTCTCTTTCCTCTCTCTCTCATGCTCTTTCTCTCCCTCTGTAAGTCTCCCTCTCTCTCCCTCTCTTCCTCTCTGTCTAAAAAAAAAAAAGACAAAAAGGCTTCGCCTGCAGACCATTTAATCATAAGCTGTAGCCCACTTTGCCACTTGAAGTGCACTTGCCAATGAGATTCAGCACGGTGTGATGGAAAACCTGACTCTGCTGCTGCAATTCACTGCGCAGTTGATTCCTAATCAATCTTATTTTCTGTAAATCTTTTTTTTTTTTTGAAGTTTTTGTTGTCTTGCCATTTTTCAATTTAACCACTGTGATGTTAAAAACACCCAAAAGCACATTTCAAATAACAAATATTACAAAGAATAAACAGGTTAGAACAAAAAACAACAAATTAACAGAAATAAGCTTGATAAATAACTTCCCTTTTTTATTTTTTAACTCTAACCCTAAAGTTGACTTTTTATTTCAGCCATCCTAAAATACCCACAAGAAGCCAGAGTGAGCTGACTTGTGAAAGTTGCAGATATCAGGAGAGTGGTGAGGTTGATGAGCTTAAAGAGGGAGCATTGTCCTTTTTAAATAGGGTTTATAATGTCCCATTTTAAACCCATATTAACTGTGCATAATGTAGGAAAACCCCAAGTCTTGATTATTTCACCACTAGTGTTTAAGAAAACTCTCATTTCCTTATCTGAGTGAAATGCTTTGTTTTATCTTCTGTCTCTTTAAGGCTCCCCGCTCAAAAAAAACCCCTGTTCACTCTGATTGGCCAGTCTCCTCTAGGCCTGTTTGGCGCAGAGAAATGTGTAGACCTTGGTGATTGATGCCCACTCCTCCAAAATGTCATGTACAAGTTGGGAGATCCTCATGTAATGATGTCATCAGTATGAGATCTCATGAAGACCTGGTACTATTTTAAGAGTGCACTGTTTTGATCAGTTTACGGACAGAGTCAGGAATTTCTACAACATATGAATATATAGAGTTTTGAAAATCTGCATGTTTGTCTATACATCTGACATTGTTACTTAGTGTCCATATTAAAATATGTGAAAGCAGAACACCTCCTCTTTAATGTCATGTAACTTGTATATGAGCCAGCTCTCTGTTCACACCCCTGAATACAAGAAGAAGAAAATGGTCACAGCACTGATCATCCTGAAAAGTGGGAATCTGGTATTGCACATTTAAGGTGTAAGTCTCCTGCCTGTCAGTCTGTCTAAAGAACAGTTTGTTTGTTATTGAGGTTGTTTTTTTTTTAGGTTCCATGAACGTCTCCCCATAGGAGGGAGCCGATGAGTCACACACCAAATCTGACCTGCAGAGGACCAGAGTTTATCTTTGCTAATTTCCTTTAGACAGATGTGGACTTGAGCCAAAAAGTCTCTAATCTGAGGTCATGAAGAAATGTTATGTTCCAGAGGTCCATTGAATTATCCATTAGAAGTGATTAAATGTTTTAAAACTGCATCATTTTTATTCTATTCCCAGTAAAATATCTTTGGCTTTGGCATCTCTGATTAAATTAAAGCTTATTTTATGCAATGCTCAAATTCGAATAACAGATAGTCTTGAATGTTGATGGATTCAGATGGCCGACAAAGTTCTGCAGAAATGTGTTTAGAGGCCTCATAACCAAGTCCTGACATTTTAGCCATGCCAGATGCCGATGCCAGAGTTAAAAAGCAGAGGGGCTGCTTTTGGCGAGCCCAGCACTGAATGCAGTTTCTTATAATTCACTTTGAATATTGTGAATTCATAGAGCATAGGTCCTTGAACATGCAGCATTTTTCTGCAGCTGCAACCAGGTAAACTCAGACTCTGGCTTCCTCAGCATCGAGCTTTGCTCTGGCAGCCTCCCCTGTTGATTTTCTAGAATTAGACATGCAATAACTGGCAGCCTCTGCACTATAACTACAACCTGGCTGCTCATGAGGAATAACAAAGTTCATGGAATAATAAGCATGAGCCATGGGGCATGTCAACAAGGAGCAGAGGTGGGGAAAAACAATCTGTCAGAGCGTCAGAGCATCCATCACTCCATCACTGCTGATTGCAGTGAGAGGCGTGATGCTGCACAGCTGGCTGATTGTCTATAAAACAGCCGCTCCTCAACTTTGTTCACGCTGAGGACTCCAACGCAGACAGGCTATTTGTGAAGCATCCCACAGATTAATGAACGGCTGGATGAGTTTCCACGTTTGATAAATGAGAAAGCAGGGAGATTTAACTGTTAGAGTCTGACGTCTGAAGGTCCCCCAAGGTCCCCTGGATGCAGCAATCACTGCTCCATACGTCCTGGCTCTGTGTGCCTTTTAAAAAGAGGTGATTTAGCTCCCAAACTTGCCATATAGGTCACACTGATGCCCTGATTGTACAATCTCTCTCTCAGTGGGGGAGATAAAGGGGGGAGAAAACTTTTATTCATTCTAGACTTGCAATCGATGTGACTTGTCTGTGAAGTGGATCAATACCGCCCCTCTTTGGAATCATCAATCACGTCAGTGGTGAATTTAAAAAGCGTAATTAGGAGCAGCGTCCTTAAACATCCTGTATTGACGTCTTCTTTGGTATGGAGAAAGACACCATTCTGCATCATTAACTTTGTATTATTGCCTGATGGAGCCTGCTGCTGCTACTTCCCCACCTGCTGAACTCAGAGCGCTGTGTGTGATTGGGCTTTCACACCAAATTCTCCCCTTCTTTCACCAGCTGATGGGGGAAGTGAAGCTTGCAGGCCCTAAATTGGTTGGAGTATTGTAATAAGCTCGGTCCTGTACTGGGAGCCTGCAGGCCATAGAGCTCCCCTGCACAATGCTGTATTTCAGAAATGTTTAGCCGTACATGTGTAATTTTCAATCTATAATCATCTTTTCTGATTACCTTTGTGCAGCTTCTAACCTGAAATGACGTCTGCACACGTCCCCTTAACTTGCCACGGTCCTCACAGTCGTCCATCCGTCTCTGCGTGGTAATAAAACGGTATCAATACTGTGCAGAGGGCAGGTGGGCGGTCGTAATGGAGTAATTTATTTCAGTTGTCACAGAAATATAAGTCTTTGATTAGGGAGCTCTACACATCAGGCTACACAAATAGAACCTTTCATCAAATCACAAAGCATGTGACACTATTGACCACGGAGGCCTCTCTGCGGGTTTATCTTCCCCTGAAAGATTCATAAAACAGTCTGTGAGGAGCACAATGATGCACAATGTAGGGGTGACACAGCTCCAGGCACACTGTGTGCCACTCTAACAGGTTATTATTACATTAGGGAGTAAAATGCACAAACACGTTGTGTTTATGGAGGCTAAGATGACGATGTGGTGTAAGAAAACAAAGATAAATGATTAACTAAGTTTTAGCTCAGTGATTTTAGATCCAATTTTCCCTGTCATCTCATTATATTCTAAATATCAAAGAAGCTACATTTTGACTTCATCACAACCCCTAAATTTGCTATGCCCTCTCATCTTCAAAGGTTGAGGTACATGAGCCTGTGAGTGAATGATGAGAGGAACACAGTGAACACAGAAAATGATCTTCTCTTCACTTTCATCAGGTACAATGAGAACACGATCACGGCTTGTAAAGAAAGAATCAGAATATATTTAGTTCGGCTTTGGATTGAAGGTTCACTCAGCTTTGATAGAAGCATTCAGGTCCCAGTAATGTCACACACTATAGATACCATGTAGCATCGAGCCAGAGAGCAGGCTAAAGTATCAAAGTATTGTTGGAAAATGCTTCATAAGTAGCTGAACTTTATGCCCTGTGATGTTTTGCTGGAACAGGTTTCTTTAATCATTTCACAGCACTGAATACTGGATAGTATGAAGATTTTTTTTATTATACACATACTCACCCATTAATTCAAGCCCAACTTTTCAACAATAACAAACACATTTATGGCCTGGTACAGAAATTAATTCTGATATATGTAGCGTATTCCTCCACTGACACACACTGTGCCAGGGGATTTTTGTTTCCTCAGCAACAAATGTTGCCACTTCATTTAAATATTATGCAGCATTTAGAGTAAGCATTTTTACATCAAACTAAATCTAGGTGGTGCAGGCCCAAAATATTTTATACATCACTTGGTCATGCAACCAGTGCTATAATAGTTTTATAATGATCACTCAACCAATAAATCAAGTTAGTTGCCATTTGGAGACGCTTGTATGTGTTGACCTGATGTATTGTTTAATCGTCCTTGACTTTCCTGCAGGTTCTTGCAGGTGTCAGCAGGCTGATTGTTGTCTTGTGTTGTGGCTTGGTCTACCGTCGCAGGAAATGATACACAACGCAGTAAGAAGCAACTAATGGAGACAAGTTGTCTGCATGGAGTAGAGAAAGTTAAAGTAAGACCAGAGTGTTACTGCGCATATAGCATTGTGCACAGTTACCTCAAATGTTCCAACATCATCGAGTTCATTTGGTTTCCTATGGGCTGTAGTTAGTGGCAGCAGGTCTTGCGTTGCTTTATTTTGGCTCGTTTCTAATGTCTCTTGTCTCTCAAAGCTCTGTTTCCTTTGTGCAAGTATGCAAGTAAATTATCAACTTTGAAACTAAGGAGAGTAGGAGCAAAAGATAGAATTCTTTTGTGCTTCAAATGAGTAAATAAACATTGTAGACAGATCACTACTCATTTTTGCATGAAAACACCTCATGCAGATTTTAGGGTTGCATTCGTTTCATGTTTGTCAAAGTAGAGCTTTGTTGACTGAGCTTATTGGCGTAACCTGATAACCAAAATCATGGACAACTCAATAAAAGATTAATTTATTATTCTCAAAGATGAAACAGAACATTAGCTGCTCTATCTGCTGTCTCCACAGAATTAGGTATTCGTTTAACAAATCAGTCTCCATTTCTGTTTTGGTTTGTCTACATACAGAGTCAGAACCAGAATGATTGCTGATTATCTTCCAAAAAGAATACAAGGTATTCACTCTTGTTTTGACTGTGCTTTTTCTGTACAACTTTAATAGACCATCTCTGGGTATCAAAAATAAAAGAAGACTGTAATTAAGTTCAAAAATATAACTTTTGTGTTCATATGCTAACATTTAACATATATTAGTCTTTCATTTAGACTTCAAGAAAAATGTGAAACAAAAAAATGTGCAATTTATGCTCTATGCTCTTATACACATAATACAGTCCACCGGCTAAGTGTTTGACTTGTTCTAAAAGAACAACCCTTTTCCTTAAGCGAGTAATCAATAATTAGTTCCAGTGAGATTTTACCACTACATGCTCTTGGTGTCTCAATCACACTGCATTTGATAACCAGAGTTTTTGATGACTACTAACCAAATCAAAGAAACAATCTAAATAGATTGTTGTCAGAAAAGCAGGACCACAATAGACCTTTGATTCATTTTTGATATTTGACAGCTTAATGAACAAATTTATGATTTCTGCTGTAGTCCATCCATAGAATTTATCAGTCCTAACAGTCCTGTCTTTTTCAAAACTGAGATGCTACACAAATGAAACAAAGATAAAAATACATTTGACAGTTATATTTGAAACTATATATTTGGATGTTTTTAGCTCGTTCACCCTTTCACACAGTGAAATTCAGGAGGTCACAATCTTGAGAGAGGTGAACGAATTGTTGGGTATTTAAAGGGAATAAATTTTATCAAATTTAATTTCAAACCCTTTGGGCAGGCATGAAATATTTTGAAATTGCTTTAAATCCTTCCAATGACAGCTACAAAACTGATTTTTATGCAAGCAAAAATAATTCTAGAGGTATACTAAGTCCACTAAAAGTTATTGTTTTGACACTGGCAATGTCTAACACTTATTCTAAATCTTCATATCAAGATAGGCTACACATTATCTTTTGAGTCACATTATAAAACTACGTGACTGCAAAGATAAAGAGAAATGACAGAAATGCAGAATAAAAGTCCAATGCAGTTTTATTCAGCATTTTGACTATTTTGACTTTCACATGGTAAAATTCCTAAAAATTCTGTGCCGTCCAATCAGATCGCGCCGCGCCTGTCCCTTTAAATCCTTCGGCTCCTCCTGCGCAGCGCTCGCTCTGCCTGGAACGGTCCCTGACAGTGCGCATGCGCCGGAAGTTGCTGCCGCAGACAGCAGCAGCAGTGATTCGGCAGCGCAGGGACACGGGAGAAAATCTGTCCGTTTTAAACCATGGCCACGTACTAAACGATGCCTTTCGCGCAGGAAAACGGAGAGTAAGTAGTTGTTTCTATATAACGCGGCTGCTGCCTGATACTGCGTGACATCCTCTGAAATTGTGGCATAAATGTGAGGAGAGCTGGAGGAGGCAACAATGGGACTGTGTATGTTTCAGACTGGCTAGGTTAGCTAGCCAGGAGCCTGGGCAGTCAGCTGGCACTCTCACTGGCAACATGCAGCTTTAAAGCTACTGTACTGGGTCCCTCTGATGCCTGTTTGTCTGGTGATAAAACCTCAGCCCTCAGGAGGAAAACTGATCTATTTAAGCTGTTAAAGAGTCATGAAGTGTTGTCTGGAGCTTGTTTTAACTGAATGAAATGAGGCTTGTCTTGTTGGGCTGCTGAGCTTGTTGTTTTCTGCAAAATTTAACAACCACTCAGGACTTAAATCTGCTAAATTTGCATGCAAAATAATCAGCATAATTTCACCCTCATTATGGATTCATCACCTGAAAGGCAGACACGTCTGAGGAGAAATAATAAGTTACTCTCCTGGGGGAGAAGAGTCTGTGCATGAAGTTGAAAGTGTGGTTATTTCCTGCTATTCCCAAATGCAAAGTCTGCTGTAGCTGTCACTGAGTTGTCTGAGTGCTGCTAACATCTGATACACTCATTAGGACATGCATGCATACATCCATATTTAGAGTATCAGGCGTCTTCACGTGTGATCCAGATGTTGTGCAGCCTCCCTGCTCCCCAGCCTCAGTGCAAATAACACCTCCTAATTTAACAAGGGAGGGGAGTATTTCCACCTGCAAAAGCAAGTGTTAAAGGTGATAACAAAAGGTTGACGTCACCAGGCTCATCCTGATCCTGCTGCACAACCTCGACCACTGAGGAGGAGGTGGAGGAAGAGTGCAGGAGGAGGAGGAGGAGGAGGAGTGCAGGAGGAGTAGTTTCAGAGGAGCTTTTTCTTCTTTTGCCATAACGTCTAATGGTTCGTGTCTGGAAGGAAGGAAAGGGCTTATCTCTGATCAAATTTCGGGTATCCTAAGGGCACACTTAACTAATGGGATCCTATCGATGTTTCTCCCCCCTCCATGCCTGATCTTTACACGGAGGAATGTTAATGTTGCCACAGCCTGTGTGTGTTGTCTTAGGCTGCTCTGAGTCTGGCTTTTTGTTGCTTTAGTTGCTCTTTAATGTCATGGAGCTGGATGGATATGATTCAGAAACTCAACCTCTGTGACTAACTGGACTATGGGAGTGATCTGGTGTACTCTGCACATGGTAAGATCATGAAAATATGCTCTTTTGTCAAGTAAAAACTCTTCTGCATGATTATTTTCGAGCTTAATTACACATAAAATGTTTCACTCAGACAGTATTTCAGGGAGGATGTGATGTGCTAAGTGATATCCTGTGCTTACTCTAACAAAAGCCTGACATTACTCGCCCAAAAGTGCAGGATAGCAATGTAGCTTTCTTCCCCTTACATTTTCCAAAGAGCAGATAATTAAATTTCAGACCGTGTTGTCTGGGAAACTCGGGCCCCGAGACTCCCTGCAATTATCGTGTAGAAGGAGGAACCCTTTTTGCATCGGGGTGCTACGTTTCCCAGCACAATGAAGATTAATTAGGTCTTAGAAACAAATGACTGTAAGGCCTCTCCTCTTCTGTAAATGCAGGTCAACTGTAGTGACAGTAATCAGCACGTACTTTGATGCTAATGGAAGCACATGTGTGGATTTTACAGGAGTTTAAAGCTTAAGGTTTGGAGGTTAAAGCCTGGCTTCCAGGATGTGTATTTACTTCTATGCAAATCTGAGAATGATTTGTGTGTTTTCTCTTAGTCATGAGAGAAGCCGATGAGCCTGAATGTCAGGAGCGCCTGGTTTATTAGTTCATGTCATGCTGGTCAGCTTTGTAGAAAATTACAGCCTTCCTTCAAATTGAAACACCACTTGAACGCATGTGTTAATTAGATCTCTGCGTGGCTTTTCAAAGTGTCTGTCCTCCTCTCCCCGTGAGTCATGTGCTGACTCTTTGACCTGTCACTGCAAACCCTGAGGCTTTGCTGAGGGCACACTGACAGGGGAGCAAGTTTGCCTTGTTTCCTTTTTTTTCCCCTCAGCCAACCGCTGACAAATCTATCGGAACATATCGATTTACATTGTGGGCAGAGGAGGGTAATTTCCTCTAAAATACTTGTGTATCATCTTGGCTGCTGTAGCCTCTCGGGCTGCAGTGGACTGTAGACGAGGTTAAACTATGGCAGGAAAAAGTATTATGGAGAATTTAGACACCTACGTATTTCAGCTTACTTGAGTGTATGCTTTGAAGTAGTGAGTAGAGTACACAGTGAATGTAATATGAACACCCACTCTGTTTTCAACATGCTAAACTCTCAAACTTTATTCTTGTAAGCAAACCGCTTTGAGGAGCGAGCAGCTTCCACTGAACTCTGGATGTTTTGTGTCGTAAAAAAAGATTCTCCACGTGACATCCAAACAATCTGATTCCCAACATTAGGCTTGTCTCAGACAGCAGTAATAAGAGGATAACATCAAAGCCCTGCTTTATTTCTTCGAGACTTCAGAGCCAGACTATGAATAACAGATCACAAGGTACAAAGAGTCAACCAGAGAAGTTGAGTGGCTTTTATGTTTCAGCTGTTTTTTGGGATTCACAGGGAGCTCATTAGAATACATTGATTAGTAACAGTCCTGGTTCTGTGATTGTTGACTGTGAAACGGCTCGGTTTATCCAGTGTACTTTTTTGATGTAATGATTTTCTGTGCTGGAGCGAGCCACTTGGCTGAGGCTCATTTTGGTTTATTCAAAACCAGTCATTTGATGTAGAATTTTAGAGACGCTACTTGAATTGGAAATGTGTAACCACACGCTTATCCCCGTGCAATACATTTGTTTCTTTCATATTCCAGCGGGGGCCTGTGTATGTTAAATCTCCTGCAGGTGTCTGTGAATTTTATGTGCATGGCTGATTTTTATTTTCCTCGCTCTGGTCGTTTCAGATGCATTTGTTGAATATAATCCATTTGCTAAATGAGGCTGCCTCCCCTGTGCAGAGATTTTCCAGGTACCAGCCAGCTCCACCTTTTCGGTTGTGCAGTCACCGGGGCAGCTGTCAGCCCACACTCGCCCACTCAGCCACCCACCACTCAGAGAGACTCTCTGTGAGGCCACCCGATGTCTTCTCAGCTGTGTGAGTGCGGTTTTAGAGCGGGAACAGATGTTTGGTCGCCTTTGTGTGAGTGGGCAAAGTCAGGGGACTCAGCGTGAGGGTCAAATGCAGGTCAGACGTGGCGGAGTAAAGAACTGCGGCCACATGATACATCCAGATCAGGTGTTTGCCACATCATGGGCGACTTCTGGATACCCCCGAGAACAAGGGAAGGACCCGCAGGGCTCAGGCTGTGGGTCAGCTGTTACATGGTATTTGGTTTAGTTCACATGAGTTGAGTCATGTTGTGCCAAATAACACCAGGCAGTAATGCTGATTACAAAACACTTTATGTCTTTGTTCAAAACATTTCTGTGGGTTTCATGACTTTTTTTTGCTTGCACGGATTGCACCTTTGGGTCTGACTTTGTTTCTTTCCCTAATCTCAGATATGCACAATCCATAAAATAGTGTTGCATCACCAGATTACATGTGTATAGTGACGGACGTGCTCCTCTGGCGCACAAAAGTGAAGCCAAAGTAGATGATAAAGATACTGTGCAGGAGCCATGGTACGACTGATGCCATGCCCCTACTGCTAACTATATCTCAATTGAGTTTTGTAGATTAAATGCCAAAAAACCCTCAGGTAATCATAGCTCCTGGTGTAGCGGCATCTTTAGATGCTGTGACACTCGCAGTCAGTGGAAAGTTCAGTGATTTTGGTGCCAGTACTTATTAGGTTTTTATTTTAGTTCCTCCTCTGCTCTGCTAATCCGCTGCATACAGCCCTGAAGATGCCAAATTTTAGAAAGGCTGTCAATCAGAGCTTTCAATTCAATTTTTTCACATCTAATGAACCCTTGGCATGTCAGGAAGTGTTTTGACAGAAATCATGCTTGAGAAAGAAATTGGTGAAGTGTATTTTGATTCTAAAGTTGCTGCATCTGTTTTGATGGGTTTAAGCTGGAAATGTTTGGCTTCAATTTGTGGGAGCTGTCATGTCATCCATCTTTTGTCATTTTAGCCTGTGCTCAAGATACTTTTAAGATTATTCTGTTTTCTAGGAGGTGCAATATACCTGGGCATGTGACCTCGTTTTATGTCATATGATCTCAGAGGGACAGAACCATAGACTACAATAAATGAACATAGTCTGCCACCTGACGCCACCTGTCTGTTTCTGAAACAGAGTTTTGAAGCAAAATTGCTGGCATGGCCATGTTGGAACGGGGCAGATGATGAGTCTCCACACCAATCGCTATAGGACGCCTGTCAGTCACATGATCTAAGCTATGCCTCTGATCAGGCGAGCTTGCAATCTTAATTTCTTCTAAACTGCTGAGTTAGAAAAAAAGAATCACCCCCCCTGTACAGTCTGTTAGCGAAATTAGTGATTCAGATGAGAGACGTTATTTTTTACCAGGCTGTACATGCTAATTTCTGCTGTGAAAACGGCTTCTTTTGGCTTGGTGTGTTTGTGACTTTCCTTATTTTCGTAGCCAGCATGGCTTATAATTTCAGACCAGAGGTTGCCCTTTGAACAAAACAGAGACTGATCCCAACTCTCTCTAGATGCTTACTGTTTTTGAAGTAGTGCTGCCTGTGGTCTCTCTTTGCAGACCTTTAAGTAAACTGACTTAATCATTCAGTTTTTGTTGGAGCTTTTTTAATTTGTGACCAAAGACATGATCAGTGAACTTCTCATTTTATCAGACAGTCTAAGTCCAACTCTGGAACGGATCAAGGCCCCAAATCAGATTCCTCCTTCGATTGTCCAGAGGGTTAAATTGGGTTATATCAGCCAAAAACTCCTGTACTCTGAGCCCGGCCTTGGCCTGCAGATCCAATTATGGCAAACAGCACTGCTCTTTCGGGGTAGTTTGCCTAATCAGCAAACCAGAGGCCTTAAGCTGCAACCTGACGGTACAAACACCAGAGACCAAAGGGCTTTCTGAAATTGTTTTGTCTTCAGCTGGAAGGCAATCAGGGAGGAATCTAAGCCTCTGTGTGACATTCACGGCATACAACGGGGCCGCCGCCGCAGCAGGAGGGTCCAGGTTGGGGTTTAGGAAAGCATCTGTCTGATCAGACATGTCGGAGGCAGCGGAGACGGCCATCCTGTTTATCCACCTCCATCTCAGAGGAACATCAGAGGAGCAGATACTGTTATCTGTTTAAGGCACGAGATAAGGCCCCCTCACTCTGAGCGCTGACCCTCCCCTGACACCCCCAAAACACCAAACCCTGCGTAAGAAGAGGTCACCACATCACTTTTGAGTAATCCTTACAGAAGTCGTTCGGATGTCTGTGCTCATTGCTGCGCTTTTCCGACGTCCGTGCCAACTGTACATATCAGGGCATCGTTAGCCACCACCAAAGGGGGGCTCAGACTCTGACCGGGTCTGTGGGGTCAGAAAGGATGCCACAACAAAGCAGCAGTAAAGCTGGAGGGGATATCAAGTGCAGAGGGAGAGAGGGAGAGAGGGAGAGCGAGCTCAAAGTGTCATAGTTGGCGCAGACATTAGATAAGGCTAAGCTACCAGAGGATTATAGAGGGAGGAGATGTAAAAGGCTGCCGGCTAATTGGGCTTTATTTTTAATATTTCAGAGGGTTCATTAGAGACTAAATTGGTGACGGATTTCAGCTCCGGCTGTAGACTAAGAGTCTTTTTAGGACAAGCTTTGCAACCTGAATAAAAGCAGAAAGATTAGGTTGAGGGCTTGCCTTTGAACACTGCTTTTAAAGAAGTGTTGCTTTTGTTTACCAGAATGTCAGCGTTGCTTTCATTAGCCTCCTTTTCTTACATCATTAATCGCTGTAAGGTTAAACTCAAAATCCTGTAGTTGAGGTATTTACAATCCCAGATCATCGTTTTCTTGCCAGAAAAGTTGCCGAGTGAAATCCGAATTTCAAAATTTTTTGCTCTTTGCAACCTTTTTCACAAAACACAATAACCTGGAGGAAGAACACACACATATCATGGAGTTATCTTCTCCAGTATGACACAGCAGTGAGTGCATCTGAACGCCTGACGGAGCAGCCGACGCTCCGAGGCTTGGTCTGGGTGTTTAGAGCCGAGCCGAGGAAGGGATGGAGCCCGAGCTATGAGAGAGAGAGAGGGAGGGAGAGAGAGCTGCTGAGGTGAGGGGCCGGTCAGCACACGGCACTTTGCCATGACCCTCCTCGGTTTATCTCGGCTCGCACCACTTCTCCAGGCCTCCGTGTGTGGGTGTGTTTTCTCTGAGTGCGTGCAGTGTGCTGGAGATGGAGCGGTGCTCAGAATGGGGCCCTTTATAACCTCCTAACCCTCTGGTCCTGTTTGCAGCCATTGTTGGCCACAGTGAATGGTATCTCCGTGCCTTGAAAAGTAACCAGATGACATTCTTCCTGTTGTTCAAAAGGGCCCGGGGTTGTGTTGTGAAAAGCGGCTGAAAGGATAGGCTAAGACTGTGACCTTCGGAGGCTAATCTCTGGCATGTCATTCAGAGCCTGTTTGAAGCAAATGCAGACCTTTTTCTCCCTGATAGCAATGTACCAAGTCAAACAAGGCAGAAATTCCTCTCAGCTTTTCAACAGCTACTCTCCAGAAACAGTCAAGTTAGTTTTTTATTGAACCTCTACTATAAAAGGAGGGGACCAGGGGGTGTTTTGTAGCAGCTGAACTGAATCATTATTCCAGACAGGCAGTGTGTCTGACACCTACATTGTCCAAACAGTCTGTGCAGCCTGTGACTGAGCCCTCTGTACACAGACCTGTGGCATCAGCAGCCCCTCTGTACTGCATGCTGAAATACCACCGCTGCTGTGAAAGCAGCAGGGATGAAATGCACTTAGTGAGACAGTAAACATCGGCGCAGCTCTCAAACTAGCTTACGTTGTTTATGTGTGCTCCTCTCTGGCGTATTTGCTGTCTTCAGCTGGCCGCGTTTCCAGGAATGTGCAGAGATGCAGTTGTCGCTCTGCGGGGGGATGTTGGCTGTAATCACAGTTCAGAGTTCAGCCCCGTGGTTGGACTCGACTAAGCTGCAATCAGGACAAGAGTCACGTTATCCTCCTGAACTGAAGACAGCTTTCCACATCGCTGTCATTCTCTCTGATCTTCACAGATTTCACCTCATGAAGCTCAGTGGTCTCACAGTAACTGACCCTCTAATCACATTTTCTTTCTAACCCGAGTCAGATTTCTGTATGTTCCTGTATTTGCTGACTCTCAGCTGACACAGAGTATTACCAGTGTGATTTTGGAAAGTAAAGATGACCTTTTCTCTGGATGAAGAAATTTATTTGGTACCACCGGCTTCATACATTGTACGGCCTATTACTCAGCTACAAACAAACTGACACTAAAGAAGATTTCATTAAAGTTAATCAACTATTCATACAGCCACAAAATCTGCCCCTTATTTTGTACTGTTCGTCACAGCTCTATGGGGATGTTACTCTCAATGGCCAACTCACAGATCATATCAACTGTAACCTTTACCTTTCTATTCATGGTAAAGTTCAAACATCAGTGTTTTTCCATTGGCATTCTGAGCAAATGCAGAAAATAATAACAGCGCCTGTATAAAAAGTCCTCCTCCTGTAACTTTTTTTGCATTTATTCTCACCAAACCAGTCCTTCTGGTTGTTTCATGTCTGTTTTCTTCAATTTGATCAAAGTCCTTTCCTCTTATCCCCTCACAGTTCCTCGTCTCATTTCCTCTACTGGTAACTGATCAGCCCGTAACCACCAATCTAATGCTTTGTACTCTTGCTGGGAATTCATTATTGAAGGTCAATATTTTTTAAGTGATCTTGAAGTCTCATTTCTATATACAGTGCTCAGCATAAATGAGTACACCCCCTTTGAAAAGTAAGATTTGAATCAATATCTCAATGAACGCAAGGACAATTCCCAAAATTTTGACAAAACTGAGTTTCATGGAACATTTGTTTCACTCACAACATGAAAGTAAGATTGATAATATAACTAAGATTGCAAAATCATCAGTTTTACTCAAAATAGCTGATGCAAAAATGAATACACCCCATAACAAAAACTACGACATCTAGTATTTTGTCCTGGAGGTCATCTCCAGGACTTTTGAGGACAGCACCAAGTCTTCTAGGCATGGAATGAACAAGTTGGCAACATACTGCAACATCCATCTTCTTCCATTCTTCAAAAACGACCTCTTTTAGAGACTAGATGCTGGATGGAGAGTGATGACTCTTTAGATTTCTCCATAGGTGTCCAATTGGGTTCAGATCAGGAGACAGACTAGGCCACTGAATCTCTTTCACCCTGTTCCTCTTGAGAAATGCAACGGTGGCCTTGGAAGTGTGTTTTGGATCATTGTCATGTTGGAAAAGTGCACGAAGGCCAAGGGCACTGAGTGATGATAGCACCTTCTCTTTCAATATGGAGCAGTACATCTGTGAATTCATGATAGCATGAATGAAATGCAGCTCCCCAACACCAGCAGCACTCATGCAGTCCCACATAAGGACACTGCCACCACCACCACTTTTGACTGTCGGCACCATGCACTTTTCTTTGAACTCCTCACCTTTGCCACGCCGTACAATTTTGAAGCCATCAGTCCCAAAAAGATTTAGTCTTGAATAAATTTGTTAGGAAAAGTTGTTTTAGTGCGTGCAAATTCACAAATCTTGTTTGCAATCAATGGCCCACATTTGTGGGAGTATTTTTGTAGTAGTGTCCCATGGAGTATTTTGATTCTGATAAGAAAGTAAAGGTTTTCTGACAAATCTGTTGGGGTGTACTCATTTATGCTGAGCACTGTATATGCCTGGTCAAAGTCCCCGACTTATAACAAGATTATCAGCGCTGAAAAAGGTTATACCTAAATGCTATTTCTCAACTTCCTGATCAGGTCAAAGTGGACCGGATTGATTCATGGGATGTCAAAGTCCCCATGACAACAGTGCACCGGTCGACACAGTTTAGCAGTTAGAAAAGATAATTTCTGTTTTTTTCTCAAATGAAATTATTTTTTGGGTTTAGCAGTAATATTGGACACTGAAGCTTGACTGTGGAGTTGGTAGATGAGCACTGGTAGGACATAACCAGGATTGACTAACGTTACATGTTCTCAGAGCCCCAGGGTGTGAGGAACACTGAGCAGATAATCTTCTCACCTTCTGAATACTGAACTACAAACTGACCTTAAAAAGTTTGATTTTTGTCACCTTTCGGACAATAGCTCAACGTAACTACGAGTAAATACATTACCTTGACACTTAAGATCCTGGGAAAAGTTGTCTTAGTCAAAGAAAAGTAAAGTTAAAAAGATCTGCTCTCCAAAAATAAATAAATCAGATGCCTTGCAACATCTGAACATCTTTACAATAATGGGTGCAAGGGCTCATGGGGGATGGAGTCTATATCCCAGAAATACATTTGTTTTTCTAAATAGTCCTCACAGCACCTTTAAAAATTCCTCCATGTTGTGGACTGACATTCAAAAGGTACACTTTTGTGAAATTATGAGCGGCCCCCTTGACAACAGCCTGATGTGTACTCAGGTGTTCCTCAGGGTTTTCTTTGTTATGAAGAACTAACATCTGTTGTTGATCAGTTTGACAAATTAGAATCAAGTATTAAAGAGTGATGGAGAAATAATGAGGAACTGTGGGCAAGCACCAATATTTTATGAACACAGTGGAGCATATAATTGGGTTGAATAAATCCATTCCATTTGTCAGCTCTTTGTTTCCAATATCTGATCTAACTTTTTGTTTCTGTATCGGACCAATACCGGAGTCAGATTGTGTCATCCCTAGAATTGGATGATGAAACATTTGTTTTAAAGGGCTGAATGGTTGTAAGCTGAATTTTGGACGCTTGGTGGAAAATGTATGATCTTGTGTAAAATATTTTATCCTGTGAGTGAATTTTGTGTTCAGATATTCATGACTAACAAGCATGTTTAATGAATATGTTTAAAATGTACTACTAAAAGAAGTATATCATTTTCCACTGTAATAATGGCCGAATGTTGGTTTGTCGCATTTTATGTTTGTCATTTTAAAACATTACTTTTCCTCCGTATTAGGAGAAAAAAAAGGCCTTCACCATTTTCTAAAGACTTGGAAGTTTGAGGGTTTTGGATAAACATTCAGGGCTTCCACCGAGTGGTCACAGTGAGAAATATCTGCAGTGTGTCCCTGGAGTTGTGTTTAATTCACACTTTCACATGTTTCGAGGATGCGGGACACAAACCTGGTTACATTAATCCATCCCTGATTTGTAAACTGCACTGTTATCATATCCAGAAGAGTATGGATGAACCAAATGACTAAACTAACCTCCTCTGTTGGTCCCTCATTGTTACCTGAGAGTTCACCCTAAGCCTCTTTACTCACCTGCATTATCGAAAAGATCACGACTTGAATTTTAGCGTAAACTGTTGTAGAGTCTTTTGATTACACGCACAGCTAACGGATGAATCTTCTGCCTATAAAGGGTCGAATCCTTTGAAAACGTTCATCATGATCCCAGAGTGCCGTCTTCAGAATAAAACTTTGAAGCAGCACTGTTAGATTACTTTCAGCAGTGATAAATTAACGGCCTTCACGGCATAATAAAAAATGTTTCTAGCCAGTTGTAGAGTTTCATCTAAAGTTGTGACTCTCTAACCCCCTTCACCAGCTGCTTTTAGTCCGCTCTGAGAACCAGTCTTTATCATTAATGTGTTCAAGGGGATTTGCTTTCAGCCCACCAGAATACACTTTACCCGCATTGAGCTTTTCTTTGTGCATGTCTAAATGATCTCTGAGTGCAGGTCCTTGGTGGAGAGCAGCTTTTTTCTCCCTGCTTCCTGTGTCAGCACACTGCCACCTGTATGGGGTTAAGATCAGGGTCAGACCTCTTGCAGGAGCCTGTTGTTTGGGGGCCCCTCTTTCAGGAACTGCCTGTGCCGAGGACTGACGTGGAAAAGAAAAGCTGTCCCGTTTTTTTAGCGGCCTCTTTTTGTCAGACATCTTTCAGCGGTGAATGATTGGCATATCTCCTGCCATTTCCCTCCTTTGTTTGCAGCCGTTGCATTCAAGAGCAACCCACTAAAATTGACCATTACATGCGATGTGTCTGCGGCCTGCGCGCTCATGTCGGTGCATGTGCGCACACACAGAAAGGTGCGGTTGTTTACAAAGGAAGCACTGAATTAGAAAAGGAAAATGTCAACTTTTATCGTGCTACTGCACAAGCATTCTGCATTAGTCAGAAAGTATCCCCTGAAGTGGTGTAACATCCGCAGAATGTGATTGAGATAGCGAGGGAGACGGGGGTGGGGGCAGAGGAAGAAGGGTGGGCCATGATTTGAAAGGCATACTTGAAAGTACTCGTGTGCAAAGAGTCCTGAGGCAGGTCATGTTGCTGTGTGACAGAGGAGCATTCGTCTTGCTGCGTATATCTGACGTCCCAGGGTCTCAATGCGAGGGTTTGCCTGCGCCGCGTGTCAGCTTTCTGTAATTAATAGCCAGTAGCCCCCTCGCCCCGTCAGGAGACCAGGTGTTGCTTAGATCTGCTCCGGTGTGAAGAGACAGCGGATGCACTGAAGGTGGTTTCACTGTTATTGGGAGACAACCTCTCCCCTTCTCTCTCTCCGAGTGTATACATCTCAGCTGAGTGTGTACATATAAACACAGTCTAGACTCAGAACAAAGACGTATAATCATTACTCTGAGTTTAATGGTTGTTCTGACGGATAGCTTGTTGGTAAAAGATACGGTTCATTTAGTCTACTTTGTGTCAAGCACCATTGTACTCGTGTCCTGTGCTGTTTAGCAGAGCTCCAGGCCCTGACAGATTGCCATCCCGATGGGGAGATTTTACCCAGCCAGCACCGCCAATGGCTCTGACACCATCATTAGGCTTTGATCAGCTGCAGTCTGCGAGGGGAAGAAGAGGGAGTAATATTCTTGATCTAATTACTCGCAGACATTTCAGGCTGTGTAATGTGTGATTTAACCTCTTGTCAGGGGCTATAAAAGGAAGCTGGGTTAATCTTCATGGCAACCTCTTTTCCACGCAGGGAGAGTTCTTTTAAATTTCCCTGTTCTCAGGAAGCTGGTGTAAAACCAGAACACATCGGGCCATGACTTTCACATGCAATCTCTCAAGGCGAGAGTCGCCTGACCTTTGAATGTTAGCGAAAGCCGGTTTTAGGAATTCATGTGCTGTGTGCATTTGGAGAACTGCAAGTAAGACAAAAAAAAAAAGCTGTCCTTTTGACTTTTGAGCGCGTCCTCCAGAAGGATTGTTCTGCAGTCCCCTTTGTTTCTCTCTCTTGTTCTTTCTCTCTTTCTTTTCCTCCCTCTCCATCGCCGCCCACACGCTGCAGCACGATGAGAGCAGGAGAGCTGATTGAACAAATAGATTGTAAGTGGAATCGAGGGTTTGGGTTAATCAGTCAAACACAGTTAAACAATTCTTTGGACATGAAGGGATTAGTCTTGCCTGCGTTGAGCTCATCAGATCCTATTCTCCCCAGCGCTGGCCGGGCTTTAAGGGCCAAGGGCCACGGCCTCTCTGGCTCCATGGAGAACCACACACGCACCCCTCAGCATGCTCCATTGCCTCTGAATGCCCCACCACTCTCCTCTCCCTTTGTTACCCGGCACAATTGGAATGATGGATTAGCAAATTAAATGCAGACCTTTCTATTCGTGGCCATCCTTGCTCGCAGTCTCATTCACTGGATCTCTCACAAACCCTCTCTCAAAAGGTTCCCAGGTTCACTGTCTGTCCTTTAGTTCCTCCTGAAAAGTCTTTTCCTCCTTAATCCATTCACTGACTCTTCCTCACATGGCTGCTCTGATCTATTTTATTTTACAGTTGGACTTCCTGGTCTTTTTCCTCACTTTTCATCGTTGAGGATGACCACTCTGAGGTGAATTGTTCCCTCTTTGGGGATCTGGGATCACCTGTGTCCTCAGTGCAGCGGTGTGTCCACACTTTTTTTTGGCTGAAGTTGCCAAACTGATGCATTAGCTGCATTTCCATGACACTTTTTGCACAAAACCAAAGCAATATCTCAATTACGACTATGTTTCAATTACGACTGGAATTGCGTGCAACTTGAGTAAAATCTCGTCCCACAAGATTCAATTCTGATTTTCAATGTGGAAGAAAGAATATCTTTTGACCACTTACAATATTTTTCCACAAATTAAAGTTTTAATTTGGTTGAAAGCATGTGCATACCTGTTAAAATCCTGTTGAAACAGTCCAAAGAGCTGATTTGCACCAGAGTCCCACCTTCGAACAGGAAAGCCAATTACAGTTCAGGATTATTGGGCAGCATCTGCCACAGCCAATCAGATTTTAAGAGGGGCCCATGCTGCCTCTGGTGACCCCATTGGACTCATCTTTCCCCCTTCAGTCCTCAAAGCTCTGACCCTGACCTGCTCTAACTCTCTCAATAACAAGGTGTTGTGGCTTTTAAAGTGACTTTAAACCTTTTGTGCATTTCTTCATCCTTTACTCTTTTGTTCTGTTTGAATCCATAGCCTGTGTGTTTTTCTAGAGTTTCAGTATTTGATAAAAAATAATGCCTCATTTCTTCCAAAACCACAGAAACTCATTCTGCACTCAGGTTTAGTCTACAGGGGAAGTGAACAGTAAACATACATGCCTTGATCCAAGGAGAAATGCCAGCATTCTTGTTCATTTCTTGCTTGTGTTGTACGTCGCAAAAGCATCTGCTTAATGAAATTGTTGAATAGTAGAATCTCTCTCTGAATCAAAGGTGATCAGGTCAGTAGATGTAATCTGTTTTATGAGGCTCAGGGTTGGGGTCAGGCTTCGAGGGTCAGGGTTAGAGATTGTTCGATCAAAAACAGCAGTGAAATGGGATCAAGTTGAGGGAGAAATGTCCAATATTTACCTTCTTGGTCAATCTGGGCTGAGTTGACTTGCAGTATTGCATACACACCACTTTTGTGGGTCTGTATCAGCAGAACTTCATCTTAAAAAGTCAGTGCGGGCCATCCTGTTTGAGTCCACGGATGTCTACACGCTGCAATTCTCCAGCAGCTCTTCAACAAAGTCCCAGCCTCTCTCCTCGCCTTTGTACTGACACGATGAACTGTGCTCCAGAGTAATATTGGTGTCCCGGTGTTTGATTTCACGTTGTGTTAGGGTTGGTGTTGCACAGCACACCACACTATTCTGCTCTGCTTTCTCAATCCCAGACATCCTGCTCCAGTGAGTTCCACATCGCAGACCAGATGAACACAAGGACGCGTATACACCACCTTGAAACGGCAACGTATGAAAGCCTCATGACTGGAAAACATGGCTTTTCCTCTCACCTATGCACATTCAGCTTTAATGGTCTGTGATCAGGTCAAAGTAGCCAGGTACTCTGCATTTTGACTTGATTCATCTGAAATATCTTTATCAGGCTTTCTTAAGTTTTCTTAACTCGTTGTAGTCTCTTACCTGTGAGTAGAGCTGAAAAATTAGCAAAATTAATCTAACTGGGATTATTTCCCCCGTATTGCAACTGAGTTTTCATTGTGTGATAATTATTTTTTGGTTCTTCATCTGATATGTTGGAAATGAACGTTAACATATGTTATGGCTCTACAACAACTCATGCCATTCTTTTCTTTTGGTTGATTCTTTTTTGCCACTTTTGGACACATTTTTGCTACTTTCTGACTATTTTCCAGGTTTTCCCTTAGTTTTCTTGCCAATTTTTGTTGCTTTTTGGACATTTTTACCACCTTACGCTTGTTTTTATCAATTTTTTTTGCTATTTCTTGCCATTTTTGTCACTTTTTACCAGTAAAATTGTTTCTCTCACAAAGGTGGTTTTCAACAATTTGTCTCTTTGGTTGAGCAGGGTTGAGGAACACTTGTGTAGAGCATAAAACATTGCTGCAAAAGAAAAAAAAATGTATCCAAAACATTTGAGGTTAAAGAAATATTGCTTTGTTTGCGATTAGAATATTGCAGCAGATCATATTGAAATTTATTCTAATATGTAATTAATTACCCAGCCCAAACTCAGATGAGGCTTTGGTGAATGTTGTGTCCAGAGGTTGGCCAGTTTGGCTCCTGTGAAGTCTAAATGAACACTCTTTTTGTCTTGTCAGAAGCAGGACTTAAGTTAAAACTAACTCTTTGGGCTAATTTCCAGCTGGCGACTTTTACCTTTCTAAGTGTTTTGATCTCGCCCAACAGTCTTACTCTCAAGGCACGTGTGTGTAAAACAGCTGACACAACAGTCAGTATAGTTCTGAATAGAGCCCAACAAATTAATTGGGTCGATTATATTGTGTCACCAATTAATCAACATTGGCCATTATGAGGCCGATGTATAAACTTTTTTTTCTGTCGTTCCTACTCCTGTGTGTCTGTGTCAGGCTTCATACTGCACTCTGCCAATGATAAATTCTCCTGTTCATTCACACGTCCACCATTACCTGATATAGGCATTCTAACGTCATGTCAGATACTTTTTTTGCAAAATAAACAGAGATCAATGCTCCTGTCAATACTCACATCCACCCTTTTCTAATAAAAGACAAAAGTACAGCACTTTAACGTTGCTGTGTCATACCCAAAATCGTATTTTTGGTATTATAACAATTTCTGTTTATGTACAGTATATATCCTGTGTATATCAATGTTCATATTTCATGTATCAGCATATATATGTAGGATATCGGCTTTCTTTGGCCTCCAGGATCTGTATCGGCATTGGCCCCAAAAATCCCACATCGGTCGGGCTCTAGTTCTCCAAAATCACAAGAAGATGTTCTTGCCATATTTTTGTCCCAACACAGTTAACTGTCAAGAGCAGGACATGTAGCTATCATGTTATGGAACGTTTTTTGTGTAAACCAAAGTGACATTTTTAATACAGGTTTAACTTCTGCTGTTTCCCACAAGCACACAGCTCAGGTCACTGCACCACCCCTCCTCTGCACCACTCCCTCTCCCAGCGCTGTGTGTCGGGTGTGTGTCAGTTTTTGTGTGTATGAGGTGGTGTGCGGCTGTGCTCTGTAGAGACCCCAATTAGCAGGACGAGCAGGCCTCCTGAAGGTCACTCCCTGAGCTTTGGTGTATGAACAGAGGAGGGCTGGGCCGGTCAGGAGCAGCTCTGCCCTGAGAGTGAGACCCTCTCACAGAATAACCACTCTTTACAGCAGCAGTTTGCATATCCCTCTTGTTTTTGCATTCCACCGTGTTGGCTCAGGATTTCACTAAAGGTCAAGCGTCCTCAGCAGACTGTCATAGTATACTGTGACCATATCTGAGAGATCCATTTGTCATTAGCTCCAAAGTCCCCCACTTCATCAGGCCGTGTCTGGTGTCGGCTATCTGGGCCTGATTGATGGCTCTGTCCTTATTGCAGGGAACCGGGGTCGATGGCAAAAAATTTGCTGCTGGGTGCATTAATGCTGTGCTCAATAGCATAGACCTTTGAGCATGCCTCATCAGTCTTGAATCATTGGACGGCCGCAGGAGATCTGTGTGAGCCGGCATGATGCAAGAAAGCAAGAGGGAGGAGAGAGGGAACTACAGAGAGAGTTTTCATCACACACACAAACTTTATCACTCTATGACTCGGTCTCACAGGAAACAACCAGAGGGGGAAGTTTCTGGAGTTTGAGTAGAATTTTTTCAGCACAAAATCATTAAAAACTTATTTCAGTCTTCATATTGAACATGTGAAGATCTTTCAAAGACAGAGCAAAGTCATTTTGATCAGAAATAATCAGAGTTACAGGTTCAAGACCAGAACCAAAAATTATATAATTTCCTGGATGAAAATTTGAGGACAAGAATCCTTTTTTTCTCGTAATCCCCTGGAAACCCAAATCCACAACAGCCCTCCAGCTATGTATGTCAGAGCCTTATGTACGTAAGAGTTAGCATCTGAAAAGTATTAGAAGTTATTTACAGCCAAGTTCAAAATGTTGTTCTGTAATCAAGTTTCTGTAAACTCGACCTGGGGATTGTTTGGGACTGAGATTACGTTTAGACCAATCATAAGACAGGTCACTTGGCCGCTATTTGGCTTGGTTAAATCCAGCCTGAGCATCATCCCCTGTAGATTATTGACGACTGACGATGTTTGGTGCAGGCCTTTGATCATCTATCTTTAACAATGAGGTTAGATCAAGGATTGAAGTAGATCAGTAACGATCTGAAATAATGTAATGTAATATATGGACATTACATTCAACCAAGCTCCATCTGAGTTAGGATGAGGTGAAGAGGTGGGACCTGAGTCTCTTTGCAGACAGCTACAGGGTGCCCACCCACCTGTCAGTCAAGTCAGCAACCCCCTCCCTCAAAGCGTGTGCTGATAGAGAAATGATCTTTGGACCCAAACTAATATTGAATCAGACTGTGAACATGTTGATGTTTGCCATAAAGAGTGTGTGTTTTGGGCTTGGTGTGTATGAGGTTTCTGCCTCAAGAGGATCCTCCATGAACTGCTGTTTTCAGTTCTTCCACACAAGCTTCATGCATAAAGACAGAGGGTGTTGCTTGGTTTTGACGCAATACAATGAGATATGATGTGATAATGTGAAAATGGTGTGTGACTCAAAACAATACAGTGAGTTGCCTTATGATAACGCGATGCAATTTGATGTGATTTGATTGGAAGGAATCAGACCCACATAGGGCAGTATGATATGATATCATATGTCAAGATGCAATACAATATGATACAGTTCAGTGCAATTCAATGCTATATAATTTTTTCGTAATGCAATGATGAAAAATTTGGTGCGTTTTCACAGGATGAGGCTTGGTTTGATATGATGCGGTGATATGAGTTACAATACATCGTACATGTCACAGTGCAACTCACCACACAATACAAATAATTCAACAAGATACCACAGAGATAATATAATATTTTACTGTTGTTTTTGCCGCCAGCCTCCAATGGACACATGAGGAACTGCAGTTTTTTAACAGTTACTCGTAGGCTTCATGTTTTCAGACCACAGGATGCCGTTTGGTTTTGAGAAGCGGTTGTTGGGTGTACGTGACACAGTAAAGTCTTGGCCACACTGCATCACATTCTGTATTGTTGCATGTGTCACATTGCATTTCATCAGAATGTCTCATATTGTTTCCTGTGTTGTGTTAAGTATTACGGCACTATAGTATCTATATGGTTTCTTATTGTGTTATGTAATCTTTTAATATTACACAAAACTGTATCATGTTGAATCACATATTAAGTTGTATGGTATCATTTCATACTGTGCTATATTGATCTGAAATCCAATCATATCATATGGCATCTGACTGTACTGTGTTGAGCCGCTCACCATTTATCACATCGTATCTTGTTGCATTGTGTCAAATTTAAACAGGAACCTCTGTCTGAATATGAATCCTGTGTGGAGGCGCTAAAACAGCAGTTCATGTAGAATCATCTTGAGCCTCACTGCAGAAACACAAGGAACCACTGACACACCAAGCCCAAAAAGACAAAATGTTTCCACCCTAGTTCAAAACCAGCTTGGGTCCAAATTGCTTATTTCTCTATTCAAACACTGTACGCACATACAAGGGCATGGCTAACTTGACCGACAGGTGGATAGACATCCATACACTGTAAGCAATTGCTGTTAATTTACAGCCAATTTTCAGCAGTTATGTATTGTTTTTATGTTGTATGGTTTTGTACTGTAGTCAGCATGAATTGTGATCTGTTGAATTTGAAGCGAAAAAACAAAAAGACTCATAACGGTGTGCTAATGTTTTAAATCACAGTAAAATACAATATTTGTGGAAGAGTCGATGTTTTTCTAGAGTTTGTTGCAATGTGTGATATAACCATGAGTGAGGAGGGCACACAGTGAACATGAGACACTGCTGTACATGGATGAATCACTCAAATGAGTCGTGCTGTCTGCGTTCTATGGCATTGACCGGCTGTCTTCACTTTGAGGCGTTGGCTAGCCATGTACGCTTTATGGTGTAGACAGGCTGTCGGTGCTCCAGAGGTATACACCAGCAGTATTTCCCCACAAATTAGAGTCATATTCAGTAATCCAATGTACTGCTTAGACAATATATTCAGAGGACTTTTCATATAGTGCTACAGAAGAAGATACAATTATTCAATTATATCATTGACATCCAGTCTTTGCTGTTAACAACTTGTCTGAACTGCTTGCAAGGGCATAGTCAGCCTGTGTGACCTTCATGATTTACCCATAGACAGCGGGGTCTCATGTCCACTGTGTGCCCTCCTCACTCATGGTCACTAAGTGATGAACAGTTTAATACTGTAAATTTCTGTTACAGTAAAAAAACTGTTCATTTTACAGTAGCATAATGGCCACCCTGCTGCCAGTTGATTACTGGTTTTTCACATGAAAATTTGTTACAGTGTATGTAAAGAAAGCTAGGCTGAGTTCTGCTCTGCTAACACAAAGCCAGTTGATGATGGTCTTCAAAACTCAGTTTCACAGGTGGGGGACATCAACGAGACTTCCTCCATATATTATACAATCTATGGTGTAATTGCACTGTATCTTTATATCACATTATATATACATTATATATACATTGGTGACACATTATTACAGCAGCCTGAGTTATGAATATTAAAACCTTCTCTGACTCAGCGTTCAGTGACAAGTTGAAGCAAATATTCTCAGATGTCTCCTGCTTCCTCTCCTCAATCTGACACAGATGACTCAACATACTGTATTAAGCTGCTCCGAGCTGATTGTCTGTTGTGACATTGTTGTTTTTGGAGACGGGCAGATATCAGTCAAAACATCATCTGCCACGCCTCCACAGTCTTCTTCACAGACGGGCTGAGCAGCAACATGAGCTGTTTTTCTTTAGCGAGGTTCTCTGATGGCTATAAAACATCTATTATCAGCATGTTTTGGATGGATATGAAACCCAGCTTTGATGAGGATCTATATTATTTAAAGCAAGCTTGTTGTTCTAACGGGTAAACACTTGCACTTATAGCAGTTTAATGAAACAGTCTGCTATATGCAGAAAAGATCAAACAGGAGAAAGGTCCTGAGCACATTTCTGAAGCTAACTTTGGCTGCCTGACAGCGTTTTGATTCTGAATCATACAAACCTTTACTTCAGTACCCAGCCTTGGCAATATCTCATTCTGACTGAACTGAAATCAAATTAAACTGTAGTTTGTGGATTTCTCCCCTTGACATTCCAACATGTGAGCACTAATGAATAACTGAGCTATGAGAGAGGAGCCAAGCTGTTTAATGAGTCATATAGAAAGCATAGGAATGCTGTGATTGCTCTGTGACATTTGGCTTGTTTGCTTTGATATTTTAAGGATTGTTTTTGTAGATTAAACCAGTACCTGTGTAGGAGTAAGGCCCCGGTGCCATGACAACACCAGTACACACTGACAGTATGTGTAGGCTCACAGACAGACGGAGGGGCCTGTGAGCCGAGGAGGGACAGATGTTCCCATGCAGACACAGAGGTGAGATGTTTGCTGTGCCGGCCCTGTGTTTGCCCGGCTCTCCACAGAGTCACCAGCTGGCTGCCCACTGCTCTGAGCCGCCGTCTGCCGGGGAGAGAAACTGGGGGCTGGAGAAACTCACACGTACACACAGACCGTGGAGGAGAGACCGCAAACGTCTCAGATGTGTCGCTCGTCTCTCACTCAGCCCTGTCCGGTGCAGAAGGTTCTCTTTTATTCCTCAGCTGCTCCGTCCATGAGCGGGGGGGCTCGTTTGGTCTCGCTGGAGGCCAGACTGAATGTCAGAGCAACCTCTGAGGCGGCTGACCTTACACACCGACCACAGACACAGGATCAGCTTTTATCGAACATGTACACAGCAGGCTCTGAAATCAGCAAGGAGGCATTTGTTTTTGACTTTTGTGTCTGCACTTCAATGCAGCAGTGTGTTTTCCACTCTTCACAGATGGAAAGATGAAAAATATTATATATATATATATATATATATATATATATATTCAGTGTCAAAATAGGTTGCTTTTGATACTTGTTGTGATGGTTAAAATGTTGTGATATATTTTATGCACACTGTAAGATGTGAATTTGCACACTCGTTATTTTAGCAAGTTATTCTATGAAAAAGGTTCATAGAATGGATGAAAAAGATAACTGAAGTTTTTGTCATAATTGATTATAAGTTGGCATCATCTTGGCTACAAAATATGTCAACTTCAAATTTTATGTCCAAATTAATCAGAATGTCACCTTGACACTCACTGTAGCCCCTCACAACTGTTTAGTGAAGCTACAGCTTTCAAGCATACCCAGAATGCTTTTGTAAATTTTAACTGTGAAATCCAAGGTTTAGAAAATTGAAGAGTTAAATCAAGATGAAACTGATTAGTCTTCAAACTATCCAAAGAAGTTAAGTTCACTAATAAGTCTAAATCAATCAAACCAAGAAAAGAGTTGACATAAGACATCTTATTCAATCGAAATCACTTTTGTTGGTATTTCAACAACTAAACTTTTTTTTGTCAGAACGTAACATTTTTGGGGATGCCAGTTACATCATAGTTTTACATTGAAAAAACAAGTGACGTTTAACAGTGCATGTTTACTTCTTTGCCATCTTGCCCAAATTAACTTTGATGTTGCTTTTTCTTTCGGTGTTCCTTATCATCATCTGGTCTTTTTTTCCTGATTCTGATAAGGGCTGAACTATTTGTGAGAAGAATCTTATTGCGATTATTTTTTCCTATGTTACATTCAGTCGTGCTATTATTGATAGGTTCATCATCGTATGTGGTCTTAAACACATTTTTAAAAATGAGCATGTATGTCACTATAGCATGACAACAACACATGATGTTTTTTCTTTTAATTTTCTCATGACTGCTTTTTGCCCATTTTACTCACTATTACATCTTATTTTTCACTTTTGGACCATTTTTTGCCACTTTTTAACTATTCCCCAACTTTTTTTTCTATTTTTCTTGCCAACTTTTTTGTTGCTTTGTGACCATTTTGCCACCTTAAACTTATTTTTGTCACTGCTTCTTGCTGTTTTTGCCACTTTTCACCACTTAGATTGTTTCTTTTACACAGATGATTTTTAATACATTTGCTCTTCAGTTGAATAGGGTTTAAAAACTGTGGTGTACTGCATGAAACATTTACTGCAAAAAAATGTATTCTGGTATTCTGACACATTTGAGGTTATAAAGAAATATTACACTGTCTGTGATTAGAATATTGCAGCAGGACATATTGCGATTTAATCTTCTTTGTGATTTCTGATCCCTGACGTCGTGCATCAGTTTGCGTGTGAACCCATTTATATACAGTGTGATAGATGGACAGATTTTTGGACAGCTGTATGTTAACACCAACCCTGCAGTGAAACAGATCACCCCCCCCCCCTCTGTACTGAGGCCTCACATAATGAACACTTTGCTGGTTTACTGCTGCGACCAAAGTTTGAAATATTGGCAAATTGCTGACATTTTTCTCCCTCTGACCTTCTGTCGTGTCTGGTGTCGAGTGATCATCATCCTGAAATCAGATCTTCTTTGCTGAGCAGGAGTTACCTGTGAAGGCCTTAATAAATCCATGATTGCAAAGTCACATTTTTATCCCAATAGAAACATTTCATATGAACCACCCCGAAGTCTGACTGTAACAGAATAAATATGAATTTTTGTGACAGGCGATGCTTTCACACTCAGCATGTTCACGTTTTACCTGTTGGATTGAGGACACAGTGGAGTGGTCAGGCTTTCACACTGTTTTAATTCAGTCAAATGAAGCTAAAGCTATCTTTTAGATTCGCCTGGACAGGTTTGGTGCAAATTTAGTGGTGATAAAAAACACTTTTGGCATCATTTTGGATTCACAAAGAAACATTTAGCAGAAAAAGATACTTTAAAATCATGAAGAGCAGCAGAAAAATGAATTTCATCACCAGCTTGTTCTCTGGAGTACTAAAGTCATCTTATTTAGTGCCATACTTTCCTCCTTTTACAGCACTGGCCTGTGGCTAAATGTCACTCCTCAGACTTCTGTCAAACTCACCAAAAACTCAAAATTATTTACAGAAATTGATTTTTATTGAAGGCTAAGAGGATTATTATAAAGAAATTATTCAGTCAAATCCATACATTGTTATTGTGGACAGTGGGAAAATAAAAACTCTGTTGGGTAGAAAATTTTCAGAAACTTTCCATGGAAAGTCAAGCTTTGGAAATTTGGAAATATTCTGAATTGTTTTTATCAGAACTAACTTGATTTTATGTCATCCTCAGTGGTTTCTTAAAGGATCTTGTGCTGTGGGCCTCATGCATGGTACATGAAGGCAGAGTGGCCTGAATAACCCTGTAGTCAGTCAAGTGCTGCTAAGTGGTTAATGGATGGCACAGATATTTATGGGAACTTGCATTTAATCGGGTTGTTTCAGCCCAAATTGTGCTACAATATAAAAACCCTGACTATATTTAAGGTTCTCATAATGAATTCCCAGTTAACTCTTCTACACTGCAGGAACTTTACTGATCAGAAATGTTAATTGTTGCATTTCCAGACCCCAGAAGTTCCTGGACATTTTCATACAGTTCCCCCTCTTAGCAGAGGCCTTTAAACAGGGGAGATTTTCTGCCTCTTAGACTTCATCATTTCAACCTTGAACCTGTTGGTCACGCTTAGGGACATCTTTTGGTGATATCCCAACATGACAGCCACGGCATTAACCTTTGTTTATATACATCAAATCTTTGAGGACGACCCTAGAGAACATGTAAAATTGATAAACAACTTGAGTTGTGGCAGGTCAGCAAGGTGGTACAGAAGCCATGATACACTGGCACTGGCACTGAAACCAATACAATTTAGACTCTGTAAATCAATAAATGATCAACAGTGTCAAAGCCTTGGGGAGGTTGACGAAGATGTCAGCACTATGTTTTTTCCATCCAAAGTACTGAAAATATCATTCATCACTGGAGTGACAGCAGAAACAGTGTTGTGCTTTCAGTGAAAATAGGATGGCAGGAATATCTGCAAAAGATTTCGACAACAGCTCAAAATAATAAGCAATAGCCTCTGGTACAAACACCAAGTTTAGTTATTATATATTATCAGGGTTTTCTTATCCCACATTACAAGAAGAAAAAAATGCACTCCAGACAAAAGCTCAGGTCTTAGGAGGTTAAACCTTTGCTCCTGTTGTTGGAAGTCATTTTTTTTTACTTCCATTTTCTTTTTTACCAAAGCAGTTCCAGAGTTAGTTTTGGAGCCGGTGTCCTCAAGCTAGAAAAACCTTGCAGGGCTTAAAAGAGATCTACTTACTCCAGAGGGTGGAGACAGGGTTAGCAAGGCCAAAATTGCACCACCTAAAACAGCCTGAGTAAAAGGTTCATACGATCAAAGTGTTTCCAGACATACTGGGTGATAGAGCTGTATGAAAATTCCAGGTATTATCTCATGTGTCATACAAATGCTACAAAATATCTTGTATGTGGCAGAGAAAAGACTTCATTTATTTTTGATTTTTCAGTTTATTGTTTCCTTGTCTTGAAATACAGCACAATCAACAGAGGTCCTCTACTTTCTCTTCTAACTGTGAATTTCTCTAAACTTCATCCTGATCAGTTTAAGGAGATAGTAATGATCTGTGCTGTGCTCATGCTGTGGATTCACTCACTCATATTACTCTCCAGCTGACTTTTATTTCTCCCATCAGAATGAGGTTTTTTTTTTTTTTTATCAAACTTTTAATGCCATTTGAAATCAGTGTGTAAGTGTTTTCCTACTTTTGATGAAGACACTTGAAGGCTGTTGGCATTTAGCTCCTCCTCTGTGGATCAGCAGATAAATTGTGACGTGTTGTGTTTGGGTGAAGGTAAATAAGACTTTTTTCAGAATTTAATGAAGTAGATCTAAAATACAAGATCCAGTTTTTTTTTCATGTAGTTTAAAGTGGAAGAACTCATCCAGACATCCTAGAGACATGATGATGTGGCTCTTTTTTGGCCTTCACCTGTGTAAATGCAAACTTGGTCTTTAACAGTTCTCACATTGAACCACAAACTATTATCAGAGCCAGTTAAGTGGAAAAGGTGTATAAGAGTTCCTCAAAGGGTCCATAGTTCCTGCAGGAAGTTCTTGCTGTCAAAAAGAGTTGTAACATCTTACATCATTTCAGGTTGGCATACTCACCAGAAGCGGATTTATAGTTGGTGTCATAATTATTTCTGACACTTTTTTTGTTATGGCACAAATTCAGTCACTCTTTTGTTTTGGTTTGTTGCATATTTCCCAGATTTTAGTTGATAAACTCTGTTCAGAGTGAAAAATCAGCAGACTTGTATCTCAGTAATCCACTTGCACTAACTGATCTATCCATTGTCCCAGCATCGGATCTTATGAGAGTGTTTACTGTAGCTGGTATTTGGATAAATACGCCACAGCTGCTTCATACATTAATAGATGTTCTTTTAAAACAACGCTGTTTGAGATGAATCTCTGTCGTTTCAGGCGTCGTAAATGGTTCAGCTCACACAAATAATGTCACCACCCAAATTCCTGAGCTTGATGAGGTATTTACTGATGTGGACAGCACATATATCACAAGTTACAGTTAAGAGTTTAAGGTGATTAAACCAACAGCATGTGAGCAAATAAGAAGACTAATGGTAAACAAGATTATGTTTTTAATGCAGAGCAGCAAAACGCTGCATTGTTTGTGTGATTCCTCCTGCAGATTTGGACCAACCATAAGACTAATTAGAGTTTTTTCTTTCTGTATGAGTGTGTGTGTGTGAGTGAGTGTGTGTGTGAGAGAAAGAGAGAATTGGAATATACAGCTCATACGGGAGAGAGGCCAGTTAGCATAATGGCACGGTGGATAAATCTCTCACAGCAGGTCTGTGTAACACTGGAAGCTGTTTTTGTGCGTTAAGCCCTTTTAGGATGATTTGTGAGAGTCAGCGCTCGCACAGTTCTGCCTCGCCAAGCCGCTCTGACCCCCCCTCTCCTCTTAAATCAGCCTGGCCGCGTTGCAAACAGGCCAAGGCTGGTTAATACTGGGTCAATAATATGGGTCTGGGTGGGACAAGCGCACCGAGTCCTAACTTTTTTTCCTCTGTTAAACACAGCGCACATGTCAATAAGGAGACAGTGGAAATACTAGACGAGGTCATTATTCCTGCTGAGGAAAATCACTGCTCTGTGTGTGTGTGTGTGTGTGTATGTGTGTGTAGGCTCTGCCAGTACATTTCCCTATGCATGTGCAGTGTGTGCCAGAGAGATGGGGGAACAGCTGCATTGATTTGGTTTTGTTTGCTGAGTACTCGGAGCAGAAATGTAAGCCGTGGGAACACCTGGAGAGAGGGGGAAATGGGAGTTAGGGTGTTGGTGGTGTCAGCTCTGCTATTGGCTCTGCACCAAGCATACATACATGAACACACACACACATACACACAGCAGACTCACACACTTGGCGCACACACTTCTGATGTGTGAGGGCAGCCTGGGATCCCAATCAGCAGCACTTAACAAAGCTTTCCTCTTTCTCCCTTTAATCGCAGGCTCAATTTGTCGCTGGGGTGTCCAATTTCTGATAAGCGCTTTGACTGAGAGAGGCGAGGTGGGTGTGGGGGAAGAACACAAAATGGATGCACCTGCTAACAAATGAAATCAAACCACTCCATCTTCATTTCCCCTTTTTCCGCCAGCTGGAACAATGCAGCCGCGCTCTCGCTCTCAGAACATTGAGTTATTTCCCCCTAACCAGGCAGACGGCCTGGCTGACTTACAGTCAAACTGTTAGAACAAGCTCAGAAGTCTGCTTTTAAAACCTCCCATCAGCAGATCGGCCCGTTTCTCTTACACACCTGAAAGGAATGTAATGGAGGAATCAGTGCAGCATTTCCACCTGGACACCATGTATTTCAGAAGAGTCAGTTTGTGCCGGGTGTGGACCGCTCGTCGGCTCGTTTGTTAGCAGAGTCGTACTGTTCTTCTTGAATTGGTGAACACAGAAAGTGATCTGAGGCCCATCAATTGTTTTGGATCTTCGTACATTAGGAGAGCGGTTAAACAACTTGTGACAACTTTTTCTCTCATTTCAAAGTCTGTGAAAAACTGAACAGCTCATTTGTTTTTTACCTGACATCTATCAGTTTTCCAAATATACATTTTAAATATTAGATAAATATTTCCAGCCCACTGTTTTTATACAAAGTCACGTCCACATTTTTTTTCAGAAGCAGGCATCGGAGATTGGGTTTCATGAAGTACTGTATCTTGTGTTGTTGTTAGTTTGTCAACTTTGCGCAGACCTCTTAGGAATTTTCTAATATTTACGTGTAAAGCTTGTTCTGATCTGCTGGACGTGGCATTTTTTGAGGATCAGCTGATCGGATGGAATTGCTGAAAAATTAGCTCTTTCAGTGATTCAGAAAACAGGGCAGACCTTTTATTCTCATGTTTATGCAATACAACTGTAGTTTTTTGGTTAAACTACTTGAATGAGTGAAGGATTTTAGCCAGTGAGTATTAGTTTACAGAACTGAAAACTTTTAACCTTAACCTGAAGCTGCTTTATGAAGTATCTTAAAAGTTTTCATTTCTGGGTGAGTCTCTTCAGGATAGGATGGACCTCTGTGGATATTTCAGTTCTGGACAGATCCCATCCTGAGTGGACATAGTTGATATGATGTCACCTTCCTGTTTCTGAAACAGTTTTGATTCAGATTTTTGGGATCAATGTAGGAAATGAGGAAATGAGCTTCCACACTAACAGCTCTCGAGTACCTATCTATCAGTCAATCAAGTGAGCTGTGCCTCTGATATGACCTCTGACTATTAATATCTTCCTAGCTATAGTGAGAAAAAATATCAACCCCTGTGCAGTTTGTGCAGATAGAGAGATCTGTTGTACCAGGCTGTGAATGTGTTTATTTCTGCTGTGAAAATGGACTTTTTAGGTTTGGTGTACATGGTTTATGGTACTTCTGGGTCCTGCATCAAGCAGTTTTAAGTACTTCTGTATTCCTCATAGTTTTAGACTGTAGATTGTTGTTCGGTTCAAATTCAGACTCAAAGTTCTAATGATTATCGTGATAAGGGCTGAGTGATAGAACCGGTTTATTCAACTATTCTGTGTTCATTAACACTGACAGGTCTGCGCATGTGTGTGTTAGGGTTGAATATAGGGATAGGTATTGATAAGATTTAATCAATATCAGTGCCCTCATTGATTCTGCCTATTGATCTAATTCTTTATCAATTCCCTTATTGACTCCTAAAGTAGACTTTACAGGTTTTCTTTGTCAGCAACATTTTATAGAGTTCATGAATACATAAATTTGAAATTGGTCTTGAAATGGTAGTAACAGTGCCTGACAGTGTGTGGAACCTGCAGCTTGCTGTAGTTATGTTGAAGTCAGCCAGAAGCCTGAAAGTAACTTTTCTTTTATTCTCTGGTGGGAAAACATCTGCCTCTTAGTGTTTGGACATTTTTAGTTCTTAGTGTTGTTCTAAAAGAGTAATAGTCATACGTTTCTGAGATGAAAGTTGAACTTCTGTTTTGAAACCAAAGTTATAATGATGTTTGCTAACCACTAGCATATCGATGGAATTTCCCATATATGCTAGCATCAAGCTAGCACTGTTTACTTCATTACTTACTTCATTACTTCAGTCATTTTTGGTACAATAATACATGTACAATATGTTGAATGTATTAAATATGAATCTCTTGTGAGACAGTAATGAACGTTTCTCTGTGTTCAGTTTTACAGCTTCTTTAGTGAAATGTTGAACAGAAAATCCTGAATCAGAGTTTTCTTGGGAAACTGTTACCAATCTGCTATGCTATGCTAACTGGTGCAGAATAGAGGATGTAAGGTCTGTCCGCTTTGGCGTAATGTAAAGAAGAATCGATAAGAGAATCGTTAAGAAAAAAGGCTAATGATATCGATGGATTGAACCACTTCTTATTAATTCTAAATAGTGACCGTCTCTCGATACCCATCCCTAGTTAAATACCATGAAGGAAGTTATGTGCAAATGTCATTCCTTACTGATCCAGTTTAATATAATTCCTGTGTGTGTTGGAGATCTACTCACCACACATTTAAACTTTTATAATCCCATAGGATAATACAGCTAGTTTAAATACGTTTATATTTTTATTTTGGTTCGCAAAGTTAGAAAAACCGGATGTTATCAGAACAGCTCTCAGTCTCATCCTCATATCCAGGAATGAAGAATCAGAATATCAGAACAGATCAGTCTCAGTTTAAATCAAAGCCCAGATATCAGTGCTTGTGTCAGGAGTTGAAAAGTTGCATATCAGTGCATCCTTGCTTTCAGCTTTAATTAAAAAGACATGTTAGTAGTGAAGGAGTCCTGAACTGAAAACAAGCAGCTCAGCTCACAGCCTCTCCTGACTCTCTGTGCTCACTGAAGAAGTCTGTGTTTAAACATGAAACCCGCCGCTTTAGTCTGTTTACCGTTTTAAATCTTCAGGCTCTGTTTTAGAGAGGAGTAGACCTCCCTGCTCAGATAACTTGTCCTCTGATGAAAACCTTGTTAACCTCGCCTTGTTTTGCAAAGATTTCACCCTCTGCTGCTGTTGCTTCTTCTTTCCCTTTGTTTGCAGCGACTCAACTTAAAAACATGAGGTGCAGATACAAGACTGACAAAAATGCAAGATGACTCAGGGGCAGCAGATCTGTTTGTTTGGGTTTCTTCTCTCTGCTCCCTCTGCAGCTATGTGATTTATAACCAAACAGTCCCAAAGTAAGTGACTAGAAAAACCTGCTTCCTGAATCTGATGATGTTATCACACACCACACACACACAAACACACTCTCACAAACACACTCGCACATAGAGATGATATAGGGAAATCTAGTATCTGTACATCTGTTGTTGTAACCATGCCCAGTCAACCAATCCCACCCTCTGACACGGCATCATGTGACCTGGTATGTAGAGATAACACAGATGTGGTGGCTCCACAGAGGAGTTTAGAGGAGTTGTGTTTCTCCCACAGGCATGACCATCGTCTGGATGTGTGTGATCTGACGTTTAGCAGAGGGCTGATGTTTCTCCAGGAGATAAAAGGTGTTTGAAATGTGTTTACCTGCATTCCTGTGCTCCTCAGTGTCTCTCTGCTGTTGTCATTTGGCATTTTCTAAACACCAGGAGAGCGTAATGTAGCTGTGGGGACGGCAGATTTGGCAGCAACAATGTGTTCGCATCTCAGGTTGTCAAATATCCACACTTAGTGATAGTTTCTGATGTTGCTCTGGTGCCCACAGAGGCCCATCTTACAATATGAAAACTTAATGTGTGTGTGGTTTGGTTGAGACAAATAGCTCCTTGATGGACACAAATGATTTAAAGCTCCAAGTCTGTCACTCATGTCTTCTTTCGAGCTGAGGATATTCTGTAAATTCATGCATGTAAAGCTAGATTGATCCCATTCCCAGTTTTTTATACATCTTGTAATTGTCTATTTTACTCTTATTGGGACCATAATTTAAAGATTAGGCATGGCACTGCTTCAAGGAAGAGCATAAACTCACAGAGAAAGTCAACTGAAGTCATAAATCTATGGAGAAGTTGTCATTCGTCCAGCCCTGCAGCTTTTGTTTACTTCCTACTGAGTAAATGTTAGACCAAGACACTGCTTTGACTTGTATCAAAGTTTGTGGTCCATCCTGAGGAAACTCCTTTTTTTTTTTCTATGAAATGTTGTGCAGCCGAGCACGGCGCCCTCACTTTGATGATCCTTTCATTTTTTTTAGAAACTAATGGCCTCCCTAGGGATGAATCTGACAAACTTTGATCAGCCCTTAACTTTTTATGTTCTTCTATCATTGGGTCAAAATTTAAATCAGCCGAACACGAGGATGCTGAACCAGAGAGCAGGAACATGTCAGACTGAGTGTTGGCTTACACGGGTCAAGCTGTTGATTAATTGAGTTCCGATTCAATTACCAACTGATTTTCCATTAACAATGATTCTTTATTTGCAATTAGTGGTTATTGATCTTCCATTTGACAGTAACCCAACATTATTGCACCATTAAAAAACCTGTCATTTACTAAATAACTTCCTTTTATTGAGTAACAGCTCAAAGTACTTTCATTGTAGTGCTGCTGTGACTTCAGAATTTTGTTTTAACCTGAAAAAATGTCCTCTCTTGTATTTTTTTTCCTTGATGATCATAAATGAAGCTTTGAAGCTGTTGGTGTTCACAGCTGTGTAATTCCTTACCACTTCATGACAACTGGACTTAAATGTCAAAACTTATTGTAACTTTACAAGCTTATGTACTGAAGACTCAGCCAGGGATATCCCAATAAGCATCATTTTACCCCAATTCCAATATAATTTTCTATTATTGAGTATTGGCTGATATGGTCAGATTCTTAGGTTCGCATAAATTTTGCTTAAGAGGTAAAAATGTGAAGCTGAGGACTTTTTTGGTTTTGTCTTTCACCAGCAATGAATAATACAAAAAAATATGGTTAAAGTTTGTCTTGAGCTGATCAATTCTTTCAAACTTGGTCCAGCTAGTTTTAATGTGAAAGTCATTTAGTCTTCTCTGCATGCTTTTCTGTGTGAGGCCCCTTAACTTGTGTGCATTTACTACAGCACACCAAAAAGAAAGAAGTGTTTATTTCATGATGAACTGGATCACGACTTTAAAAAATCGGAATCATCGCAAACTAGAAAGGAATCAATCAAGTGAGCTGTGAGGCTCAGCAAAAACATGGGATAAACATCTGATGTTGAACTGATCACACCATTTTTAAATCACCCCCCATGTTGTCACTGACTGTGCTGTACAGCTGCTGTGATGCAGGACATGAAACCAACAGTCTGAATAGCAGGACTTAACGTGCATAATGGATATTGTATTAATTAGTGTCACCTTCTTAAAGCTTCCTGGACTCTCTTTCTGTCGGTGTTCAGAAACAGCAGTGCAGCCTTTGCTATTTTGGTGATTTATATTGCAGGTTGTTGTAGGATGTAATCAGTTTTTTAAACAATCAATTCATACTGAACCTAAACAAAATTAGATTAATCTATAATTATTTTTTCACCAGTTAGTATACAGTTAATGCATCATCTCTTAGATCTGCTTTTTGAAGAAACTACAGCAGAGTAAAAACAGTCTCTGGTTTCAGGATGTGATTGGCTGACTTCATGTGCTAACCCTTGCTTGGTGAGAGACGTGTGAAGGTGTGACCAAATCATATCTAAAGCCTCTCCATGAGCCTCTGCTCGCCTTTTTCCTCTGCTACATGTCAGATCAGATCTCCTTCTCTCCCTCAAGTGGTTTAGGACTGTCATGTCTGAGTGTAGGCTGGCTTATTTCTCATTGAGGCATGCCCAGCTTCTGGCTGCACTCTGGATGGATTTGCTGCAGATAAATAAATAACTAAGCTGGCACCCCTCACTTTGGATCCCCTCTGTTTTGGCAGGCCGTCCGTGCTGCATTTTCTATCAGGTGTAAACATGTCTGTCAAACGGCATGGCCAGGGAGCCTGCTGGTTTTGGCATGCATGACGCCACGCATGGGGCACTGCCAGCCCTTTCTGTCTGCCCACCTGACCTTGGCCAGGCTTGACATGATTGAGCACACTTAGCTCTACCTTCCACTTTTGTAGAGCTCTTTTGGAAGCCAAGTGGGCTTAAGTGGCTGTTAGTGAATCTGACCCCGGGATGAAGAACGGACCTTGGCTGGCCGTCCCCGCAGTGCTGACGTGGTGGAAGGGTAATCCAACGCATAACTCTGGCAAAGATGTCCGGCTCGGTCAGGACACTCAGTGCTCCACATCTTCACATCCTCGCATCTCACCGCCATTACTGTCACCTTCATAGACACCGTACAAGAGGCAGGACTCAGGTGGTCTCTAAATCACTGATGTAAACAAAACACTCAGATAAGAAGAGGCCTCCTACCTTCAAGTGTCTCCCTGTCAAAGGACAGCGGTGCTCAGCAGAGAGGAGCCAATATGAGATTTTTGGAACTGACAAGAACACAGACTCAGGAAGGAAAACTGGTCTCAGCAAAAAACCTAACTAAATGAAACCTCTCATGAGTATTTTCCCTCCTCTGTTTCAGCAGATCACAGTGCATGACCTTTCATCTTCAATCTTTACATTTTTTACTAGCCCTTGTTTAATATATTCAACTGTATTGCACATGTACAACACACCATGGTGAGGTGTCATGAAGTCAGAGCATGTTTTGTTTTCTAGCTATGCAATGCCAGTATTTTCACCCCCCCAGGCTCTGTTTTCCAGCGTATGTGTTCTCAAAAGAATTTTTCATTTCAGTCCATATCATAACACACAGCTGCTGACACCAGTGTCTCTGTGTTTGGCCCATGGCAGCCACTCTCTTCAGTCAGGAGGCATCGGTGAAGCTGCGGTTCACGGCTTCTCTAAGAGCTCGTGTTCTCGCTGCGAAACCGACTCCCCGTATCTGATGCTTATGCAAAGACTGAGCCGATCCAGCTGTGGACTATGCATTATTCTGGGGGCACGCTGTCTCTCTCCGCTCCGTATCCACCATCTCACCTCAGGGAACTGTCACTTTTTCATCAGTGAGTTACTGAGCGTTCATACGGCTCCCAGTTGTTTCACAGACCTCTCCCTCCCTCTAAAGAAGAGAAGTTTCAAGCAGCTGTCTCCCTCTCTCCCACACTAGCGCAGCACTTTCTGTGTTTGACAGTTTTATCCCTGACATCCTGTGTCTCACAACTTGGAAACCACTATTTTACAGACTCTCAAATTTGTGTGCTAGTTGGGTTTAGGTTGGTTGTCCTGCCTGTTTTTCCCCGCTCGTTATCATGGCCGTCTCCCATTCTCTCGCCCTTTTCTCTTTGGGTGTGAGATAATAGTCCGGTTTGATGATGAGGGGTCTCTTCTTTGGACTGAAAAAGCAAACAGTCCGTCCTGAACGCCTCGGGATGTGCTGGAGTCATCAGGATCCATTGTGTGAGCCTGTCACAGCCTCACATGCCGCTGGCTCTGCAAGCAGCAGAAATCTTTTTCTACCTTTTGTTGTTTGTAAAGTCTGATGGGCTAATGAAGGCCACACTGATGTGTCATTTCTTCCTAACGTGCTCAAGAGCCAAGGCTTTTTCTCCCCTTTTCTTCTCACAGAACACTCCAGCTTTGCATTCAAGGGTAAAAAGCCGCTCGTCTTCCTGCTCCTCTTTCTTTCTTTACCTTCTATTCACAGACGCAGCTTGCAAAGAAAAGTAATTTCCCTCTCTCTGTCCCTGAGAGAATCAACACAGGGAAGTTGCATTGAATTTCTTGCTGCAACATTTTTTCTTGGCTCTATTTCAGACCCATAACCTGGGGGTAAACATGCAATTAAAATAACAGCAGCCTGCTTTTTCCCCCACTCCTCCTCTCCTTCAGCCGTTAGCACAAGCAATGTACAACATGGTGACTTGGTTCTCCTAATTGCTTTTGCTTTTAATTGGTAGAGAAAAGCTCATAATACTCAACCAGCAGCCAAACATACTTTCTCACCTTGTTTTTCCCTTCATTGTTTTTCTCCAGTAATACTATTGTATGTGTCTCCGTCTAATGAGTTTATTTTTGGTGCGTAATCCCAGCTTTTCCTTTTGCACTGCTGCTGATGGGTATTTTAATGTATGATTTCCCATGCAATCAGCCCGATGCACTTCCTAAATTCCTCTCCAACAAGCTGAATGATGAAGATGTTGATGAAAAGATACAGCAGAAATGAAGTCAGCTGGTCTAATTTCCTCCCATCTATCCGGTTTATTCTTCTTCCTCTGCACTTTTTTTTTTTAACTTTCTCATGGATTTCTTTTTTTCTCACCAAGGAATAGAAAGAAAATATAGGTCAGCTTTTATGGAAGCAATTTGACACATGACACAAACCATGCGCATCACTCTCCCAAGTCCTGCTTTTGTCTGCCAGCCTTTATTTGTCTATAATGAAAGCTGCACAGTTATTTGCACACTTTTATTACTCTTCTATAAGTAGCTGGTGGAGACTTGCCGAGTCACCCTCCCCCCCAAGTGCTCTGAGAACCCCGTGGTGTCTGTCTGCATGGGGCTGATAGTGTGAGACGCCTGGCTAAACTCCACCAAGCCAATCCCCGCTCCACAGGCCTGCCCAGCTGGCTCGTTCGGCCTCCACAGACGCAATTTTGTTTCCACTCAGGACAGGAGGGGCTGTGTCTGTATCACAAAGGGGGTGCTCGTGGTCCACACCTGTTTACTTGGATGGGCCGCAAAATAAATCCTCATCACAGAGATTTTAGCACTTACTCTAAAAAAAAGAAATGCTCCAAAAACAGTTACTGGATCAGAATCAGACGTTCAAACCAAAGAAACGATGCACTGGTTTAGTTAATGCACATCTTTGAATTATGAGCCTCCGAACAATGGGTTTCAGGTAAACTCCTGAACACAGTCCAAAGACTGGGTGAAAAATTACAAGAATTTTCATTTGGCACTGGTGGATTGTGAGCTGGATATTCAAAATGCAAAATGCAAAAACAGGAACAAGAAACAAAACATGGAGACGAGTATAATCTATTCATTTGACCAAAAGTTAAAGATCACAGCCTTTAAAAGCTAAATGCTGCACAAAAATGTGGATTCAGTGTCATTTTCTGTCAGGTTTTCACACTGTCATGACCTCCTGATGGCAAAGGCTAAAAACGGTTTATGACCTTCCACACTATGTCTGCTAGAGCATAGCTTTACAGTTTTACATGCTGTAGTGTCATTTTTTGCACAAAAACGTTTGCTATACATCAGTAAAATCCTTAAATTACAGACTGTAATAAAATGGATTGACTTATGTCCAGACTAAGTAAACGGCTATGTATGAAAAAAAAAAAACTGAAAAAAGTTCCACACATTTTTCTAAATAGAGGAACATCAAGGCTATATCCCTCATAAAGGGGGCGTCCTTCATGACTGAGGGCCCTGGCCTGTGTGCTAATGACTGAGATTTTCAACAGGACAATGCTGTAGTTCACAATGGCTGCCTAATAAGAGACTTGTTTTTCTTCCAGAAAGTTCACAAGTCTCAAGTCTCTTCTTCCTTTTGAATTTTGAAACTCTACTTACAACCTGTTTATGCTCCAAATGTGAATTCTTGTAATTTTCCCCCTAGTCTTCAATTTTTTTGAGGGTGTATATTGTCACATGAGGATTATGAACGACAGAGATGCTTTGCTGGCTGATGGTGAATCAGTGATTTTCCACCATTGTTCTTTATCGCACAGGGAGTGAAGGATCTTGGACAAAGTCTTGGTATTGTGATGGCAGGAGAAATGGCATTTTTACAAAAGCACATCCATTAACACTGAACAAGAGAGAGGCATGTTCAAGCTTCATGTATCGAGCTAGTGAACGTGTGACCAAGCAGAGAGAAACCTTAATTCATGAGCTGTGCATTCACACGATTTGGCAAACCAGTGTTGATCTGGTGGAAATGCCATGGTTAAGTCAGGGAGGAGGAAAAGTGAAGCAAATGTTTAAGAAGTCATGGTGAAAGGAAAATATCCAATGATGTGCAGCTGTAACTTCAGAGCTCAAAGTGCACACTCTGCAGGTGTCTGTTCTTTTATTTTTGAGCTATCACACATCACAGCTCTGCTGTCCTGCAGACCTCATGCTCAGACGACCGGAGAGCCAAGCTGTTGTCCAAACAGGTTTAAGCCTCTGCACGGTGGTCAGAGCGCTCAGGACTCAGCAGAATCCAGATCCAGTCCAGACGGTCACGTGCCGATTACCACCTGAGGAGCGGCACCTCCGACTTGAGTGAATCCTTGTCTGACTCGCCTCTTTCAGGTGGAGTCATCCTGCCCCTGACACTAATAGAGTGTGTGTGTGTGTGTGTGTGTGTGTGTGTGAGGGAGGCTTCAGTGGGGCGCTGCCTTTGTGTTTTCTGTGTGTGATGTACATTTGAAGTCGCGGTGGCAGCGGTAGGTGCTGATAGGCGAGTCAGTAGACGTCAGGCTCTCTGTCTGTTGGTTTCATCTCCTCCTGCTCGGCTCTGCAAAGCAGAGTGTCAGCTGGGGCATTACCATAGGCTGACCTTTGCTGCAGCACTCCCCACTGCACAGCTTTCTGACATTCAGGGGCGCTGTGGGGGAGGCAGGGAGGGGGTGGGCTGATGGCCTGTTGGCTGTTTTTTGCCTGTAGTGCGTTGATGTGTGTGTGTGTGTGTGTGTGTGTGTGTGTATTCTCAGAACAACTGAACTGACAGTTTATGCTGCTGTTTTTTCCACATCCTTTCACTCTCTTGCCACTGTTCTTCCTTTGAAACGCCCAGAAAAGAGCGAGTTATATTTGATATTTGGTTTTCATCCACCCCAAACCTGCCTGTTGTCAGAGAGATTGCTGTTATCTTTGTGTTAAATCTTGGCACCCCAATAAATGAGAGGGAGCTGGAAATGTTGCCTGCTGACATCAAGAAGCTGCCATGTACCTAAAATCCTTCCAAGGCCGAGGGAAAAGAATAACATATCAGGCCAATTAAAGTTAATGCATGGTGACACGCTGAATCGAGGGCAGGGATTGCTGCCATATGGCGGTCCGGGCTGTAAATCAGAAGAACGAGGAGGGGTGTGGGGCGCTGAGAGGAGTGGGAGGCCGGGTATCAGGAAGAAGAGTGACGCAGCATCTACAGCACAAAAGCACCATCCTCTAAAACCCTCAGATCTGTCTCAAGACTGCAGCTCTGCCACCCACCTGCACCCCCCCTCCCTCCTTTATCTACACTTTCCTCCACCCCCTGCCCCTGCAGCACCCCAAGGTGCAACACTCTCAGGTATCTGTGTAGGACTGGCAGCTTCATTAGGGCTTGTTTTTTCTCCTCTTGCTGGGAGGATTTAAATGAGCTGTCATCCTGACCTTTGTGAGCTCCTGCTTTTTAAAGCAAGTTCAGCCCCCCCGCCACCACCTTAAACCCACCACCCGTCTTTCTCTCTTTCCACCTTTCTCTCCCGCTTTGTCACTCTTTCCTCCACTTGTCTCTTCTCCCTGCAGGGGGTGAAGACACTTTTAAGCCTTCACCCTGCGGCAGACAGGCACGCCAAGGTTGTTTTGTGGGTAATTGCCTCTCTCATAGACGCTGTTTGTCTGCGTACACTTGCCGCCCTCTTCTGATTCCACACAGCAAAAAGGGGGGAGGGCGCGGACTCTGTAGACTTAATTTGCTTCCTGACTGTTCTTCAGTGCTGATTAAGCAAGCATCTGTGGTGTTTTGACTACAGCAGTAAGCCAAGCGGAGCGCAGCTAACGCTCTCTCCCCCTCTATCACATCAGGTTATTGCAGAGAGTGGCGGGCGTTTATTGGAGCTGTAGAGCCGCTGTGTTTATTCATCTCTCTTCACTCCACGTCCTGAGCGAGCTCCATTGTTTAACGTCCCTAAAATAAAAGGCCTCTTTGAGGTGTAGAGCGCCGCACAATCGATCACAGACTCACTACCTTGTCGACACACGGCCTCTCAAGTGTGTTCTTTCTGGAGTGAACAGGAGTCATTAATTTCCTCTGCCATGGTCGGGTGGAGGTGGAGAGGTAAAGCGCAGGTAGCGGCGTCCGTGCAGCCGCCTAACATGCAGGACGAGGAGGGACCGAGTCGATTTAAAGCAGCCAGCCCCTCAGGCCCAGTCTGCCCGTTTTACTTCAGCTGTTTGATGTTTAATTGAACTTGTTATTGGCATCAAATGTCACCTTACCTGATGCTCCAGGTGTGAATCGGTTTCTAATTGAAAGGTAACTGTGTCTCCCTCAGCCCTGTGCCTCGGGGGATCAGCCGCAGAGTTCTATTAGTCTGGACCCAGCCTCTGTATCACCACGCACCATGTGCTGCCTGGCAGTAATGTCTGACTGCTGACCTCCTCTCTCTCCCTCCCTCTCTCTCTCTCTCTCTCTGCAGTGTGAGGAGAAGTGTGTGTCCCATGTTGCATTAGTGTCTGTGTGAAATGCTGGCCTGTCTGCCAGGGCCAGGTGACCTCCCCCTCCAGCTTCTCCCCCACACGCAGATGAACACTGGACTTCAGAAATGTAAGTACAGATCTGAGGACACACACACACACACACACACTCACACACACACACACATACACACACACTTTAAACCACCACCACCATCCCACTCAGCAAACCAAGCTGTTACAATCCTGCTGCCCGCCCCTCGTCAGATTCCCATGCCAACCCTGGCCTGGTTCTCTCCTGCAGCTTTGTGTTAAAACCCGACACTCTCAGAGAGACGGAGAATATTTCCGTGCTCCAGGACCACAGATCTGTCTTCAAGGGAAATTAGGATGAACTGCACCATTAATTTGCTGATGAACAGTGAACTCGCCTCCTTTCTTCCCTCCCTTAAGATCCGTCTGCCCACGAGTGCGGCGCTGTCTCATCTCCACATTCACGTGTTTGACCGTATCACTTCCTTCTCACCTCGAGGACGAGTCAGTCACTGTCAGACTCGCTGACAGATTTCAGCTGAGCCCTTTTTTTTTTTTTACCCTGGTGCTCTGGTAATGTGAGTGAATTAAAGATGCAATCTGCTGCCCTGTTTTAATGGCAGACTAGTCCGAGCTGGCCCAATTAATTCAGTGTGTTTGAATTTCACGACTGCTGACAAACTTGGACTCGGCACAGTGTGAGGGTCAGCAACACAAACGGAGAGTCAGAGTCAGCAGTCAGCAGAGAGAGCTGAGGCTAACTGGATCTGAGCGCAGAGACTGGAGGAGAGGAAAGTGAGACCAATGTATTTATTAGACTTTTATTTCTGTTGGAACAAGAAAGCATGTAGCTCCCTGCTTCACTCCTCACAGCTCATTAAAGATTCAGTTTGAAAAACCTTAAAACACCAGACTCTTACTCAGTGCAACAAACACTTTGATAATGACGGGCTTCGTGTGCAGCGGTCTTTTCAGGTCATTCAATTTTATTAAAGTCTTACTCACCTCAGAAAGTAAACTGTAACACAACAATGAGCCTCATTCATCAGCTTGGTGAAAACTCCATTTATGCAGTTTTTAAGAAGATTTCAGGCAAACACCAAAGTTTTCTGATCTGAGATTTTCTCCTTAGCTAAGAACTAAAGAGAATCACACTCAGGAGCATCATTACAAATATTCGAGTCTTCATATGTAAAGGAGAATTACTTTATATTACAGCATGTTCTCCTTAAAGAGCCTATTAGGAGGTTTTACCTGGTTATGAAACAAACTGAAAAGAACAAAGATATCTTTTTATGACCTACTGAAGCAAACCAGACCATCAGAAACAGCACACTGAAGAAAACAACCTTTTTCTGCTTCCTTTTCTGCAAATACTCACACTGAGCGGTAAATGTGAGGCTTAAAAGAGGACAGAAGGAGGAAATACTGCTTACAGCAAAGATGTGAGGTTTATCACTTTGTCCACAGAGGGGTCGCCATAATTGTCAAAGAAAGTCCCATATGACTAAAATACCTGTATGTTGAAGCCATGTAGTACATGGCATAAAATGTTGATAAGTTTAAGAAATGAAAACCAGCTTCCTCGGTGACACTGATCAATCATTGTTTATGTGAATCGTAGTTTTCACACAAATTAGATGCGGTGCAAAGTGCTGCTTACAGTGATTGAAAAATGAAATTTAAAGAATCATTCATTAAATAGAGTAATGGAAAAATGTGCCAAACGTCTTTAGGAGTATCAGCTTGTGCACCAATATGGATTTTTTTTGTGGCTAATGCAGGTTTTTTTTTCATCATCACCCTTGGCTGATGGCTGATACAGGCTTCTTGGATTTTCTTGGGCCAATACTGCTTTTGCTTCCTCAATTTGCATCGTAAATATGACACAATTTTAACATATTAAAGATCTTAATTTAAGATGAGGAACATTTATTGAACTGTATTTAGCACCAAGGCAAGATGGAAAAGAGAGGTAGAATATGCTGTAAATAGAAGTTAAGTTTCATCTTTTTTTTTAAGATATTTTTTTTTGGGCTTTTCTGCCTTTAATTGGATAGTGGAGGACAGTGGATATAGTATGAAAGGGGGCAGAGAGTGGTGAATGATATGCGGGAAACAGGCCACAGGTGGGAATCGAACCCGGGCCACCCGCTCGAGGGCGAACCTCATGATGCGCGGCTATATCCACTCGGCCATCTGCGCCCCGTAAAGTTTCATCTTTGTTCGACTTTATCAAACACATACTTTGGCATAGACTTTGTTACTTCACTCTGCAGTCTGCAAGCAGGGGAGGAGCAAGGTATGGTTTGCACGTAAACTGTAGTGTCTCCTAGCAACACAAAGCTGCTCGTGGATTCCTGTCTGTAAATCATGCCGAGGGAAAATGTATCAGCTAATTCATTGGCTGTCAGGTACATCGGTCTGTCCTTAATTTTAAGAGTTGAAGAAGAAAAACATAATTTGAATCTGAAAAGCAATGAGATTATAATTAGTTAGAATGAATAGAAAATGTAAGGATAGAAGTTGAAGATAAACAAAAGCACTCAAAATAGACACGATTAAAGTTATACTGCAGTGTCAAACCTGAGTCTATCAATAAAATGAAGAACCTGGTTACGTTTGCTCTGCTTGGTGAAATTGGAGTTGGTAGATGAGCACTGGTAGGACATAACCAGGATTCACTAACGTTACATGTTACAGACATGTTTCAGAGCACCAGACTGTGGCCAGGCTAACACTAAACAGATCATCTGCTCACCCTCTGGACTCTAAACTACAAACTGAGTTTACAAAGTTTGACTGTTCACATCTTCATCAAACTACACATCAATACATTACCCTACCACTTTGCATCCTGGTAAAAGTTGATTTTAACAAAGAAAAGTAGTGTTACAGAGAAGATCTGCTCTTCAAAACAAATGAACTCCTTGAAACAGTGTCTTGAACCCAGAGAAGCGGTACCAATTCTGGTCACAGGTGTCACTGTAATCGATCTTCATAGAGACTTTAAAGATAGGTTCTTCAATCTGTCGTAGACTTCTTTGAGGACTTTTCTTCAGAGTAAATTTAAGAGAAGTCTGAAGAGGAGAAGTGATGAATGAGGCGCACTGAGATTATTGAAGTGTTTGTGGCACTGAGTAAGTGTGTGGGCTCCTTCTTGTTGATGTTTTTAATTGCCCTGCACCTACGTGATAATAACCACACTCCTTCAACCTTTAGTCATTAAAAAAACAAGAACAGCTTTGAAGGCACAAATAAACAGTGAATACATATTCAAAATAATCAAAGATGTAAACCACAGATGAATGTCTGAGTGATTAAATCCTCTTTATAAAGGTCTTCACTATGCTTTAGGTACATCTAGAAGCTTTATTTGTTGTTCAGAAAGTGAAAGTGATCATTCATCCTGTTGTAGATGCATTCACTTTTTTAAAGTGATGTGTAAGTCAAAGTCTTAAAGGCATGCAGCTCCGCCAGGTTTTGTTAATCCCTCCTACAAAAAGCTTTTTGATACCTCAGAGGTCAGACACTTAGAGACACTGATGACAGTCAATCAGCTTTATTTATTCCATCAAAAATGTCTCCTTTCCTCCTGCCTGCTTCTGTCAGAGTGAAAACTCAGCCCCAACTTGACCCATTTCTGCAGCAGATTTTTTTTTCTTGTTGTAAAATGCTCCAGCTCATCAAGACTGTAATTTCAGAATCACAGTAATCAGCCAACCCCCAGGAGATCAGCGAGCGTGAGGGAGTCTGCTAAGTGCCAGCGTCTGTTGCCTCACTCAGGCAGGCTTGTGACATGGTGCAGCCATCAGCTCCTCCGTCTCTCTGCTCTTCCTTTATGTGACAAACTGAGACACATCAGAGCAGGAGGCTCAACTGGAGTTCAATTTGTTTTTCTGCCCAACACTGTAATCCATTTTAGTGATGGAGCGTGCGTCTCACATCTCAGGCCGGTCTTACTGTCGTAATTTCAATCTATTTTTTTCCTCCTTGTCATTCTCTTATAATGCTTTTTCCTTTTCATCTGCTCTTCAAAGTATCATTAACAGACGCGCCGTTACATCAAAAGCAGTGGAGCTGTTTTTCATTTAGACCGAATCATTTTTATCAAAGTGCTATGAGAAGAAAGACGACTAAAAAAGTCGGTGCAGTCTCAGGTGGTTCTGCTGACGACTGTCTCGCCCCAGAAGATCTTTCTTCTTCATGTCTGCGGTCCAGCTTGAGTCATGTGTCAGTCGACTGAAATCAGCCTTCACACGTCACAGTTTTGAAGTTTCAGTTTGGTAGATTATCAGTACAGTTAGGAAGAAAAAAAACGGCACATTTGTTTTCTTATATTAAGAACTTAGAGAATTAAAAAGTCACCACCAGTTTAGGCTGAAAGGCCTGCTCAGATTTTTTTAATCACATTTTAAATGAAATATAATTAAAAATATATAAATATTTATTTTGAGATATGATAAAACTGATTAAAAATAGCCCCGTTCACGGGATCTGAAATTAACCTCCTCCAAATAGCAGATGAGGGCAGATTTTCCATTTGTAAAGTTAATTTCAGAGAGCCAGAACACTCATGTTATGAATAAATAAACATGCTGGATTTTTACCCTGTGTTTTGGTGCAGCTGCAGCTTCTCGCTCCTGCTGCAGGTCGCCTCACACACACACACACACACACACAAAGTGCGCACAAACACATATAGGAACACCACACATCCAACATCTACTACTACAGGCAACAACAAACTGTAATTAGGACTGTATGACAGTGAAGGAGCATATAAATTCCAATATTTACAATTATCTGGAGCATTTTTGTTTCTTTAAATGTTAATTTCTCAGACTTCGTATGCCCTTATTTAGAGCAAGCAGAACAGCGAATAGAGCAGGAAGAGTTTCTTCATCCATCAGTATACACTGTACTGAGGTCATTGTTTATAACTCATTATTTTCTAAACTATTACTAACCAGACTGACAGGTGGTCACCATGTAGCTGAAGGCAAAGAGACTAAAGGCCCATCTCTTCCCCTCATCCTTCCTGGAATAAAGCTCATTCCAGTTCATTATTTCTTATATTACCTCTGTATATGATAGGCTTTAAAACTCTCTATCAGAAACAAATAAGTGACATGTGGGAAAGCCAAACCTTGGCTGACCACTCAAGGGCAGACCTAACATATAACTGAATTTTTACAGAGATGAAAACAGTAAAAGTCTCTGGACAAAGTTTCTAAAGCTTAATGAATTCCAACCCAGAGTACACATTACTCTCAAGATGGTCTGCAGCACATGTTACAGAGCATCACAGCAGAAATCTCCCCACTGAACATGAACTGGCCACCTTTGGACCAAATCTGGTTACCAGATTATTACCGAAAAATATCTTAGTGATGAGTAAAAAAAATGTTGTTTTATTCATTTATTTTTAGATACAGCCCTCTGAAAAGTGTCTAGTGCCATCACTTGCCTTCAAGCTCAAATAAACACAGACTGGTTTCATGCAAAGAAGCACTTGTTGGGCTCTCTTGTTCTGCTGAAGTTGGGTTAATAACTCCTATTTCATGGGAGTATTAAGGTTTCAGAGGAGGAATGTTTCTCTGGCTGTTCAGGATGTGACTCCTTAAAGCTTGTTTATTTCATGTTGTGGTGAAGCCTCAGATTATTCTCTTCAGCAGCAGAGATAGTTTGGTTTCAAATGAGGCACACAGGTAAAAGTTGGCTCCATAAAAGCCTACTTATCAGTCCATTCTTTATCAAAGCTTTTCAACATCAACTTTCAGCTTAAGGCTCTTTGAGAGTGACATTTTCTAAGCTTTAAATATTTTCAGAGGGCCTTTCTCCTGACAATGTTCTCCTCAAACTGTTATGGACAGATTGACAGCCTCACAAACATGAAACCTAAAATGTTGCTATCACCCCTTGAATATAGATTTGATATAAAAACAATTACACCAACAAATATTATTCATTTAATAACTGAGGGCACAATACTAACAAAGTTTATTTCACAAGAGCATCTGGCTCTCACAGGGTCTGCTGGAAACTATTATGAGCTTGGACAAATGTAGTTAATGACTACTGGTTTACAAGAAAAAAAAAGAACTGTTTTTAAGAAGAAAAAAAGGGATTTGCAGATTTTTAAGAAAAGGCTTTCAGTGTTGTACCAATGACAAATCTGTTTTTAGTTAATTTGCATCGTGAGCAGAGGTTGCATAAGACTTTTTTGTTGTCTGTCATTTTGACTGACAGGGTCATTACAATCCTGTCATTGTCTATTTTTACCGTCACTTTAATTTTTAAATTGATAAAAATAAAAAATGTACTTGTTTGTCTGACATCCTCTACTAAATCACTCTCCTTTTTTTCACCTCTTTTATCAACACCATCATACTTTTGGAGCTTTTTGGAGAAAATTCGGACACTGCTGTCACTGCTGTGACATTTAGCTAAAAACTGACGCTTAAATCAGCGACAGTAACTAATTTATGTGCTCGCTCACCATCAAGTGGTCTGAGGTGTGAATTGCTATATGTCAAAATGACAGCTGACCCTCAGATTTTTCTATTACTGTTTTTAAAAAGCTGTCAACAACAGACAATATTCAGTTAATGTGACCTCTGATCATCATGAGGTTGATAAATACATAAGATTTGAGCCTTAATATGTCAACTACTTGAGCTTTCTGATAACCTGAACACAATCATGTTACTGTTGAACTGTTAATCTTTACAAAAGGGATGAGTATATTCCAAATCAGCTGGAAGTATAGTTTATATTTGCTGCTGTATCACTTATCTGTCAGTTTTCTTCTCACTAATAAGCTGTAATATCAGAATAGACTCAAACTGGCTGTAGTCTGTGGTTGCTGGATAAAAAATAGAGCTGAGCAATTAATCACAAATTAGATTAAATCGCAATATGGCCTGCTGCAATATTCTAATCGCAGACAGTGCAAATTTTTCTTTTCAAGCTGGAATGTGTCAGAATAAATTGTTTTGCTGTACATGTTTTAGGCTCTACACCAGTCTAGCTCAACCAAAGAGCCAAATTATTGAAAAGTACCTTTGCAAGAGAAACTATCTAGGTGGTCAAAAAGAAGTAAAAACAATAAGTTGCAAGAAATGATCAAAAAGCAGCTAAAACGGGTGAATATGGTTGAAAACTGGGAGAAAACTTGGTAAATAGTCAGAAAGTAGCTAAAATATTGTCAAAAGCTGCAAAATGAAAGCGTGAAAAGTGATTAATAATGGGCAAAAAAGTCACAAGTAGAGAAAAATGGGACAGACTGCAGGAACATTCAAACATAAAAACTTTCAAAGCCTCACATTTCTATTTGAAATCAAGTTTTCCATGTAACTCTAAATAGCTCTTCTTTTTTGAAGTTGTTTAGTCTTATTTCTGTTTATCAACTGTATTGCTTTTATAAAAAAAGAATCATTTATTGCTTGTGTTTGTTTAGTAACATGATGAGAAACCTGAAAATAACCACAACAGAAATCACAATGGCAACAAAGCGAAAAATAATTGCAAGTAGGTAATTTTTGCAAATTGTTCAGCCCTAATACAAAACTATACCTTTTTAAAACAGGATTCAGTGATTTTATTTCAGGAAAGTCGACCTTCTGAGGCGTTAACAAAGACATGTTGGTGCAGGAAAAGTCTGTTTTTAAGTTCATTAAATCTGGTATCTCTCGGTGCGTTACCTAACTCAGTGTTGATATCAGTCTGAAGCGTCCTGTAGCGGTCGGGCTCAGTCTGTGGTTTATGCGATGCTAAACAGCCAGAACTGAAAGCCTTCCCATCACACTGAGCTGTCTCCACAGAGCCCCGTCGTTTACCCACATGGAAGATCACTTGACAGCTTAACTCCACGAGAGCTCTGCCTGACTGCTTTAAGGTGAAACGCATAGACTAGATGTCACTTGAAATCTTTATTCAATACACTGACAAGTTCCCACAGAAAGGAGAAGGCTCAGATGGAGAGTTTACATAATTAGCTCCAATTTGTGTTCCCATTTTCCTCCCCCTGAGCACCCTCCCTACAGCTGCTCAGCGCGTTCTAGTGCTGCCTTACAGAATATTGTCTCTGACACTCTCCCCTCCCTCCGTCTTCACTCAGAGCTCCAGATCACCAGGCTGGCCGCGCTCTGCCTCCTCGCCTGCGGCTGAAATCTGTGCATAGGAGAGTAATTTAAAGTTACGAGCTCGCAGGTTGCTGTCAGAGGCGAGGCTGGAGCAGCTGCTCTATTTATCATCAGGGAGTGACTGCGAGCAGATGATGGCTGTGAAATGTAAAGGCTGTCGCAGGAGGAGATCAGGTACGCAGAGAGACAGTGGGTCACAAAGAAAACAGCGTGTACTCCAACAGGATGACTCAAGTACCACAAAGTGGCCCTTGCTTCTCAGATCTTTCAGACAGAACAAACAGTGAGTACTGCCGGGCCACTTGGCTGGTTCTCACATCCAAGACTCTGCCGAGATCAAAGAAACCAGCGTCTCCTCTTCCTCTCCTGATAATATTTTCACTTTTCAAAGATCTGTCAGCATGGGAGGCTCTGCTCAAAAATCTGTAAAATGTAAGGAGGTGGCATCATGTAGGAAAGCATATTCACATGTTCAATTTGACGCCAGAGCTTCAGACTTAATTTTCTTGCTCTTGTGTGAAAATTGCAATTTGCAGCAGCATGAGCCTGTGCCCCCTGCTGCTTAAACCGTGTTCAATAAAAACAGTAGTTTGAATAAAAGAAAGCCTAATTAGTGCCTGCTGACTGTGCACTTGTGCTGCAGCTAGCTAGCTAGCAGCGGGGTAATTAACGCGTGGCCAGACTGGCCTCTCTCCTCGCTCCCTCTCTGGGAACATGCTTAGCTGGAGATCTGAGAGATGATATGCTCGCAGCCGCCTACAAACTTCACTCATATCCTCATTAACCCTCCCTTGATGCTCTAAGCTCCATAACTAATCCAAGTTTCAGGTTAAGGTTGAAATGCTAATAAGCTTCTCTTGCTTGCTCGAACACATAATCAACAGCTGCCAGAGCCTTTAGACAGATGTAAACAGCGAGAGGTTGATGTTTTCTTCTGTCAGAGGAAACAGTCATTTACCGATTTCATTACACGTTTTGCAGCAGTTCGTTGAACTCTTCCTCCTCCTCTTTTTCTTTTTTTTATCCCAAAATGCCTGCCTAAGCTTTGTTAACAATGTATAATCCTTTTTCCAATTTAATGGATTGGTCAGTTTCCAGACATTGACATTGCTTTCTTTGCTACTTGCCTGAGTCTAACAACTTCAGTATAAAACTCATTACACGAGTGCCAGTGGCAAGAAAATAACAGTGTACACAGTTTAATGCTCGCTGCTCTTTTTCTCACCATATTTCTCAATCTGAAGCAAAGTGGCAGCAGTGTTTACTGCTGTGTTTCAGCTGCACACGGTTCAGTTCCTCTTTATTACAGTGGATTTTATGTAGAGATTTAGATCAGCTTGTCATTCAGCTCAGTCATTATATTTTAATGTGACATCAGCACAGTGTCAAGTACTTACTTCCTGCTAAACAACATCAGGTGATTGGTTCTTTTTATAACAGATGAGTTAGTTTAACCTTAAAACAGGATCCACTTATTACTGATCATTTGCAGTCATGTGACCTCTATGACATGACCCTCTACAGTGGACAGAGGCATCAAAGTTAACAGACAGTGGCATAATAAATTCAGCCCTTTCCAAAATGTTAGTGACTCTCACAAGAGGAGGAACCTGCATAGACCAGTGTTATGGTTGTAAAGCCTGACTTAGCACCATTCTTTGTGTTTCCACCAACAAAGCACCAGCTCCAGGTGCTAAAACCTGGTGCTTAGTGAAGCAACAACTACGTCAGAGGTCAGAGTCAATGTGACCGATGACCAGAGGTGGAAAACAGCCAGCTTGAAAAAGAAACGCTGCCAAGCACGCTTTCTGTTATTTTGTCGGACTTTCTCTTTCAAAACTGGATATTGAGGTCACACAATGAGCTCCTTCCTTGTTGCTTTGTGAGCTTCCATGTGTTGGTAGCGTTCTTGGGTAAATGGCTTTGTATCCAGTGACGCACTTATGTTTTACCGTGACGCAATGACGTGGTTCCAACTTGGCCTCTTGCCAATGGACAACCAAATCAGATCTTAGGAAGAACATGATCAGAACCAACCAAGCACTGGCACCAAACAAGCTCCTGATAGCTTCACTGGTTCCTGTGCTGACTGGTGTCTGTAATCCAGTAGCTGTTGTGTAAAGCGAATGGGATGAGCTGTTATCTGCCTCACTTACACGTTTGTGAAACAAAACCAAGCAGCAACACCAGGTCTGAAAATATTCAACCTATTTGAAAGTGCCAAAAACTGCAGTTCCTCTAGTGTCCACTTGAGGCTGGCTGTAGAAACACCTGAAACCATACACACTTAGACAAAACAGTTGTTTTCTTTGTTGCTTTGTTTGGTTTTTGGTTAAAATAAATATTTGGTGAATTTATTTCAGGGAATTATTTTTGAAGTTATTAAAGTCATGAGTTTAGTCCATACAAGGGCATGGCAGACTCAACCGACACACAGGAGCTGTCCTTTAAGAGGCAAAAGATCTGCCTTTTTCTTTCTTTTTTTTTAAAGTTATTTTTTGTGCTTTTATGCTTTTATTCAGATAGAAGAGTGGACAGTAGATAGTGCAGGAAATGGGGTAAGAGTAGGGAGTGACTAGAGTTGTTACAATACCATTTTTCCCCTCCTGATGCCCGTGCTGTGGGTATCGGCCAATACTGAGTACCAATCTGATACTGGTGTGTTATAAAAAAACATATTCTGCCTTTTTAAACCTTCCCAACCCAAACAAGATTAGTTTGAGTTCAGCATTTCAACATGAGCCCTGTCAAAGATTGGCTTCAAAACTCAGCATCAGAAACACATGGATGACGGCACAGAGACTATCAACATGTCATACAGTTTATGAGACAAACCTCTGAAGACTGGTGTAATCATCATGTTCACATGGCCTTACAGTACCCTTCTCTAACTAGTTTCTGTTTGTATATATGTACACATTTCGTTTTGAGGCACTGCTCACTGTTACAATGAATATTGAACAAGATCTGAAATGAGGCCTCATGACTCAAGCAGACAACAGCTTTTCAGGGAAACAGCCGCTGGGTTATGGAAACCAGTCAGCAAAACACCTGATACAGTGATAACAGCTGTTATTCTCCAGTTGTATCCCTGTGATCTGCTCTCTTTCTGTCTTTTAGCTTAGGAAAGACAGTGGTATAATAATGCCTCTTAGTCCACTCCACTGCTGAGCAGGAGCTAATCATGGTTTAACATACAGGTTACAGTTTATCCCTGGGAATTTATTTACAAGCATGTATGAACAAGTGTGTTTACGAGGGCGTATTTAGTGTCGGTATCCTCAGCTGCTGGTGTTCACAGGCAGACAACATGACGTCACATGCAAAAGGTCATGACTCATGTGATGAGTTCAAAACCAATATAAAGTAACTTTGATTTAAAGTCAGCTCCTCCTCTGAAGCTCTTCAATCATTCAGTGCTGTGTTTATTGGTAACCTCACTCTGCTCCTCGCTCTAAATTCACTCAGTATGAACCTCCTCTGCCTCTGCCTTCAAACACAGCAAACCCTGAGAGTAGATGTTACCTTTAAAGCTCCGTGGTCTTTAACATTCCTTCATGCTGTCCACGGTCCCGGCTTCATCCTGGAGCTCTTATAGCTATGAAATGCCGAGAGATGTTTTATTCATTGCAACAGCTGATGGAGCTGTCTTCCCACCTACTTCCCACCCTTCTTTACAGATACAGTGACATGAGGTTTGACAACAAGAAGACTGTGCCAGAGTCTCAGAGGCTCTAAATATCTTTGAGTACTGAAAGCAAACAAGTCCAAGACATGAAGTTCACTTTTATAACTGAGAATTTTACACAGAATACAACTGATTCAGAGCTATGATAGTGATACAAACACAGATTCTGAAGAGAGCAGTCACCCGAAAGGTGAGCAATTCAGTCATCATCACTATCATTATTTACTATAGGATTATGCACCAGTTTTTTGCACCAGAAGATTTCAAAGCATCACAACTGTTTTCCTTAGATCCCACAACATTTCCATGACATCAAAGAAAATGATTCTGCTCTTATCAGCGTCTGGTCACCAAACCCAGAGTCTGAGTTGTAGCTGAAGTCTTCAGTATTAGAGTCAAAATCCAGTTCTCGTTGTTAATATTATTATTCCCAAGAGGGTGCAGTGCTGATTCACTTCAAACTATTCAACATCTAAACTTGAACTTACCATGTTAAACCTTTTAGAGTTGTAAAAAAAATGTTTCAGATGAACAGGAAAGCTACAGGAATGTGCAGTAAAGTAGGGGGCATCATTTTTTCATACATGAGGGACAAATTTACTCCAAAATACCTCCAACATGGCAAAAAACTGAAGTCTAAGAAAAGTGCCCCATTACACCTAATATGAGCCACATTCACTGGACATGTCAAGAAAAATATTTTATTTCAATATCTACACCTGGGTTGCTTGTAAAGAGTAAACTAAATCTGCCACTATGGTAATAAAAATCACATGTCAGGTTTCTTGTATATGATCCTTCAGTACGTTTTTTACCCCTTCTGCAATTTCTTTTTTTTTTTTTAAGGCAATTCAGTTGTTATTTTAAAACCTTGACATGAGACGCCTTTCTAGACTAATAAAACCAATTTAACTAATTATTTATAATTCTGTATTTTATGAAAGAACTCAGGGGCATTTGAGCTAAAACCTGTTGTCACAGTGTTTCTTCTAACATGTTCTATTGTTAACTGATGAAGAGAAAAGGGAAAATTTTTACCCCCAAATTAACCATAAAAATAATAGTCAGTTACCACCCTACTAAAGTTGCTTCAGCCTCTTGTCTGAGTTTGAGTTAGTTCCAGCCTCTGCTCCATTGTTCTTTTACAAATCAGACACAGTGCATTGGCCTTGAGGCAGTATCTGCGATATCTTTGGAAGCAAAAACTTGTGATTCTTGTGAGTCTTTACAAACATCCATCCTAGCAGGATCTCCTGAGCAAAGGGGCGTGAAAACATGTTTGCAGGTTTAACACATGCAAAAAAAAAATTGAAAATGACAAACAAAAACTTAAAAATAGTTTTTATTGAAAGAAAGTCTTCATCTTTCAGGTCTTCATGCTCCAGTCCAAGAATCCTGTGTTAAATACTTCAACACTGACTGAATACTAATATCAGACATCAGATTTATCAAGCAGGCTTGGATTATGTTATTATGTTAATTATCAATTATTTATTACTGTAAATGTTTTATTAAACCCCTGAAAACAGACCCTCTGCAGGCAGCTCTGTCACATTGTTGCAGTGAAAACTTGTGACATCTGCAGTAAGCTGATGCTCATTAAATCCTTTTATTTTGATCCAAACGGAAAGAAATGATATCAGTGTTCACATAACTAACCCAACAAACCTGATCTCTGGTGGATCTCTGTGACTGTCGGGTTTAAAGATGATCCTAAAGATGACAGTATAGAAAGTAGAGAGACAAATTTAGGCCTCAGGCGATTATCACACTCTGTGGTCTGTCTCTGTGCAGCCACTCAAAGGTCATAAATAATTACCTGTGTGACAGGTGCAGTCCATCTTTAGCATTTCTGTCAGGCTTTGTGTAAGTCTTTATTTATCTGTTTGCTCACCCTGGCATCTATTCAGCAGCAGACATCAGGCTCCAGTGATGGCGGGTGTCGAGCTCCGGCTCCTTGGCCCGGACCCCTGCATTAATGAGGCTGCCATCAGCAGGCTGAACACTCAGTCACAGCGGCCCCCTGTGTGCCGCCCCATACCGGCCCTGCACATCGCTGCCCATTGTTTCCTGCTCACAAATAAAGCATGAATTAATTAGCCAGTTGGCACAACTCTTGGTGCTGCCGTGTCAGCGCTCGCAGTTGAGCTCGGTGCCTCATCCCTCAGGCCCAGTCTGTCTGCTGTGAGACTGAGCATAATGGCCACGTCCGCATGAAACCGCAGACCCCTGCCAACAATACAGACATTTCAAATTACTGCTCACTTAACCACAGAGAGGAGCAGCCTGCGCGCTGTAACAACAACATCTATTTCACCTGGGCTAAACGGAAGAATTAAATGGGAGGGAAAATCAAATCAAGCAGCGATCAGATCTGTGATCTTTCCCTGAGATCAGCTCCCGTCAGGTCCATCAGCACCAGTGTTTGGAGTAAGTAGGTCAGACTGGTGAGGCTGTGGTGATGAGGACGGAGAGACAGAGGAAAAGGAGAGAGGAGGGCCTGTCATCCTCTAAAACGATTATCACTGACTTTTATTGTGTTAGCGCAGAAAGTGGAAGTGAGCAAACTGTGTTAAAATGAAACACGCAATCACATCTCCCCTCAGGCAAATAATGTACGAGACACTGACATATTAGCCAACACCTGCGTGATCCTGCCGCGCATTTTCAACAGGCTCATAAAAGGAAACAGCCCCTCGCTCTCACAAATGCACAAACACATAATCATGTTCACGTTGTCAGTTCGACATTGTTAAATTTAGCCGCGGTGCTTAGCAGGTGTAACAAATGTCTGCGAGCTGAGGCCTGGGAGGTGTTCCTGCAGATCAGAGACGCTGCTGCTGTGTCTGATTACTTGTCTGCTGTCATGGAGCTCCGCTCTCTGCGTCTATCTCTTTCTCTCCTTCCCCCTAAAGGAGCCACAGGGGAGCGTCCCTGCCTCACTCAGTCTTTGTTCAGTTTGTGATTTAGTAGCAAGTAGCACGGCCCCCCCCTCAGATGCTTACTTATTGTTTGCTCAGTTGATACGTCAATTAAGGCCACTAAGAGCTCTTGACCTCAGTCACAGACAGAACCACAGAATTGGATTTAAGACTAGGAATGTGTTGACCGCAATAATTCAGCAGAGAATGAGATTAAAAATCTCTCTCTGCACTCTCATGGGAGTGGAGCTGTGAGGGTTTTAGGGGAAAGCAGCGAGGAATGGAATATGAGTCGCTGTCTGAATCAGGTTCCTTTTAACTGCTCACATTTCAACTGATGTGCTCTTCTGAGCCCTGAACACCCCCACAGACAGGTCGGAGTGTTTCATTTTACCTGTGTCCTTCATCTCTCTGTCCCCCAAACTCTGTCTCTGTGTCTAACCTCTGACCTGTCCTGTCCTCCCCCTCAGGGGACACCACACAAAGGATGAGATCCGCTCCGTTCCCGACCCCTGCAGAATTGGATGCATATGCTAAGAAGGTTGCCAACAACCCCCTCACCATCAAGATCTTCCCCAACAGCGTCAAGGTCCCTCAGCGAAACCACGTGCGGCGAACCGTCAACGGGCTGGATACGTCGGGCCAGCGCTACAGCCCCTACCCTTCCTCTCAGGCCAGCGCCAAGACCGGCCTCCTCGCCATCGTCAGGGTCCCCTCAGTCAAAGGCATCCTCAAAGATTTCGACGGCAGCCGGGCTCGCCTGCACCCTGAAGTCATCATGAACCCCCCTAACGGACCCTACCAAGTGGCTTCAACTAGCACTTTAAACCACCACCCTCCTCTGCAGAACCTCCCCCGGCTCCAGCAGAACTTACCCCTCCCACCGCAGGAACCGCCTCAGACTCTGCAGATGCCCCACCCTCAGCAGCAGCAGCAGGATCACACTCAGAGCCTCAGACACCCTCCCCCTATGGCCCAGCATCCTCAGGGTCCACCCAGACTCCAGACTCTGTGTCAGCACCCAGCCCTGGTCCCCCAACAGGGGCCCCCTACCATTATGCTTCAGCAGCAGCAGCACCTTCAGCAGCAGCATCCGCCTCCCGGCCTGCAGGGGGGCAGGAAGCTGCCAGATGGCGACGCACCACCTAATGTTACTGTGTCTACCTCAACCATTCCACTCTCAATGGCTGCAGGGCTGCACCAAGGCCGCCAGGCCGACCTGAGCACCATCGTGCATCAGATCAATCAGTTCTGTCAAGCCCGGGCCCAAGGTGCAGGAGCCACCTCCATGTGTGAGGGCCAGATCGCCAACCCCAGCCCCATCAGCCGCAACCTGCTGATCAGCGCCTGCTCCAGGGTCTCCATGCACAACAACCACGCCGGCTTCCCCCCTCCTAACTGCATACTCGGCCCTCAAGAGAAAGCCACGGCTCCAGTGGGGGCCCACCCTCCGCACTCTGTGGCTGCCATGAACCACTTGCCTTCGAACCCTGCTGATCCCAAGCAGCAGCACCACCTGCAGCATCAGCACCAACAACAACAGCCCAATCAGCACCAACAGCAGCTCCAACACAACACACAGCAGCAGCAGCAGAAGATTCGCTCCTGGAATCAGCATCAGTTGTCTCACATACCCCACATCCAGAACGGAGGGACCCACCTCTGCAAGCAGCCCTCCAGGGACCCGGCTTTCACTTTCAAGGGCATGGGCTACCCCGCAGAGGTGTGTGTGGGTCAGCCTTACACTCTGAAGCCTCCCCTCGACAGGCCGACCCCCTCTCCCCCCGTCATCAACAACGGCATGCCCGGCTCCATGATCCACTACACTAACGGTCACTACTTCCAGCCCCACATGTGGAACAGCAGCATCCTCCCCACACCCAACAGTGACAGCTCCGGCTCTCAGGACATAGCCATGCCATTCCACGGTGCGGGCCCCGGGGGCTGCACCACACTGGACTGTGGGCCTCCTGGGGGCCCCCATTATAGGCTAGGAACAAGCTCCTCCGCCACCTCCTCCTCCTCCGCCCAGACTAATCTGATGCAAACAGCAGATTACTTGGGTGGGGACTTCCAGACGCCCTACTTCCGCGATCAGAATCTCGGGTTGATGGGCAAGATGCACAGGCCTCCTCTGAGCAGGGTCGGAGCTGAGGTCGGGGACGGCAGGAGCAATCTCATCCAGCACCCAGGGTACAGATAAGCTATGGCCTTGTCTCCACACAGTTACAACCCTTTTGTTTAGTCTTAAGACAGAAACACACCAATCCATGGATAACTTCAACAATGACTGCTAACGTTAAAGAGGGTAAATTAATATATTTAATGAAGACATACAGTAGTTCTTTGGTTCTTTTTGAAGAATCTTGCAAGTGATCAATTGCTACTTTGATTTTGTGAATGAGTGCTTTTACCGGGCACTTAAGGGAACTTGTGTGTGTGTGTAAACACTGTGTTTGTGTCATTCCCACCTTCTTCCTCTATCGTGTGCCTGGGTCTCTGTTGATCCAGATGGATGAAATAAGTTTTCTTTTGGTGTCAACACTCAAATCTTATTGTGACTTAATGATGAATAACAATCATTTAGAGACAGAGGAGAGTGTTGCGTTCAGGAGACTTCAGAGTACAGATGGAAAAGCTTATGATGTGTACATGTACACACAGGTTGTATTCTTTTTAAATGTAATTCTTATTTATTTGTATTATAGGACTACTCATGGTTGATTTCTCTGTCAGTTAAGGGTGCATGTGATCTGGTTGTTTGTACATATTTAAGACCCGGCAGTGAGCAAACGTGTTAAAAGAGGTGAAGTTCTGTCTGTTCTGCTGAAGATGCTGCATTGAATTCAGGTCCTCGAAAAAATGTTTTCATGATTCGGCGACATACGTGTGAAATGTTCCACTCTGTGTCACAAAAAAATGTCCAAAGTCAGGTTAACAAGGACACACTGTTTTGAAGATGTGCCGTTTTTTTGTTTTCATTTCACTTTTTTGTTTTTTTGTTTTTTGTTCACATGATAAATGTATTACTTGAATGTTGAGGAAGAGGCTCAGCAGCAGGAGAGATAATAGTGTTATTACAGACGTGGAGAGATGAACTGCAGGCTGAAACAGAGTTTTCATTCAAAGAGGAGGAACTTAATCTAGTTTTGTGTAGTTGCTACTGAAGTCTGCTTGAAAAAGACCAAATTGATCACTTGCAAGATCACCTGGAGGAAAACTAAACTGATTCTTACGTTCAAAGTGAAACAGCAAATGCATTGTTTATTTTATTGTACACTGGCTTACCTACTAGACTACTGTAACTTTAAAGTTTAATGATTGTGTGTGAATGTTTCCTGCTGATGTGGGTAGATATAAGGGTGAGTGTGTGTGTGTGTGTGTGTATGAGACTGTGAGTGTGTGTGTGTCTTAAACACAATGACGCCCATGTTTTGTTCCCCTAATTCCCTAACAGCCCTCAAAAAGCCTTAAGTGTTTGGTCCTTGGACTTCCCTTGAAAACGAGCATGGTTTTAATAAAAACCCCAAATAATAAGGAGAAAGAAGACGCTAAGGAAACACAGAGACAGCAGTTTTTTTTTTCTTCTTTTCCTCTTCTGGTCTTTTATTTTGATGAAGTTTCGTTGAATAGACAGAGCAATTCCTTAGAGATTCTTTATTATTCTGGAAAGCAAGAAAAGGAGTAATATTTTGTAATTATATATTTTAGCAACGTGTAGTTACTGAGCTGTAACATTTTTTTCCAAGTTTCAAAGCTTCAGTTTGCAGTTGTGACTATTTATAATACTTGATTTGCTTGTTATTTAAATTTTCTTTGTTTCTTGTACTATTGCTGTGAAATGGAAGAAGGTCCATAAGCCTTTCTTTTGTGTCATTCTGTACGACAGAGGAAGAGGCAAGAGCGTGAGAGTTGTGCTACTCTTTTTGTAATATTGTAATAATAAAATAAAGTTCTAATTTATGCTTTGAAATGCCTCTGAACTGCTCCCTGGATTATGTGAAACATTTATTTAAACTGACACCAGCTGCTCACATTTCTCCTCTTTCATCCTACTTGAGATCAGACTGAAAATAAAATGTACATACATTTGATTTTTACATTTCCACTCATAATGACTGTCACTTTCTTTAAAGGGTTACATCGTAAGCACAGCTACACACGTTTTGTATCCTTCAGTTACTTTGTAGAACATAGATATGAAGCGTTATTTACATTTTTCATTCAAAGCTCCTGTAAGGAAGTTTATCAGACAACAGTTTATATTTAAATCCATCTTTCATGTTTCCTCATACATAAAATCTATACAGACATGTAAACCTGCTGTTTTCATTGTTCAGACCTGACATCCATCAGGTCCACCTGTTTGCTCCATGCTGATACGGTGATCAATAGGAGTGACGTATTGCATTTCAGTGAAAGTAACAAAACCCTGCGTTTATTGCACGAATACCCAGATAAAAAATGTGAACAAGCTCCTGAGTGAAAACTGCCTCTAACTGCCAGTAGATCACAGGAGCCACTCGGCCCTGCTACTAATAGAGACCCAGTTTACAGACCCTGAGTGGACTTTTAAGTGATACTGAAATATATGATTCAAAATGAGATCAACAGTGTCAAAAATTGGTAATTTCTCAGGGGACCTGGGGTTGGATTGGACTTTTCCAGGAGAACATGAATCAATTTAAGTCAGGTAGACCTAAAGTCCCTTTGATGTCACAACATAAGCCAACAAAGTTGAGCAGTGGCAAGCAAGATGTGTTTTATTTTGAAGTAATATTGGACTCTGGAGCTGGACTCTGACAGAAAAATGAGGTCAGAGCAGAAGAAAGGTGAACCATAGTGATAGAGAACAGGCTAAAACACAGCTTAATCTGTGATAAAGATCATTCCAACCCACATGCAGCAGTTATTCTGCAGTGATCTGTTCAAACCTGAGGTTCTATGAAGAGCCAGGTTACGTTTGCTCTGCTTGGTGAGGTTGAAGTTGGTAGACGAGCACTGGCAGGACAGAACCAGGATTCACTAATGTTGCACATTCCAGACATGTCTCAGAGCACTGGGCTGTGAGTAACACTACACAGATAATCTGCTCACCTTCTGGATACCAGATTATAAACTGAGTCAACGAAGTTTGACTGTTGGAGTTGGAAAATAAAGACTGGTAAAACCCTTACAAAAAAAAAGACTTCATTGAAGTACACTATTTGTATTCTTCTTAACTTTTGGTATATTTTCAGTTTACTTTTGATATAATTATCAGAGATATACTTAATGAAGTAATAAAGTTCCATGTTATTATACTTGGCTTATACTAATAAGAATTTTTAAAAGCCTGAAGTATACTTGGCTTATATTTAGAAGTGTAGTAAAAGAAGTACTTCAAAAGGACAATACTATATTAGAAAATTTTAAAGGAAAACCAGTATATTCTTTGTCCTGAGCAGGTTATCGCGATTATCCTGAATTTTAGTTCATACATGCGGCTTTATTGTAATTGCCGACACATGACTCAGAGTTGTACAGACAATGGTAAACTTCATACCCAACAATAATAAGCTAGTTTATTCATGGGTTTGAAAACACTATGTAGATACGAAACTATAGGAATGATGTTCGATCACTTAAAGAGAATTTTAAAGTATACTTGTGGTTAAAAAACTATCAAACTAGCAGCAATTTTTTACTACTTTAAGACCTGAAGCATACCCAAGTATACCCATCCTGGAAAAAATATTTTTGAAGAAAAAAAAGAGGATCTACGCTCCAGAACAAGTTTGTAAGAGTCACATCTCTAGGATAGTGGGTGCAAGTGCTCATGGGAAACAGGGTCGAAACAGGCAGCCTTCACAGAGCCTTTAAGTTGAGATTGGCTTTTCTAGATTCTATAGTTAAAGACACAAACCAAAGGATCCTTATACAGGAGTTTTAAGTGGAAAGAGTGAAGCCACCCAAACCAAAAATACAGCTTTTACATTTGAAAGAGAAGCTGCTGCAGATCGCAGGGTTGTGGCTTCGCTGAAATCCTTAACTATGATTGGCTGTTTTCCCTGTCACAAGAGTCATCTGTGTAAGAATCAGCTATTTTTCATTAAGCTATTGGAAGCTTTTTTTACATTTTGATATGGAATATCTTCTGTATTTTGACAAATATTATTTTTGGGACCTGAAAATGATGAAGTTCAACAGATTTGACAGTTGAATCTGTGATGGTGCAGACATGAGGAGCACTAATCTTCCAAAAAGCTTCAATGACAGGCTGCTGCAGAGTTCAGTGTGCAGAGACGCGTCTATCATCTGTGTGTGACACTTATTGGACTCATGCTAACCTCTTAATTTATCTATCAGCTAATTCAGACTCATTTGTTTGATTAATGACTAAAACACATGAATAATGCATGAATTATATCATCTGAAACAAGTGAATGAGCTTGTGCAGTGTCAGAGCCACCAGTGGAGCAGGATTCTGACTGGAGGAAAAAGACGTGTACCAACTACCCCAGTCTCCCCTAATCATCCCTCTAACAGGTAGTCCAGAAGGTGATCATTTCATGCTATTAATTTATGCAACGATCTGCTGAATACAAACAGGAAGTACAGCAGACAGAGCACGCTGTGAGATCTGCAGGACGATCAGTGTGCAGAGGGTTTAGCTTGTCTGGCTGTGATGAAAATGGGACATGTATAAAGGGCACACAGCAGGAGAGGAGGATCAGCACCTCGGTGATCAGCGCTCCTCCATGCAGGATTTGAATGAAGCCAGAGGTGTCGGCAGGTGATGGCCTTTGTGCATGGAGGGGGGACTTCCTGTCCTGGTGGAGGGGGGAACAAGGAGTGCAGAAGCTTCTGGATCAGGTGTTTATTGTGTTTGTTGAGTGTCTGTGTGTGTGTGGGGGGGTTACTTGGCAACACCTGATGCAGCACTCAGATTTGATTAATTCAACTATTCTGGACTTTTAAATTGGTTAAACAAATATCTACAAGAACTCCCTGACATTAAAAATCCAGCTGACATCTTGATGGTGGTCCGTCAGTTAGAGGCAGAATCAGTTGTTGGCAGCTCGATTACTGTGGACCTGAAACTAAAAGTGTCTTTGAATGCCTTGTTGCTCTGATCCAGCTGTCAGAGAGGAGAGAGCAGCACTTCAGACTGATGTGCTGTTCAGAGGGTTCATCTCTGTGCTCTGGTATGTGGCGTGCCACCTCCGGCTGTTGTTGAAGAAGCCTCTAAAGCTCCTCCCTGTGGACAAATCAGAAAACACCATTTACTTGAATGTGTCAGACTAACACCATAAAAGCCTCTCTGTAATCTGGAAAGCGTGAGTGTGTGTCCGTGTCCCATCACCTCGGTGTGGTGTGTCCTGCCCTGTGTCCGAGGACGACTGCTGCGTCTGATCCCAGCAGCCGGGATCCTCATTGATTTTGCCCAGGTTGATGTTCCATTTGTTCCAGTTGACTTCCTCTACTCTGTGAAGACAAGAGGACACATGCTCCAATTACAGTCTGTGTATGCGACGCATCAGTTTGCTGTCAGAGGACGTAGATTAGTGAAGAGCAGAGTGAGCTGTGAAACAATCGATGCTGCTCGCACAGCTGCAACTGCCTGAATCTGTGTCTCTACTTTGTGGAGAAAATATGATAAACCTTGATTTTTCACTGAGCAGAGGATCAGTCTGCTACGGTGGGACAGTTTTTATTTCCAAGGCAATGAAAACTTTATAAAAACTGTTTAGATTTTCTTACAGTGTCTGGAACCCTGATGAAATAAAAGAGCACAGAGAACAAACAACGGTCTGATTATTTTAGAGCAGATCCCTCTTCCTTTCATTACCTTGTATCCTCACAAACACACAGAGACACAGGTATACGCATTTTAACCATAATAAGGTGACCAAACTCCCTCTTTCACCTGGACACTTCCTTCTTTTTAGTTGCATAATTATGTCAGGGGGATTTTATAAAATTCCCCAAAATGTCCAGTTTTTTTCTCGTTTTGTTTTATAGACCATTGATAATCATGATAAATTACTAAAATGGGTCAGTTTAGTTTTGCCTGAGCCTCAGAGCCATAATTTTAGGTAAAAATTTGAAATTTTGAGAAAAAGGGTCAAAGTTGTGGGATAAGAAGCTGGATTTTTTTAGATGAAAAGTCAAATTTTCTGGATAATAATTATGAGATAAAAAGTCAAACTCTATGGACATAAAGTCAAATAATGAGAAAAGAAGCTAAATTATTGAGATAAAAAGTCAAACTTTTGAGATAAAAAGTCAAAATTTTGAGATTTTAGTCCAAATCATGAGAAAATGTAAAAATTCTTAAATAAAAGGTGAAATTTTATCTTATTAAAGTAAATATTCTGAGATTAACTAGTGAAAATTATGATAAAATAGTCAAACTTTTAGGATACAAAGTAGAAATTTTGTTTTTTATCTCATCAATTAGACTTTTTATCTCAATTTTTTTTTACTTAATATGAGCCACAACAACAAATAATTCTTTACAAAGCAAGTTTTTTATTGTTATGTTTTTGAGTGGCAGAAACAGGCCTCTATACGTTATTCATGTTTACATTATAGAACATTTTCACAACAAACAGTGAAGGAGTGTTGTAAATAAATGTATGGATTATGAAACTACTTTGTCATCCTTGAGTATCTTTGAATATTTTTTTTTTATTTAACCGCCATACATTTAACATGCTCTTTCCAAAATGTGTCATCCAGTTGAGGAATTAACCTTTGAAAAGACTCTGTTTCCCATGAGCACCATCACCCACGATCATGAGGATGTGACTCTCACTAAGAATTGTGTTTGTTTTGGAGAGCAGATCTTTCTTTTACCTCTACTTTTCTTCATTCAAGACAACTGTTCCCAGAATGCAAAGCAACAAGGTATTGTATTTATTTGTAATTACTTATGGCTTGTGTTTGAAAAGTTACAACACTCAAACTTTGTAAACTCAGTTAGAGAAACAATAACTGATTTAGTGAAAACAATCTCATTTTAAATTGTGTATTATGAACGGGCAAATGAATAAAAATCAACTGTTTCAACATCTCTAGGGAACTTTCCACAGTACTCCCCTGATCTGCTTTGTTTCAGCTCTGAGTTTACAGCAGTTTGAAGAATCACTTTTACTCTGAACAGTGTTTCCATAATGGATGTTATTTACTGTTTTTTCCCTCACATTATTGATGACAATAAAAGGCTCCTTCTGTAACTTTTATTGATTGCTCATATGAAAGTTTGGATTGTAAACCAATGGGATCACGATCAAATTTTACACCCTGATTGAAAACATGGACCTGTGCTTTGAGTGTGGTTATATATGACTGTAATCTCAAACATTGGTCTCCAAACTGAGATTCAGGCTCCTTCAGAGGGAGAATGAGACTCTGTCAGCTCTGAGGTTAAAAGACTCTGTCAAAGAACATGATCTTTTGAACATGTCAACAAAAACTATGATCAGTTGTTGTGCAGTTAAAACACATTAGTTAGTGAAACAGCTGTAGGACGTGGATATAAGAGGGTTAAGGACAGAGTGAAGCTGCAGTAAATCTGACCTGTTGCTCATCTGTGACTGTGATCTGATTTTTCATTCTTTTTCATGACAGCGTGGACAGCACAGGCCAAAAAGTATCTGATCTTTTCAAACTCTGGTCACTTTAGTGTAAGATCTGTAGCTCAAGTACTTCATGAAACGTGTCTCACTTTAGAGGATATTTGTTTGACTTTGTCCCTATACCTCAGTGTCTCCAACTACACAAACTAACAGTTGATCATTCCCGACTAAACTTAATGTTTTAATCCACTGAGAAAACCATAAATGTGTCTAAAACATGACAGGGCATTATGATATGGTGATAATGACTCTATAATTTAAATATCAAGAGTGACATCAAGTGGTGAAATTGTGAACTACATCATACTGTGGCTGCACTAACAATACAAGAACATGACAGTTATTTAAGGCTGTGCAGATGTACAGACCTCAAGCTTCATGATTGATGAACTCATTTATGTTCATTTTGTCTCAATTTATGGTTGTGGAAAAGTTTCTTCTTACTGGACAAACTTAGACTCATGTTAATCTATGATCGACTAGTCTTGTATCAGTATTTCTACATATTTAACAATGTCTGAGAAAATGATGATATCATAAAAGACACTGAAGTTAATCACAGCACTGCAGACACATGAATAACTAACAGAACAAAAGTGAGACTATAAATGCTAAAGTAAGGCTTATGATAAGTTGTATAGTGCATACAATGTGGAAACAGGAGGGAAATCTGTTTGTTACTCACTTCTTAAGAACCTAAATATGTCTCAACCCAATCAGGGAGGTTGTTATAAATGGGAAGCTTATACCAGAAAAGAGGCATTTATAAACAGATGAGGTTCTAATTAATGAAGTCAATACTGATGTTTAAATCTGAAAGTACTGCTTCACTTTTTTTTCTCTGTGAGGGAGCTCAACTTTCACTTTGAGGGGCTCCAAGTCAAGGCTGAGGACCACTGATCTAACATGTTTTTCTTTTTGTGATGCTGAAATAAAGTTCAAATTATTTTCACATTATATGCTAGTCCAGGGGTTCCCAAACTTTTCCGCCCGTGACCCTGAAAATGGCAGCGTTAGAGACTGGCGACCCCCTGCTGTGGTACAACACTAATGGACCAATCCAAAAACAGACTTAAACAAACAAAAAACCCCAAGGATACTAAATTTAACTGATCAGTAGAAAATTTACCGACTAATATGCACTTTGCTGTGCTCACTGCATCAAACTTCAACAAAGAAATGTGAAAAACAGATAAAGAATTTCTGTTTGCATGATTTTGTATTATCTTTAACCCCCTTTTTTTTTGCTTTGATTCTTACAATAATTGATAAAATGTGGAATTGTTCACAGTTTTTGATTTTGGGACACATTCCACGACCCTCTAACAATGTCTTGCGACCCCCCAAAGGGTCCCGACCCCCACTTTGGGAACCACTGTGCTAGTCTATCTTTACAAGACTCTGTAATCATGACACTGAAATGAATCACATGTAAAAGATGTATACATTGGCATTTTCTGTCGAGCTCACAAACCAAATCAAAGTTCATCTGGTAAAAAGTCACAAAACTTCATTTAGACTCTTCATATGCTAAAGCTAAAGATAAAGCTCTGTAGATTCTGCAGAAACTCAACTTCTCTTTCAGCTAAAACCAGGGCATAAGAATAGTTCAGGATGCAGGATGAGAAATATTTGGGGCTAAAAATGTTGTTTTCAGGTCAAAATAGTCTGAATATGAAAAACAACTCTGAAAAAATCCAGATACTGATCCTGCCACAGAAACATCCTGGCATATTTTTTCCCATGTCCCCCCATTTTCTTGGTCAGAACCAGAGTTTGCTGATGTTTACGCAGCACGTAACACTATAGAAAGCTGATGACTTATCATGTGGTATACAGAGACACCTGAGGGACAGGTGAGCTCTGGTTTCATCAGCCTGTGATGATGAGACAAAGAGGTTTGATCACACTTAGTGACTGATTTTTACAGAAATCACTCAAGGAGATAGTTAACATATAGAGCTTTCATGTGATATTTTAAGAGTTAAGGGTGAGAGTTGCAGGTCCTTGATCAATTTTACGAAATCAAACGTGACCCTCTGAAAAAATATGGCACACCTCTGGTATAACAGTTGGTTTCCCAGGTTTAAGTCCAGCCCGTTGCCTCTTTGCTGCATTTCCCTCCCTACCTTCACCTTGTCTCCTGCTCTATTCACTGTCCTGTCCTCTCTGAGTAAAGGCATGGAAAATAAACTGAAGTGGAAAAGCCAACCTGAAACAGCGGCGACGGTCGTCTCCCAGATAAACACCAAGGTTCTTGTCCACTCCACAGCGGAGCCTCCTCCTCATCCACCAGGGCAGCCTCCTCTCCATGTCCAGGATGGTGATGGCTCTCTGAAAAACCATCACAGCAGCTCATCAAACCACAGCTGCACCAAACACACTCTTTTTTCACTTGGTTCACTCCTCCGTGGATGAATCACCTGCAGCTTCCAGATGCTGGAGCTCTCCATGGTGGTCTTCTCCACGGTGCGGTTCATGAGGGCGATGAGCATGTTGAGCAGCAGGATGTAGGTGAGGATGATGTAGCCGATGAGGAGCAGGTAGAAGACTTCCCTGTACTGGTGCTGCTGGGTGAACTCCATGTCGCCCATGCCGATGGTGAACTTGAAGAGCTGCAGCGTGGTGAAGGAGATGTTGGCGAAGGACGGCTTGACGCAGAGCTCATCTTCATCCAGTGGAGCAAAGATACGAGAGCTCTTTGTGACGTTCTTTACAGGAGGCTCCACCAGCAGAGTGACCACCGCTGTGACAGACAGAGAGAGCAGATTACAATCAGTGCACCCTTCACTGACAGACTTTTTAGACTTCTACAAGGAGCTTATTAACATGCAGTGAAAATCCAGAGCTCAGCGTAGAAGCTGTGAGCTGCTGTGGACTGAGCTTTGAGAAACACAAGATGCACAATTCTTTATTGACACTGGCTAATTTTTCCCCCTTTATGATGCCACACACATCCTTTTTCTTGTATTTCTAATAACTGTACAACAGGCCTGTGCTCTTAAACATACTGAACATTTTATCAGCCCAGCTGCTCCGGTCAGTGATGCACAAAGAAGAAAGAAACTAAAGTAAGAAAAAAAAACAGTGACAGAAGGAAGCAAATGCTGCTCATAGTGGAGCTGAGAGACTGAATGGTGGAATAAAAATCTGATGTTACTGAACAAAGCAGAGTGAGACCTGTTACCAGGGCACTATTAGTGTGAAAAGTCTAGAAAAACATCAGAAGGAACCAGTCAGTGTTTCTGTGGTCACTGTCAACAAGAGTTCATCATTGTGTTTGGTGAAAACAGTGAGATCATGCAGTGTTTCTCCTGTATTTAACCCTCTACAACCCACCCAGTTCTGCCTTTTTTACCATGCTATGTTTCAGAGTTTGTAACTGAAGAACTATAAGGTCAAAATTCAGCAGTGACACCTCATTTGAAAGATTAAAGTTTCAGAAAATGTTGTGCTTTGATATGTAGCTAAAGTCCACATCAGTATTAATGCAGCTAAAACACCTCATGCCTTATTTAGGCAAAAAACAGCGCTTTGTTATTTTGTCATTTGTCATTTTAGACTTATTCAAACAGGTCAAAAAAACAGAAACCAAACTAAATGCCTGGTACCATGTGCTTTGTCATGAAAAAAAAAGAAAAATAAAATACATTAGCTCTATAGCAACATAGGATATTATACCTTGTTTGAAGGGGTGCAGGATGGAGTTGATAAAACTTATCCAGTCCTACCCTTTTATTGTTTTGTTTATATCATTTTATCAGTCATAGCATGTTTAGGAAAAGTTAACAAAAAAAAGAAAGTGCATCAGGAAAAAAAGGCAAATTGCACATTGTTATAGTTTCATGTTTCCGCTTCTTTCTTACATCCGTCTAAAATGTGGTTTATAAAAAATTGTTTTGACTTACTTAATGATTTGCATGTTTTTATTTATTTTTTTGCTGCAATTGTTCCACAGATTCACTCCTTTGACTGATGTACAGTGTGTTTTTGTGTTTTTCCTTACATTTAGATGTACTTAACAGTAAATATACAGTAGCATTATGTCATCTACTCTTTTTTTCTCTTTGTCTTTGGCGTTCTTTCTCAACTCAACTCTCAACTCAACTTTATTTATAGAGCACTTTAAAAACAACCATAGTTGAAAACAAAGTGCTGTACACATATGAAGAAACACTGAAACAAAGATAAAAAAAATCATATATAACACTTAAGTTATTGCTCCATTGTTTCATTGTTCCTAAAAACAAATTTAAGAGCAATAAAAACAATAAGTAAAACAATAACTAAAAACAAACCATAAAACACTAAAACAGAGTTGAGTCTCATGGTGTGTTAAAAGCCAAGGAATAAAAGTGGGTTTTAAGACGAGTTTTAAAAACAGACAGTGAGGTGGATACTCTTATGTGGAGGGGGAGCTCGTTCCACAATTTAGGGGTGACGACAGAAAAAGCTCTGTCCCCTCTGAGCTTCCTTTTGGACCTCGGTACCTCAAGAAGCAGGAGGTCAGCTGACCTGAGGCACCGAGCAGGAGTGTAGGGGTGGAGGAGCTCACCCCTTTCTCTCTTCTTCCTCCAGTTTTAAAATGAATTCACTACAGAGCACCCTCATGTTTTGGTTACAGCTTGTAAATGATTGATAGAGAAGCTGTGTAAGAAAAATCTCTGTCCCCGCACTAATTTTAAAAGTTGTGTCCAAACATCATCAGTGTGTTTCAAAACCTGACTAAAGCTTAAATCCTTCCAATAGCTTCTATGTCCATTCACACAAATGCATTTAGAACTCTGCAGATTTCATTCCCATGAAAACCATGAAGAAAAAAATAGTAAAATTTGTCATAATTTTGGGAAATTGGAGGCTGTGTGTGAATTTTTATTTACAAATGTAAACATTTACAGTGTAAACTAACACGTGCTTGAATACTTTACTTTCCTGTGAATCACCAATCTAATACTTAGCTTTAACACATCTGTTTTTGAGAACTGCTTTGAATCTGAGCTGCAACAGTTTTAATGCAATCCACAAATTTTCTAAATTTCTGGGCAAGAAACAGCACATTCGGTGTCACCTAACGAGTTTCCGGTCATATTAAGGTCCAGAGAAAAGACTGAACACTCAGTAATATCAATGTTGTTGGTCTGGAACAAAGATGCTGCTCTCTTGCTGCTGTGTTTGGGGTCATTGTATTGTTGAAACACTCATTTCAAAAGGCATTTCCTCTCCAGCATGAGGCAACATGACCTTTTCAAGTGTTTGATGTTTTCAAAATGGTCGATGAACCTTGGTGAGCCATAGAAAGACCTGACACTTCAGTGTGAGAAACATCCCCATATCATGATACTTGCACTGCCATGTTTCACTGTTTTCACTGTGAACTGTGGCTGTAATCAGTGTTCAGGGGTCGTCTGATAAACTGTATGTGACCTTTCTACCTGAAAAAAACAATCTTGCATTAGCAGTTTACAAAATGTTGCACCGTCAGGGTAATCAAAGTAGGGGTGTCCAAACTTTTTTCGAAAAAAATCAGCGGCTTGCATATCATGCCTCACTGGTCTGTTTGTTTTCTATGACTTTGCTACACCTTCTAGTAAATTATTTTCCACAGAGAAATTAATTTCTTACTAAAATAGTGATTGATCCGGTATAAAGATTTATAAATCAATGAGCAATAAAGCTTGCTGTGCAGGTTTATTGTTGATACCAGTCTCTATCTGTTCTTATCTCAGAGTTTTCTTTGTTTGTGTGTTTGTGTAAACCCTGTAATGGTGATACTTCACTGCTGTGGAAACTTAATGATGTTGGTCGATTTAATGTTTTTATTAAAAGTATCAAAGAGGAGTGGCACATTAAGCTGCTCCTCTCCATCTTTTTTAAATCAACAAATGAAGAGTACCTGCTGAAAAGCCGAAGAGGAAGACCACATAGACGAAGAGGAAGCGCAGGATGTCACTGAGGAACATCTGTGAAAGAGAACAGAGACAGAGAGCTTCAGGATCAGGTCAGTTATGTTCACAGTGATGCAGAGAAACACAGAGAGACTGTTTACCTTCTGTATCATGATGCTGTAAATGCCCATGTGTCTGTCTCCTCTGGAGAAGTAGAGCATGTTGACCCAGCTCAGAGCGAGACACAGCACCACACAGCTCAGGTAGTCCTTGTGTCCCCACAGGTACAGACCCGTCGCCAGCAGGAACAGAGCACCCTGCACCAGACTTTACCAACAGAGGAGAAACATCTGAGATCCTGCACAGCATTTTAATCATCATTTTTATACAGAGAAAACCCAACTTTACATTTCTTCATCACAACTACAAAACCTCAATACTGTGTTCCTGATAACAGCAGCAACCTTTTTAAAACTGAAATACTTTTAATCAGAACAAAAGCATCAACAGAAAAAATCAAAGCACAATTTGAGTTTTTATAATCAGGTCAAATCAACTGTAATCAACCTTGAAGTGGTTTTAGCTGTGATTAAAATTTTAGTGATCATTTTAAAAAGGCCATGACTACTTAATTTTATCATCTAAACAACAGTCCTGAAGTCAGACCTTTTATTTTAATCACAGAAAAATGCTGAAAATGTAACTTATGCTTAGCACTTGCTGTATTGATTACTCCCTTTTTACTGCTTCGCTATAAATTTTTCTGCTATTTCATCAAAATGCTGCTGCAAGAGTTTTAACTGGAAAAAAAGGATACAATCAGCTCTTTTTGAAACTCTGCCCTGTGTTGGATTCGAAGCTCAAAATAAATCTTGACATACAGATTTTTCTCTTGCAAGGCAGCAAAAGGCTTCTATCATAATATATGGGATTAAATTCAAATAAAAATTGATGAGGATGCAATTGTGAGAAATCATTGTGAGTTATTGATGTTTTTATTTTTAATACATATTTTATCATTGTCTCCAGTATAGCAAATTTTCCTTTTTTTAACTATAATTCATTAACAATGAGTACATGTTACAATAAAACCTGTCTTATTGTTTTTAAAGATAACAGCACTCTTTCTTCTATTTTCCTCTTCCAGCATCCTCTTTGTCCCTACTTTAGTATTGGTTTGATAAGTACAGAAGTAAAATCCGAAAGCGTTTGCATAAAATATAGTTTAATCTGATCAAATATTGAATATAAATTCTAAATCATCTCTTGTCAAAAGGAAACAATAACAGATATAAACAGAGGAGGAAAACAAGGTAATGTAAGAATTAGAAAAAATGAAATAATTAGAAAATAAGCTCTATGTTGTCTTATCAATAGATAAATATTAGGTATGCACCTCCTCATTCTTCATACACATGCACACACCCTCATCACACACATTCACACTTCTGCATGTATATTTTTTTCAGTGGTAGTAGTGATAAAAAAAAGTAGAACTGTACAGTTAATAGAATGATACTCAATCAAAATGTTATTGAAAACAAAAAAGGAGTAACAGTAAAAACAACGGTTGTTAAGTTAACAGAAGTTAAACAAGATTTTTAAAAAGAATTTAAAAATCTATGTAAACAAAAATTAATTTGAAATTATGTTAGTTGTGATTAAAAAATGGAGGCTTAATCTATATAGAAGATAGGGGAAGAAAGTGATAAAACTTTCAGAACTAACTTTCTATATAATCATCCTCACCCATTTACTGTGGTAAAAATATGTGAGAGTAGTCATTAAGTTTAGAAAACTAGTGGTAAAGCACCTCATGAGGGGACAGCCCATATTTTTGGTTTGAGTTTAAGTGAACCCATAGATAAATGTTTTTTTATTAGAAGTAATTTATGATTTTTTTTTTTTTTTTTTTAACAGTTTATCGACGTAAGTTGTGCTCCTACGTGTTTTCAGTTTGGTGAGGGGGGCGTGTGAGTATGTGTCAATGGGGGACCTGCACATCTGCGCAAGCACGCTTTGAACTACCGTAACTCATGAGTGGCTTGCGCACTATAAAAATCCCTAACGTATCCTCATAGCTTAGATGTTGCGCTTTCAGTCTATTTGTCGTTATTACGGTACTTTCACTCAGGCATTTCTCCTGAACCCCTGGAAAACACAGTGGCTGCAGAAGACACGGGGGATCAAAAACAAGGACAAACGAACCTGAAACTGTGCAAAAATGCTGACCAGTAGATCCAGCCAGGAAATAAAACCTCCAATGAGGTTTATGCAAGAATTCAAAACGGAAGGAGCAACTTCATTTGATGAAAGGTGACGGAAGCACCAAGCAACATGGCGCATGTACTTTTTTGTTGTTATTGCTACTGTAGACTCGTTTTACAAGTACTTTCTTTTTACTGTGTTAGCACCATTTCAGGCTTGTGTGTTAACCTTTGTAGAACAATGTGCCACACCTTGTTTGTGCTGGACAGTGAGCATGAGCAGCTGAATGTTTTTCCTCTTCCTCCAGTTGGTCCAGTGATGAGGAGAAACCATCCTCAAGTGGTTTTTGTGGTAAGAGAGGCCGAAGAGACTCAGCTGGATCTCCTGATACAGACAGACTCCGGAGCCGATCACCACACTCTCCAAGGTGGAAAACAGAGACAGAGCCGGATGATCAAGTTCCCACAATGCCGAGGTTCTCCCCCAAACGCACCCCTGGGGTCCAGCCCCCCCTCGACATGGGAGACCCATCACCAGGAGAAATATTCTCTCATTTCTTTGATGATGCTGTTTACAAGCTGTTGTGTGAAAACACCAATAAGAATGCAGCCAAGAAGCGGGGAACAGGGAGAAAGCTCATCTGGTCTGACATCACTCCAGAGGAGATGAAGAAGTTCATTGGCATGTTGCTGTACATGTCAGTCTTAGACCTGCCCAGGCTGACCGACTTTTGGCGAAGGCAGTCCATCTTCCATGTGCCATTCCCTGCCACTGTCATGTCCCGAGACCGCTTCATGTCCATTCTATCATGTCTTCACGTGAGTGACCCAGGGACGGACGAGGAACACGAGAATTACGACCGCCTCCACCGAGTCAGACAACTCATGGAAATGTTACGCATTAACTGCAAAGTCATCTATCACCCAAGACAGCACCTTTCTGTGGACGAAAGGATGGTTGCGACCAAGGCCACGCTCAGCATCAAACAATACATGAAGGCCAAGCCAACCAAATGGGGGCTGAAGTTCTTTGTACTTGCTGACGTGAACGGCTACACCCTCGACTTTAAGCTCTATGCAGGAAAGTCTAAGGGAGCGTCAGGGAACGGGCTCCCTTACGATGTCGTGACTGGACTGGTCAACAAAGACTTCCTGGGGTCTGGCTATATCATCTACACTGACAACTTTTATACCACTCCTCTTCTCTTTCGACACCTGAGTCAGCAGGGGTTCGGAGCTTGTGGGACGTACAGGCAGGGCAGAATTGGTGTCCCGACCACTCAGGAAAATGGGCTCACCAATAGGTCCCCGAAAGGCACCATCAGGTGGATCAGGGAGGGGAATCTTCTTTTTGTGAAGTGGATGGACGGCAGAGAAGTCTCCCTGTGCTCCACCATCCACCCAGTGTACAGCGGGGACACAGTGCAGCGCTGGCACAAGACAGGTAATGATATTACTGTTGGGCCTTGTAATACAAGTTTGTGTTTTGTAGATCTTTGGGTGGAAACAAACTTTGTTGCCTGAATAGTTCCTGAACCTGTGAAGAAGAAGAATATTACTAAGATACTCACCTGAATGTATTTTCTCTCACTCTATCAAAGCAATGTAATCTAATCATAGATGTTTTATCTGTTCAATCTATGTAGCTGACGGTAGCTCACATGAGAGGATCCCTGTCCCCAGACCCACTGCAGTCACCGAGTACAACAAGTACATGGGTGGAGTGGACACTTCAGACCAGATGATTGGTACAAATTCAGTCCACAGGAAAACCAGGAGATGGCCCATCACTGTTTTCCAGCATCTGGTTGACATCGGTGTGACCAACTCTTACGTCATCCACAAGGATCTGCGCGCCAACACGAAGAACGGGAAACACATGACCCGCCAGCGTTTTCAGGAGGAGCTCGCTGCACACCTCCTGGGAGTCCCCCTGAAAAATGGCCCACGGAAGACCTCGGGGATGCTCCACCTACCTGTCCCCACAAGCACAGGCCTGCCCAAACACCAGAGGGCCAGCATGGGGCGACTGCGCTGCAGACTGTGCAAAAGGAGCACAGCCTGGAAGTGTGAGGACTGTAATGTGGGGCTGTGTCTGCAGCCTGATAGGAACTGCCACCGCCAGTACCACTACTGACTGTACCACTGATGACTGTACCACTGATGACTGTACCACTGATGACTGTACCACTGATGGCGAAGGGGCTGTGTCTGCAGCCAGAGAGGGGGGAGCTGGGAAAGGACTCCTGTACATAGTTTACTTCTTACGTCTGGTTTTGTATAAAATAAAGGACAAAGAGTCAAACATTTCTTACTGTGGTGATACACAATATGTGTACTGAAGGGAAGGGGAGTAGTTGGTGGGTGGGGGAGTTCTCCTTGGTTTAGCTTGATGGGACAGTTTTATGATAAGGAGGGTTAAGTAGAAAGGAAAAGCAAAGAGAGGCAGTTGAGGAAAAGAGGAAAAACTACTCTGTTAGCTAACCAGCTAGTTTCCAGCGACCAGTTGTTGCTGTGTTGGACACTCCTTCAGTCCCTTTGTTCGCCTGTTCAAGAGGGTAATAAAATCCAGTTAGAGACCTGCACCGTCTCCTCGTCATTCTGCTAGTCCCGTAGTGTCAGGCCGCAAACGCCACCATAGGTTTTATCAAACTTAAAACTTTTCATGCAAGTATTATATTTTCTATTTATGTGCAATAGCAGTACTTTTCCATCACCAAATCTGTAATATCCACTTCTATTTTTGTGTTTTTCTTTGTTTTAAACTGTTTTACTCTTGTAAAATGATCTTAAAACATGCAGTGAAGTATAATTAACTTAATTTTCAGTAGAGTAGAGAAAAAGTAGAGAAACTTTTCAGAGGCCTGACATTTCTGATAAAAGTATCCCTTTCTATTCCATTTTTTAAGATGTACCTGTTTATGCAAATGCAGTATCTTTAGTGAATTTTTTATCCCACAAAAATCGTACATTTATCCCTAATATTGGCTTTTTTTTTAATTCAAATTGAAAAAAAAGTTAAAAAACATAATCTTCTGAAATAAAGGGATTGATACTAACAACACATAAGATGAGGAGCCTAAAAATAACTCCACAATAGATTGTAACTGTGGTATAGGGAAAAAAATTGCAATGAGATCATTTTCAAGGTTGTTTAAACCCTGGACTGGTGTTCAGCCCATCACAGCTTTTTAAAATGCTTCTTTGGATAAAACACGTTTCCTTTTCCGGATTCTCCCTTTCATTTGCATTTTAATAAAGTGGTCTGGGTTTCATAAAAGATTTTTGATTCCTTTTACAGTGCACAACACAATTCATATTTCAGTTTTTCTGACCTTTGATCTTCACAGTCAAGCAGAGTAGGAAACAATATATCATATTTACTCAGGTTACTGTGATTGAGTAGTTTTGTGAGGGAATGTTTACTTTTTGAATAGATATAAAAGCAGAACTTTTAGCAGCCATTAAATATATTTTGTATGAAGTGTTGAGTTTTACTGGATTTTAAATTGCAGTGATCATTGAGTAGAAAAAAGGTGGAAAAAGTTAAAAGTTAAAAATAAGGTGGTAACAAGCCAACCAGCCTGCAGTTGATTTGCTGACATCTATTGTTCAGTGATCAGTCTGATATAAAGGAGGAGAAAACCCTCTTCATGACAAAATTCCCCCCAAAAAGAAATACTTTTTTTTCACCTTAGATTATGCAAAACTGATTTGCAGGAACTTTCTTCTGAGAGCAAAAGTTTTCTTCATGTTTACTCTTGTGTTTTTGACCACAGCTCATATTTTCTGACTCCGTCTCTGTCTTGAGATTTTGACAGCTTTACCCTTTAGTGCGCTGAATTTGAATCAGTTAAACAGACACTTTCATTTTCTACCTAACCCTGTTTTTGGTTTGGTGTCACAGATCATTTAAAAAAGAATTGATCAGTACTTACAACAGAATCTCATAATAACCATCAACCAGCAGCGTCTGCAGCTTTGGCCGTTTCTTCATCATGTCTGCAATCTAAAGATTGATAACAAATATCAGAGATAATGGTCTTATTTAGACATGGCTTTGAATGAATGAATGAATGAAAATGTTTATTTTGAAAAATGCAAAAGAATAACATGAAGCAAACAGAGAGTTAAAACAAAGAAACTTTGCAATTTTGTGTTGAATCCGTCTTTCACAAAGCTTAGTTGTGTTCACCTACTCACCCCGATCAGAAAGAAGTACAGGTTAGCCAGTAATGTCACCACCTGGCCGGACAGGTACGTGTAACCCCGAGTGTTGTTTTCGATGGGAAATGGCACCTGTTAGAGAAACAGAGGAAATTATCATCATTACTGCTCTGACTGGAACTACAACACCATCTCTCACAGTGTGAACATCGCCTCTCTCACCTTCTCGTTGGATTGCTTATGGTAGGCCACCAGAGTGAAGATGGTCAGGTACATGACGTAGACCACAAAGTTGAGGAAAAACATGCAGCCTGCAAATGTCTTCCACTTTGAGTCCAGCAGCCGGCTCAGAGGCTCCGTCTGCAGCATTTGGTGACGGTTCTGAGGGAAACATGAAGAAATCATACATCAAATAAATTCTTTGTTTCTTTGTGTCAACTGTCTTTGTCATTTCATGTCATACCTGGTTCATTATGTTACAGTGGTGTTTTTCCACATAAGTGTGTTTGTTGTTTTGGTTTTTGTAAAATTCATTAATTCCTCCAATCTGCAACTGAGTCCTCCTCTACTTATGTTGCCTCAAGTTGTCATACCTTTCTGCTTTAATGAGAGACTGAAAATGATAGGTGGCAAAAATAGAGGACACCTGGCTTTAGTTGCTTAAAAAGTATTTTTAACCATGTACACAAGAGCTTATGTTGAGATTCAGTTATCTAACAGTAAAAAACCTCAACTTTCAAATCACAGAAGTACGAAAACTACAACATTAGTCAGCTACAAAAAGACAACAGCTAACATCAAACTACTTTTGTCGTGGCAAGTGCTACCTCCATGTCAGCTAACATAAAGGTTGTACTCAAAACCACAATGTCTGGAACCAGGACTTGCCCAAGACCAGAATGAGCTGAGACCAAGTCAAGACCAAGATCATATAAATCAATCTTGAAAACCATGAAAAGGTTGAACAGTCAAAGAGCAATCTCCACTCTTTAACCTCTGAAGACCTGTGCTTTTCTCTGGTGCATTTTTAATTTCTCCCAGATTAATAGAATCAGTATGACTTAATAAGTATAAAATCTAAATTTGGTCCCTGTAGAACAAATTATGATTTTGGTGTTATTAGTTAGCTACTAGTTTTTAGTTATAAATGTTATTGTTCATTACTACACTTCTTTCTCACTGAAGTGGGTGTAAAGTTGTGATATCACCAGAAGATGATGTGGGAAGTGTTTGTTAATGTGCCTAATAGATTCAAGTTAAAAAAAAAAAAAATCAAATTTCATGGGTCTGAAGGGCAAAAATATAATGTCCACATATGTGGGTGCCAGGTTCTTCAGAGGTTGATGTAGTTTTCTTTTAGTGAACACATCTGACAGACAAAAACAAGGTGTCTGCAAATCTTTCAGAGTACAACATGCAAAGTTCTCAAGTCTTAACAAATTTGTTTAAATAAATTCACACGCACAAAAAAAAAATGTTCTTGTATATTTGAAAGCTACTGATAAGTCCATAATGATTCTAAATATCTGAAAATCAGATGTTTATTTATGCGGTGAATGAAGCCTAAAGTAAGTGTAAAAGTCTGAGGTATTTCAGAGCAGAAATAATACTTACTGGTGTCCCAGTTTTTGTAGGTGTCTGACAAATAAAACACTGGAGAAGATTTCCAAAGAGGCAGAGCAATTAGTGAGCGTCTGCTAATTTTTTTTAAATTAGAGTCACAACATTAATTCGTAAGAAACAGTTAAACTGACGCTTAATCACTGAATTATCAACACTTTACTGAAGTTGAAGAATAGCAGATCAGTACTGGTCTTGATCAGTCTTGACGGAAATTCACATCCAGCCTGTCTGAGACCAAGACTGGGACCTCCAAAATGTGGCCTCAAGACCAAGAATAATCTTGAGTGTAACAACACTAGCTATTATCATGTAATGAAATGATTCTTTATTTACAAAGTGTCGTCAAAACAAGACAACAGCTATGGTTAGCACTGATGTCCATAAAGCTGATAACATGCATTGCCTAAAAGGTGACATCATGTTCATTAGTAAAGCAGGAGTCCCAAAACCTGTAAAGAAGAACCCGAAGACCAGCTGCCCCCTCGAACCCTGAGAAACTCACAGGAATGCTGCTGCCGTAGACCAGAATGTCCAGCACTGAGTTTTCCTCATAGGAGTCCAGAGAGGCCAGGTCATACAGGGAGGAGTTGACAGGTCCATAAACCCACTCAGTGAACTTTCTGGACAAGTGTTTGGTGTGACTCTCGTGGAATTCCCTCATCAGGATGTGAGAGAAAATCTGTGGACCAATGAGAGAAAAGGAAAGAACACTTTATCTTCTGACAATTTAATCACATTTATCTTCAATGTAAAAGAAGGATAAAGCTGTTTATTAGAGTCTGATCTCTCCTGAATAAAATCTTGACTGTGATTGGGTTCATCCTATCAAACACTCTGAACCAGGTGTTTACCCCGCTCTTTCCAGTCTTGGCAGCCATTTTGAGAGGTGTGAGCCCCGCCTTATTGGCGATGTCCTCCAGCTTCAGTTTGGGGTAAAGTTTGGCAGCTGTTTTCAGGATGTGGTCATACATGTGTGTGATGAACTCTGTGTTTTCTGCAGAGTTGTCAGCCACCACCACCAGAGCGTGCAGCACCGTGTTCCCGTAAGAGTCGCTCATCTTTGGATCTGCTCGTTGGTGCTCGTTGGCCATGAGGAAGTCCACCATGTCGGGCTGGTTGGTGCAGGCCGCCAGAGACAGAGGCAGCTCACCTGAGGAACAACGACACAGACAGAGTCTTGGATCAACAAGTTTTTGTCTCTACAGATGATTTAAAGACACCTATATGTCCAAAAGTTATACTTCAGACAAGTTCATTTATTTACAGCCTCTCATGTAGTTTTGTTTTCTATTGTTGCTGTTTTATTCAGACCAAAGCTCCCATTCACACTGAGATCACTTTAATTTTCACTGTCTGCAGCCAAGCATCATGGTCCAGTGTGTGACTTAAGGAAAGTGCAAAAACTGTTGATCTTTAACCCTGTAAAGACTGACCCATCAAAAAATAGTCTGAAAATCTGAATTTTTTGGAAGAGAAATGTTTATTAACCCTTTTAACAAAATCCACAAAAAAATATTGCTTTATCATTTCTTCAAGATATGTTTCTTGAATCACATTTGACACAATGAGCAGTTTTGCAAATATTTTATTAAAGTTTTTCAGTAAATATGCATTCATTTGATGCAGAAAACACTTATTTTAAAAAAGGGTTATTCTTGCTGCAACTTCTTGAAAATCAAGCAATGATTTTCCTGAAAATATGAGAGTGAATGTTTTTGTGAGATCAGACATTTTGAAAAGGGCCACAATGCAACTTCAGCTGACTGTAGTGATATGACAATCCTCAAGGTGGTAGAAAAGGTTTTTTGAAATATATTTAATAGGTTTTTCAAGAAAATATTTATCATTTAGATGAGATAGAGGTCCTCAAACTTATGTATCAAATATGACACATTTGGCTTTATAGGGTTAAAAAGCTGAGGGCATACTGTGTCAAAACACCTGAACCGCCTAAATGTTTCCTGAGTTATGATTAAAAAAAGTTGAAAAGAGTGAAAGTGAGATCCAAAAGTAGCTTTTGGTATGCTATTGATTCCTAGTGACACCTGCCAATCATTCAGTGACACCTGTTAATTGCTGAGTGACATCTACCAGCTGTTCATTGGCACCTGCCCTAAACTTAGTTCCTTCTACCAGTCTCAGTTACCTCTACAGATCGCATAGTGATACATACCAATTACTCATTAGCACAGTGGTTGCCAAAGTGGGGGTCGGGACCCTTCGGGGGGGTCGTGAGACATTGATAGGGGTCGTGGAATGTGTCCCAAAATCAAAAACTATGACCATTCCACTTTTCATCCATTATTGTAAGGATAAAAGCAAAAATAAAGGTTAAAGATAATATAAAATTATGAAAACAGAAAATGTTGTCTCTGTTTTTCACATTTCTTTGTTGAAGTTTAATGCAGTGAACACAGTGAACTGCACATTAGTTGGTGAATTTCCTACTGATCAGTTAAATTAAGTATCCTCAGGGGTTTTTTTGTTTGTTTTAGTCTATTTTTGGATTGGTCCATTAGTGTTGTACCACAGCAGGGGGTCGCCAGTCTCTAAAGCTGCCATTTTGGGGGTCACAGGCGGAAACGTTTGGGAACCGCTGCATTAGCACATGCCAAAAACTCAGTGGCACCTGCCTTTTGCTCACTGACATATGCATTTGGCTCATTGACACCTGCCAGTTGCAAAAAGGTTGCAAATAGCAGTATTGTGTACTCACCAAAATAAAAGTTTGGTCCATCATGTGGTTGGAAGAATGTTCCACAGGCTTTAATGTGAACGTCTGCTCCTTTACTGACCAGCAGTTCCACATAAGGAAGACTCCGCCTCTCGATGGCGATGTGCAGAGCTGTCTGACCTGCAGCACACGTGTGGATCAGTGAAACTTTCACATTTATATTAAAGGTTTAACCTCTCTCACGCAAACAGACAGGTTACCTTTGTAGTAGCTGTTGGTGTAGGCTGCATTCACAAACTCCTTGATGTCACCAATCTTCTCTGAAACCTCGATCATCAGCTCCACTGTCTCGTTCTTCCCGTCTTTCAGGTGCAGCAGAGCTTTCATCAGAGCAGTTTTACCATAAGACTGATCTGCAGGAGAGACACAGAACACAGCCTTCTCTTCAGTGCAAGAACATGAGGACAAAAATGATCAGATGTGGAATCATGTGTGTGAAGGAACATTGTACCATAGAGGATATTACAGGGATATTCCTGTTTTTCATCATATGAGGTTGTACGGGGGACATAAGTTTCTTACGATGCCTGATATTTTTGGACTCATTACAAGACTTGAACTTATCATTGACTGAATGAGGACACACTTATTTACTCATACAAAAAGTTTTAGTGTTTACAGATTGATGAAAGGTCAGAATAACACTGGGGAACAGTTTTTTAAAAAAAGAAAAAAAAAGAAAAACTGTCGAGTTAGATTTTTATGCTGATTAGCAGTAAAATTGACATGCTGGTTCCAAAGCTGCAGTCAGTTTTTTTCTGGCACGTTAAGTTTTTGCTCCACAGCTTACCCTACTGATAAGCAAAATTCCAATGATTGAACTATTTGCTGAAAAAACTGGGAACAGTTTTGGATTCCACACCCAAAAATTAGTTAAAAACAGTTGTCAGACTTAACTCAACAAAAATTATGTTCCCTGGTCTAATTGATCCAGTAAAGACTAAGAGCTGACACATGGGTTTGTACCATGATGAATGCAGATCTATAAACCAGACTTCAAAAGTCCTTCTGACCTCTTCCAGAACAAGTCTAGGTCCCTCTGTGACCCCATTTTCCCCCTTCCTCGACCCCTCTTTAAGTTCCTCTCAACTCTTCTCAAGGTCAAACTTCCCATTTTGCGACTAACAAACTTGCTCTTAACCCCATTTTTCTTCCCTCTAAACCTTCTCAAAACCCGCAAACAAACTCAACTTCTGCTTTTGGTTAAATTTATATCATGTTTCTTTTTAAAGTTGAAGGGATTTTACACAGAAAAATACTTTTGTTTGGTGCTGTTCAATCAGATGAATGTAAGAGCTCAAACTGGACGTCCCTCATGAAAAAGTCATGATGTGCCTCTGCCTCACTCTGCAGCCAGAAAAAATCTTTAACATGTCACCGTTTGTCATCATATATCTGTCCTGCTTGGATACAGACATGTTCCAACTTTGAACTTTAAATTTGAAGGTAAAAAGCTGTCAGAAATAAATGACTGCTTCACTCAGCTTTGAAATAACCACATTTGGTGTTCAGGTTGTGTGAGCATGTGTGTGTGTGTGTCACTCACAGAGCGAGTCGGAGAGTTTCTTCATGTTCTGGTGCAGGTACATGTACAGACCCTCCAGCTGTCTGACGTCTCTGCTGGCCGCTGCCTCAAACAGTCTGTCGATGGTGAACTTCTTGTTGTCTGTATTACTGCTATTACTGCTGCTCGCATCCTCACCTCGCATCATTCTGGGAACAGAAAATATTTCACCCACACAAGGATGGGGGAGATTCAGTAAGAGGTGGGCAGGTAAGGCTTCACTTCCGTCTCCTCAGTGAGGCTTGATGACAAACAGAAACTGTGCCATGATGAGGATAATAAAGAGCAGAGATCACATTTAGAGTGAATGGAGAGGCTCACTTGTCAAAGTTGAGGTTAAATCTGATTTGAGGCTTGGGTTTCTCCATTTCCTCCTGATAATCAGTGTCCATGGGAGCTTTAGGCGCCTCTGAGCCGAAGCCCAGGGCAGAGGCCACTCCATCTTTCTTCAAGCCTTTCTGACGCTGTTTCTCCTCCTCCGTCCTGTCGTCTGTCTCCAGCTCAAAGCCGAACATCTCAGACTTCTTCATTTTGCTCCTGTCTTCGTCTCTCTGTGCAGAAATAATCAGATCACAATTGTTTAGACAAGAGTTAGATCAGGCAAGGGCAGACTGTGTCCGGGGGGGAATTTAAGATCAACAATCTGCAACAAATTTCAACAAAGCAGATCAAAATGTAAATAAATAAGATCCTTGATAAGTCTTTGAAACAAACCTTCAAGAGTTATTTAATCATATAAGAGTGGCTAATGGTATGCCACTGAGTCATAGTGAAACCTGCCAATCACTCAGTGATATCAACCAATCACTCAGTGACACCTACCAATGGTTTAGTAACTACTACCAGTCATTCAGTGACACTTGCCAATCACTCAGTGACACCTTCCAATCCCTCAATGGCGGTGGAGCTTTTGGCAGGTGCCATGGGGGGATTGGTAGGTGTCAATGAGTAAATGACAGGTATCACTGAGCATATTGTCATACCATAAGCCACTTTTGGATCCAGGTATCACAGGGAGTATTTCACATATTACGCAACAACAGTCTTTTGTTTGTCATTAAAAATATATTTAACTTCAATAAGAGTTATGACTCCCTTACACAATAAAAAACAGCATTTATGAATACAAAGGATCTCCAGTATTCCTTGTCTTTGCATAATACTGTAGAAAATTCAAAGCCATACATGAGTTCACATTGATCAGGCTCTGTCAGAGTTTGTGCTGTTCTATAGAAAATACATAAGTGGTCAGGAAGTTGATGTCACTTGGTTTTTCAGCTCTAGTCTCACAGTTTGGATGTGGAGCCTTCATCATTACTAAACCACACAACAGTACAGCGAGTTATTTATTTATGGTGATGAATGCGTGTGTTACAGTTTACTGTAACACTGTAACACTCACAGACAGGCAGAGAGGAGCTGAGCAGGGCCTGCAGTGCTGTGCTCAACCATCACATGATCACCTAACCTTGATCTGATTCTTCATCCCAATATGTTCAAAAAAATAATACCTAGAATAAAATTACTGGTACGCAAACAATGCTTTTCTCTCCACTATACCAGTTAAAAATCTGCCTTTGTACAATTTCTTTAACAGTATTTCAGTTTGGATTTGCTCAACCTCTGCATCCAAACTGATCCACAAATCCTCTGTACAGATTATTCTGTTTTTAAGTTTAAACATTGCTTCCTCAGGGTTTCTTGAGACGACTGTTGAAGACTGACAGTTGAATAGTAACCCCTCCACTAACACATTTGGTTGTTAGCTTGAAGTTATTCATCCCTTACTTATAAATAATTGATGCTGTTTAATTCTGCCAGGTACATGAACTTGACCTTAAAAAGAACATGTTCCATCAAAGGTTCCATTTGTCCTGTAAACTAAAACACATTAGTGCCCAGAAATCATCATTTCCCCTGACAGACATTTCCTCTGAAAGCACTGACCTCTTTGCCTCTAGATCATGATCATGATCGTGAAACATGCAGATGTTTGCTCTGAGTTCAGCAAACATCAGATGAAGTGAGTGCACCTGTTTTTATCTATTGTGAACTTTAATATTTGGTTTGTCTACCTTTAACAGTAGTTGCTTCAGCAGTGTCTCTGACACAGAGTCAATATATTTACTGAGAGTTTCAACACTTATGTTATCTCATGACTTCTGCAACTGAAGCTGAAAGTTATCCTTGCTATGTACAATTGATCCGTCCACTTTATTTCACAACTCGACCAAATCTGCTGGCATATGTATTTCGAGATGAGACTTTATCAAGATCACTCAGAAAGTCCCTATGGTCCCTTTAAAGTTGAGATCTTCATGCCATAATGAGCTTCACAGGGTCCAGTCCACTAACCAGACAGATCACACCAACATGTTTAAGTACCTGACAGAGACAACAGGAGACCTCTGACATACAGGTGCTAAACTCAAAGTCTCATTGGCTGAAGACAGTTAAAACTCTGTCCTTCACTTGAACTAATTTCTTTTTACCTGGAAACAGAAAGGTGTGATTTCTGATTGTATGAAAGATCTGACAGGAATAATAATCTACAACATTACTTAAAACGTGTATAGAATCATGAGCAATAGATTCAGGATCCTGACAGTGTGCAGAGAGAGAGAGAGAGAGAGAGGGACAGAGAGAGAGAGAGAGAGAGAGAGAGAGAGAGAGAGAGAGAGAGAGTCTCTCTGACCCTGATGGATCACTAATAGAAAACAGCCATTTGATGTAATTATCCCTCTGTTTAAAGCAGACTCTTATCTGAAGTTCCCTAAAGGGGCTTTTAGAAAACAAATGATTGAAACATTGATTTAAAAATGAAAAGAAACACGATGGAATAAAACACACATTTAGTGGGGACATGGCTGCAGACAGTCAGACATGAGAGCAGGTTTATGGATGAGTCTGGTCCCTGCCTCTGCAGGCCTCAACACAGGTGTGAATTGTTGAAATAACCATGCTGTAGACAGCAGGTATGTATCTAAGCAGTCAACTTGCACTACTTTGTCACCTTTCCAGTTATTTTGGACATCGATCCAACATGAAAGTGAATGTGACTCCAGTACCACATAGTTGATCTAAACATTAGAATTAGCTACACAAATGCTAGCATCAGCTGTTCTACATGAACATCAGCATTAGCAGAAATGTAGGAACATTCCTATTAGCTGAGATTAGTTTGAGAAGGGTGGGACTTAGTGAGCTTCATGATTTATTGAGCTTATTTTTAAGCTCTGTAAGTATCTGCTTTGCAGATCAGAGCTGTACTTTGCTGCTGCTCACTGTTTAAAGCATAGGTGTGTATAAATAACTATACTATAGCATCATCAGCAGTTTCAGTGTTATTTTGTGAAGATATTTATATTTTTAAAGCTTATATATGAAAGTTATATTTCATGTTGTCGTCTCATAAAGTTTGGACTGTAAGGATTAACTGAAAGTGAAACCCAATTTTATTTTGAAAGGTTTGCGTGTTTTTATTTGGGGGCTGTGGAGGTGTGCAGAGTCAAGGGCCTGACTGTGCAGCTTTTTTTGGCTCAGAATTTCTTAAGTACCAGGATTTAACTCCTTTCATAGAAGAAACCAAAGATGTGCAGCAGGAAACTTGGTCTCATCAGTGAATGCAAAAAATGCACCTAACATTTAAGAAGATGCTCTTTACTGTCACATATAACTGTTTCTCTGACCATCTGTCCTTAAATAAGAACATTACTGCTTATTTGCTTTCAGGCTGAATCAATAAGGATGACGACTGCAGCAGATAATCATCTGTTATCCATTTATCTGACAACTGCAGTGATGTTTTATCAATGACAGAGCTCAAGAGAAGCTTTAAAAAAGGTTATCACAATTTCCTTTAGAGATGCAAAATACATTTTTATGATTCTTCTTCAAGATTTTTCTTTACAAAAAAACATAAACAGGAAATTATCTTATTCTGGAGGAAATGTTCTGCAAAACTGAAATTTAAGCAAGTGTAATGTCTTATTTGGAAAAATCTTATTAGATTTAGTATGGGCCAAACACACTTGACACATCAAGAAAAATCGAATCCAAAAAGTTGCTTAAATATAAACAATAGACGCATTCAAAAAAAAACAACAACAAATGAAATGTTTCTCATCTCATTGGCAGATTTTCTTTTCTATTTATAAACAATCAGGTATGATATTTATCTTGTAATATCTTCAAATGAGATATTTTTTCGAGACTTGTCAGGTGAATGAGGCGCACAGGAAGTCTAATGAGACAAATTCTTTTTATTCTTTTACATATGCTTAGACATGAACACTTGTTTTCAGTTTTTGCAGCGTGATAGAAAACACAGAGAAACCAGTGTCCTGATTTGAGTTGTCTCTGAGTTAAATAATCCGGTGATTGGATGTTAAGTGCAGCTCTCACCAGGATTAGTTTTGTTGTTTGAGTTGTTTTGGGGAAGCGGAGTAGAAAAGAAAAACAGCTGCAGTTTCTATTTTTGAGCCTCTAAAGTTTAGATGATGTGAACGGTTTATCAGAGAGTTTTTGATGAAAAGAGGAATAAATTGATAAAACTTTCTCTCTTTGAGTCACTTCTCTCAAACAAAGTAGGACGTAAATATTCACAGTATGAACTTATTTGAGCTTCACAAACATTCCTCCTCTGTTTTTCTCATGTTACTATGAGTTCATATCATCTGGGTCTGAGTCTTGTTGACTTCACAGGCCTGAAGGGTGCAAACATGTGATGCTTCACCCTCAGTGACTAACAAAGAAGAGTATTTAGAAGAAGACTCCAGAGAAAGCAAAAGCATGAACATCTCATTCCTCACAGCACAGTTAGAAAATGAAAGAGAGAATCTGGGTGGCTGAAATCAGAACTACATTTTCTGATCATAAAAGTCAGCGATGGTGGGATCTTCAGACAGGAAGCTAATGTTCAGTGGGGTTCATGTTCCCCATTTCAGACTGGAAAAAAGGGAATTAAAGTGACGCATTGGAAACCCTCAAGACATCCTGCTCATCACGAGAGGAATAAATAGCACAGGAGAAACAAAGGAGGGAGAAAAGAGAAGTGTGAGGATCATATCGTTAGACAAAGACATTTTTTTATGAAACTAATGAGTTCCTGTAACAACTGATCTGGATTTAGAGTCAAATGTGAGACTTTTAAGATTTCTCTGTGTGCAGGAGTGTTTTCTTCACCATGTTAGTTCATCCTGCTGTATTATTTACAAGTGTATTGATTTTTAACGACCTAAAGAAACACATGTAGTGTTTTCAGATACTCTTAATACATGCACACTGAACAATGTGATTCATCTCAGCAGTGAGCTGCATGAATCAAGTGTTTGCACGGCTCTTTGTTTACACGACAAAAATCATGAGAATTGATCAAATAATAAGAAATACTCTACATTTAGTGGTTTGAAAATCATAAACAAATCCTCAGTAATCGTTTTACTCACCAGAGAGACGTCTCCCCTCCTGCTCTGGATGATTTTCTGTCAGAATAAATTCTGATCCTTGAAGAAAGAAGAAGAAGAACAGAGTGAGGATGAGCGTCCTGCAGAGATGCACTGACTGTCCTGCGTCCTATGTTAGCAGTTTAAGACAGAGGGAGGTTAGTGAGAGGAGCAGGAAGGAGATAGAGTGACACGCCCTAGAGAGTATCAGAGCACATTACACAGCCCTGAGTGCTTAAAAGGATGCTGGACTGACCATCTGTGCAAAAGACAGCACGGCTAAAGAGACCACAGTGGCATCCACATGTCTGCACACCACTGAGTACCAGGAGGTCATCCAGCAGGGGTTTCACAGATCATCACTCATTAACATTAACATCTGATTAACTCTGGAGTCAAACCACCTCAGAGCTTTGCTGAGAAGACAAAGGAAGACCAGTAACAGCTTTAAAATAAAAGCTCTGGAGATACAGAAGGGTTTAAGATGAAGAAAAAAACACTCACCTTTCAGTCAGAGCTTCTCTCACACAGGAGCGTCTGTGACTCACGTGTAGCTTCTCTGAGCCGAGGCGTCTTTTTTAGTCCATCATATTGCTGATGTGCTTCCTGTCTGACTGATTGAACTGCCTCTTCTTGGTTTCATTTGACTCCGCACTGTAGAAAGTGTTAAGCTCAGAGCTTCTGTCATTTACTTCCACTTAACATAATGAGTGGCGAAGTTTCAACTTAAACAGATGAGTTATAGATTTGCCCCTCCCAGCTGTTTAGTAAAGCTATAGCTTTCAAATTATACCCAGAATGAATATGTGAATTGTAGCATTTGTATTTTGTATTTTGAAAAGGCAACTGGTATAAATATAGTTAGATAAACTGAAATATGTGAGTTTAAATTGCATGTAGTTGTGGTTTTCTTTTTTTTTTTGGACAAGATGACAAATTTTCTCAAATGGTATATAGTTAGTAGTTTCAACTCAGAGGATAAAGTTCAAACAACAAAAATGTTTGAGTTAACAACTACTATGACTGCATTTTATGAGTCAAAATAATTTATAATTTCAACTAAATGTGTAATTGTGACTTACCTCCCTTAGTTGAAGTTCAGTCTTTTTCAAAGTTGAGTTTATTTATGTTTTTAAGGCAGCAATTCAACTTGCTATTTTAATTTAAAACAAAATAACATTTTTTACAGTGTGTGTGGTTTAGTGCAGCTGTGGTCCTGTGACTGCCTCTGTAGATCTCCTGCCTACCAGTGTGGGTTGCTGGGCTCATAAGATGTGTTGATTTCTTCTGTTGCTATGATCACTTCCTTTATTTCTTTGCTATGTTTTGTTTTTTTCTCAGATCACACGGGGCTGAGCTCAGAGAGGTGGTGACAACTGGCACAGGATGACTCAAGCACTAGAATGTCAAACACACATCAAACACTTAAACTTCATTCTTTTATGTGCCAAATCACAGCAAACATTATCTCAAGATGCTTTAGAAAAAAGCAGAACTGGTTACTACTAATAGAGACCCAAAATAAAGACTACATAAGAAGTTTGGTCAGAAAAAACTTCCTTTAACAGACAGAAACCTCAGACAGAACCAGACTCAAGTCAGACAGACATCTGCTGAGACTGTGTCGAGGTTCGAGAGAGAGAGAGAGAGAGAGAGAGAGAGAGAGGATATGACAAACTTAGACGAAGCAGTGGCATATTCCCAAGGGTGTAGAGAACTTCACCATTATCTAACTGCAGTATGCAGAGTGGGTGCTAAACCTTGTGATGTTTCATTTAAAGCCACTGACTATCGCAAATCTCTGCAAGAAAACCCCGTTTCCCATGAGCACCATAAAGTTTGTGTGTACTGAGAAAAGAAGTTTGTGTTTTTTACATTCACACTTTGAGGGACACAGCCCCAACATTTCTGCAATTAAAAACATAGATGTAAAATTTTCCTTTTTTAAAAAATAGTGTGTTCAAATTATTCATTTTAAATAAATATCTTTACACTTATATTCTGCATACACATTTAGTTCATAAAAAAAATAATAACTATTATTATTATTATACATTTAAAAAAGATTTTGAGAGGCGTTAAATCAAACTCATTTCAACAAACATTTGTTTTAATGCATTAAAGAAGTTTTATTTTTCCACAGACACAAATATCTTCACCTGTGGAAACTTCACTCTTAGTCAAAGGAAATTTAAAACATATAAGGCACGAGGTGTATTATTTTCTCTGTGGATGGGGGCACAGTCCTTCACACTTGATACATTTAGCTATTTCATGGTTTTCTTTTATTTATATCATTGCCTGGCCGCACATCTGGTTAAAAATTCTTCTGTCTCATTTACTTTCACATCCTTCTTTCTCCCCCCTCTGTGAAGTGAAACAGGCACAGATATGCAGAAGTAAGACTAACTCTATATTGGTTGAAAAAGTTGAACTCACCTCCTCGAAACCTGGCTAGCAAGTGTAAAATAGTAAAAATTGCACCAAAATTAAAAACCATGTGAGAACTGTGACATCTGAATTAAACAGTAAGACGAATGAGGACGCAGCAATTATTGACTCTTTAAGGCCTTCTTCCCAAAACAGGGAGAATAGAAATATAAACATGTAAGAAAAGTTGTTTGTGTTGGTGAACTCCACCAAGGTACTTTAACCCCCTAAACGTTAAAAATTCCTGATTCATGTTCATGCACAGGAGTCATCAGACTTCTGATCCTTCTCTTGATTGTTCATCTGTTTAAATTAATAGTGCATTGATCCTTTTTGACTAACACCAGGCATCCGTAAATGTGAGGGTAGCTGTGCAAATGTTCAGTTACTCATGTAAACAGATTTCCTCGTGGATTCAGTTCTCATTCAAAGGAAGTTGTGTACGACCATGGCCACGCCCACAGCAGAGTCTGCGTTTTTCCCGTACACCACCGGCTGAGGGAACGCCTTCTCCACTTCCTGCCTCAGCACCTCATTGCGCTCGAGGGCGCTCCCACTGCCCACGATCCTGCTGACCCCCGCCTGCTGCAGACACTCAGCCGGCATCATGGAGGTGATGTTGTCCATGACTCCTCGGCACAGCGCCCGCGTCACATGACCAAGAGACAGATTAGTGGGGGAGATGTCTGAGACTTGGCCCAGGCTGAGTGGAGCGTGTCTCTCTCCCAGTAAAGTGGGACACACTCTGAGGTCGCTTGATTCCTGATTCAGGGCAGAGTGGATCAGCTTCTCATAAAGGTCTGAATCACTCTGCTCTGCACCTGAGACACAAGACACAATCACTGCTTTAAAAACAGACATGACTCTGTAGTGGAGATCACTGCATTGATAAATACAGACATGACTCTATGTGGAAGGCACCGCATGGGCTTAAAATCTCTTCAAAAACAGCTGCATGACATGAGCCTGGAGGTGGAACAACTGTCAAAAGGATCATTTTGTACAATTTTTTTTTTTTTTAAATCAGGGACTGTGTGACTTTGGCTCTAAAGAGAACAGAGATGACTCAGTGTGTTATCAGCATTCGAAAGGCAGATTCTGTGAAAGTATCAGGACATAATAAAGGTCTATGACGTGAAGTTTACACAGTAAACATACCGAGTTCCTTCATCCAGGCCCTGAGCATCTTCACAAAATTGGCCAGCACGTTTCCTCCATTTAGAGAAGCTGCCACCGCTAAGTATGAGTCGTTAAAGTAGGGGAAGTAGGTGACGGGGGAGGCGGGCTGAGGTGAATCTGGAGGTTTGAAGTCAGCTGGCATAGCAAAGGTCAGCTGTGCAGACGTGCTTATGTTGAGAACTGAGGAATAAGAAGGAAGACAGAAACAATATTAAAGAGGAACTAAAGAAGTGTAAAATGTTCAAGACACAAAAAGCAGGATTATAGCTGACAAGTTATTTATTACTGGATCTTATTTCTTAACAAAAGAGAACAAAATGAGACACAAAATTCACTTTCTCTGCTCTGGAGTTATGTTATGAACCTATCAAATAAGGGCACTCCTCTCCATATTTCAGGATTTGAACTGTTTTCCTTCTTGCTGTGAGGCAGCAGTACTAACCACTGCACTACTTGTAGCCCCTGAAATGAAATAATATTTAACAAACTGGTTTAAAATATATAAAACAGAATAAAATGCAACACTGTGGTACAGTCGTTTAGCGCTGCTGCTTCAAAGTAACAAGGTCCCCAATTTGTATCAAGGGTTCAACATTTGTCCTTCTGTGTGGAGTAAGCATGTGATCGATTGGTCACTCTCTAATTGCCCCCAAACCGGTGTGTGTGTGTGTGTGTTTGTGTGTGTGGATGCTTTGTCTCTACATGTCAGCCCTGTGGTGACCTGAACAGAGGGTACTCAGCCTCTAAACCAATGACTGCTAATGGAACAGTAAAGATTATTGAACAAAATAAAATAAAATAAAATAAAACTGTAAGTAACTGTAACTTGTGGTAATGAAAGTGAAGCTCATGTCTGGATTAGTTCTCTTATTAGAAAGGTGCTACAGCAACATTTAGGTTATTATTTCTAGGAAATTATGGAAAATTGAACTAATTCAGATATTTCATTATTTTCATGATTCAAATTGTACAGAACAATAATTGAAAAATATTGTACTATCACTGCTACTAATACATCTAACAATACCCATGTTTATCATAATAACCTGATCAGAAAATAAAATATGAAAACAAGTCAAATTTTCAGTTGAGCACAAACAGAGAGAATCTTAGTGAAAAAATATTTCTCCAGGAACAGAAGGATTGTAACACCAGCTTTAACAGTGATCCCAGTCTAGAAGAGACGTGACTCTACTTCCTGCTTCACCTGCATCTGTCCGTGCACTCATGCAGGAGTAGACAGAGCACTGAAAGTCTCCCAGGGCAGCTGCCACAGGTGTACCAGCAGGTATACCATGCCAGTCACAGCAGGTCTTCCCCGCCAAACCACCGGACGGCACACACCGAGGGAGCAGGTGCAAAGGGAAGCCAGCAGCCTTCAGGCTGCAACATGCACACACACACACAAACATATGAACACACACAGTCATGTTAGGTAGGTTAGGTTTAACAGTTTAAAAACTCTGTTCATGCTTTGAACCAGTTTGTTTTCTGAGCGGCAGGATCACAAATGCACCACCTCAGTCAAAAGAATAAACAAAAACTTAGATGCAATGAGAACAACTTAAGATCTAATCACTGAAGCAGTAAGTTCAGACGCTGATTGAATAAGTCAGTGCTGTTTCTTGGAAACATTACACTTGGGTCCCATTACACATCATCATGTATCTTTGAGCTTGGTCCAACTCTTTAACTGTAATTACAATCAGCACTCAGACATCGATGACTTCCTGGAGACTTTCTCTGAGCTCTCTTTGAGAGGCTGCTGTTTTAGATCAGAATTATATGGAAACTTCAAAATAAATCACCATCTAACCCTGTTAATGTGTCTGCTCAAGTTTCCCAAGTCAACACCATGGTGCAGATCCATTCAAAATAGTGAAAATGGAAGCTCTGTGGCCTTCAAAATAAAGGTCCTCAGGAAACCTTCACACTCAGAGATCAATACCTGCTACACACATGATAGTGCCCCACAGCCCACAGACATCCTGTGACAACGTTAACTGACCACAGCAGCAGCACACTAACAGAGGAGAAGAACAGGCAGGAGGAGCACGCACACATCCAGGACGCACTCATCTTGGATGTCCAGGATGAGCCAAGAACAAAGGAAAGAGACGTACAGAGTAAAGACAACTGTAAGGAAATAAGAAAAACCCACCAAACACAGAATATCTAGTTCATATATCAGAGGGGTGACATCCATGGATCAAAGAAAACACACAAACTAAGCACCCTCATTCAGCACCCTCATTGGCTCATTCATAGGTCCACATGAACCTTGAAGGAGGAAGCAACGCCTTTTAACCCTCCTGTTGTCTTCAGATTCACTCTGCACTGTCTGTTCTGAGTGCTTATAAAAGTACAAGGTCAAAAACTTCCTCCAATTTTTTTCTCCTCTATTTTTGTGAAGATGTATTAACGAGTATCTAGAAATATCTTTTGTGACATATGGTATGATAGATCTCATTTACAAAAAAATATATCTCTTCTTTGAGTAGAAAAAAAAATCTGTGGGATTTTTTAACTAAGGTTATCACAGACAGGTATTTGTCAAAGTGATGGCAGGATACTGAAATTATTTACATTTTTATAATGGCAGGAAGATGCTATTAATTTATATAAAACATACATAAGGGGGGCTCTCCACTGCCTGTCTCTATGGCTGTATCTCAAAGCCCCAAACTATCACCCTTTTTTCCTCCACTTGCATCTTAGTCCCTCACAAGAGATGTATGGGGTAATGATGAGATTTGTTATAAGAGAAATGTACTTTCCCCCGGGGCGTCACATGAAGCGGCGTATTTTAGTGATGACAGTGTCTGCTGATGACCGCTGGATCATCTGTCGTTCAGCTCTAACAGCTGTTTGTGTATCTGTACATGTGATGGCTGTAATAACTCTGGTAAAATATTAACTAACACTTACACATTAAGAAAACCTGCTCTCTGTTTATTCTGTGTCCTGTTTACGAGAACATAGATCACTTTACCAGTAAAACACACAATTATTGGATTATTTATTCATTATTTATCCTTGACTTAGACTTTCTGATTGTGAACTCTGAAACTTACTGAGATACACTTGTTTATGATGTCTTGGGAACATCAAATATTATTTATTTATTGATTAGATTTCAGGGTAAATAGAAACCCTGTTACTCTTTACAAACCTTAGACTCATGGATGAAACTCTGTGACCCCTTTAAACACTTTTTAATCCCAGCTTTCTGAACCTTTTCAGATCTATACTCAGTGACTGTTTTCAGCTTTGTTTTTTTTGCTATGTTTACACTCCCCTAATGCGAAGGTCCAGGTGTTTCGGTCTGAGCAGCTGCAGCATCCAATCAGTGACTGATATCCTATATGGAGGTGTAACTTAAGTGAAAAAATTTCAGCAAAAACAGCTCTCGTGTCTCCTTCCTCCTTTTAACACAATTATCACTTTGTAATGTCCTTGAATGTAGCTGCACAGAAAATACTTTCGGTGCCACACAGGAGAGAGGAGGCCACAGTTTAATGGTTTGAGATGCATCCACAGCTCTGCCCCCAAAAGGCCTCTAGAAGAGAGCTGGCCTATCAGAGGGAAGGGGGTTTATTGAGCAGAGAGCCTTAAAGCAATAGCAGCTAAAACAAAGTGTTTCAGACAGAGACTGAAATTTCTTTTCTGAGATATTTTTTTTCATAACTGTACATCATAAGGAGCCGAGGGGCAGAGTAACACCTTAAACAAAGAAAAATAACCCCCTCTTTAAGTTTTATTTCCAGGGCAGATGTTTGGCTTTCAGATATCGATTTACAGAAATCAGTACATTATTTCTAGACCTCTGTCAAATAGAGCAGGGGAAGCACATCAAAGCCTTCTGATACATAATTGGTTGTTAGGAACAGCGTATATAGGAACAAACAGAAACTGTTTGGTGCCACACACTTGATGAGTGTGTACGTCAAAGATCTCCTTGGCAGTTTTTGAACTTATTTCAAAAATTCCAGCCTCCAGTGAAGTCATTAAAAAGTTACTTAGAAGGCACAAAACTTCAGAGTAACATGAGGCTCCATGAGGAGTTTCAAAAGAAGTCAACACAGCCCTCATTAACCTGCTCTCTCTTACACTCTCACACTCGTCCTCACCTGCTTGAGCCTAGATAACAGACTCTATAGATTAACAACAGTCACTGAGGTGAATGAGGCAGACAATTGTGATCAGGTCACCCAGGAAGGACAAGGTACATACAGGTTTGTACAGAAGCAAACATGTTGTTCAGCTTCTTTTTTTAAACACCATCAAGCACAAACTTAATAGCACTTCATGCATTTAGTTGTGGATGTTATGTAAAGAAAATGCTCAGACTCTGAGTGTCACTGAAAGAGGAAGTTCAGCATGGTACATACATGTCGGTGTTCCACTGGTTGGAGGAGGTGTTGAAGAAGCCCCAGCTGGCTGCGTTCTGGGGCGTCATCACACAACCCTCCAAACCACACAGCATGGACACCACATAGTCCTGGATGGTTCCTGCGACCGTGAAGCCCTCGAGAAACTCAGGTCTGAAGCAGCAGAGCAGAGACGCGTCTTAGTGAGTGGGGTTTCACGCATCTATATATGGATATATCTATACATATATATTTATCTGTGCATGTTGGTGCTTACCTGTGTCTCATGTACCAGAATATCGTTGCACAGCCAAACCCTGTAGCTACACTGAGGTGTGAGTCTGGCTTTGGAAGGGAAGACAGGAAGTGACTGCTGCAGCGCCCGTCCTGCCAGGTGATCAGCTGACTGGTGTCACCAGGTGTGAAAGAGTCTCCCTTTGACCAATCACAAGCTGTGCAGAGGCAAGGCACAAGAAAAATACAGATCAATAAGGTGTGTTTACTTCATGTTGACTTCATGGTCTGAGCTTTAGATAGAAACAAATGATCACAGTTACATATATTTTTATGATCACTAACTAAATTTTTCTCAATTTCAGCAAAATATATCTGGTCTTATCATGTCTTTCATCTTATTTTTCTTCTTGTTATATTGCTTTTCTTTGTTGTAAGTTTTGTGGTTTTTACTTCTATATCATTGCTCTCATTTATTTTCAAAGATCTCTCATTTGCAGTTGGTGGCACTAAAGTAATTTTAATCACATTCAGTGTTTCAATAGTCTGCCAGTTCTGACTTCTTTGTCTGGTTTCTTGTTTATAACGTCTTGTTGAAAATTGTAAAGGTGGATGTCATCATCATCTTCCAAGAAAACAAGTCTATCTACATGTACAAAGAAAGTAACCTAACGTAACCCTGTTTTCACATGTAACCAGCAGAGGGCAGCACCATTGTGGGAGCAGAGTATTCATCCCGCTGAGAAAGAGAGAGTTTTGTCTATTGTCTGAAGCATTGTTTACTCTTTCTTGTGTATTTGTTTGAGGTTTAAAGCTGTTTTAAAGGCCTAACTTAGAGCACAGCAAATAAGAAAAACTTACAAATTCTCTTGTGGGAGGCATCAGTTTACAAAAACGTTACACATAAAATATATTTCATGCCATATTTCAAAAATAAAAGCTTAATTATTTCAGTTTTCCACATTGCACACTTCTTTAATTAGTTTGCAGTACCATAAAAGGTCATTAATGTCAAAGTAAATAATGAGAGTCATTAAGCAGTTTGCTTAATGTTCTTCTGTTCTTGAAAGTCTTCACATCCTAAGTGCATGTGCTGATAAATGTTCTCTGATGCCCCTTAACAGAATGGGAAGTGCAGTCATTACAAAGCTGTTAAACTCAAAGTGAAAACAATCATTGCAGAGTATTTTGAGACAAATTCTTCTCATCTTTGATGATCAGAAAGTCTCAATTTACAGGAGCTGATCAGGGCCTAGTCTGGTATTTGCTTGTTGTTCCCCCTCCTCCTTCCTCTTGTACTCCTTTTCTTTCTAATAAAATGGGGCGCTGCCCACGATGGCCACCCAACAGTTCTCCCCCTACCAAAGGCGAACAAAGTGAATCCTGAATAATGATAACAACTACAAAAGGGAGCTAGACATGTATGAAACAAAACCATTTTAGTAAAGATTGCCCAAATATTAATTTATAATAATAATAATAATAATAATAATAATAATAACAACAGTACATTTAATTTACAGAGAACGTAATGGGTACTCAAAGATCTATTACAAGGTAAAACGATGAACGTTGAAGTTAAAAATAGCAATACAATAGAGATTCATTTTAATGTTCAAAGTTTTCTTAGGCTTAATGGATATGAAAATTATCTAGCTTGACTCAGCAAAGTTTTCACTGCATCTCAGTTTCTTCTTTTGTCTGAAGTCTGTCTGTGTCTGTGTCTGAATCTCAGAGCCCTGCATCTGTTTTACTGGCATTTATGCTTTCTAGTTATATTCTGAATTTTTCAATAACATCTCAGAAAATTTTTGTTAATTAATAGCAAAAAGAAAATAGCTTGCAGATACACTATGAACACACTCTGGTTGTTATATCACAACCAGGTGCTGCTTTAAGCAAATAGAATGAATTTTAAATGTATAATGATAGTCATATCAAGACTTTGATTTTACTGTTATTATTAAACAATGATGCAAATATTTAGAAATGGCTCATCAGTGTCAGTTGGGTTTTATTAGTTTTGAGTAATGATATCATAAGTTACCAGCCTCAGACAGAAATTAAAAGTTAGAAACAAGTCTGGTTACTTCATTCCTTCTGGAATACAATATTTAGATAATATTTTGAATTTTACAGACTCCAATGACCTCAGTGACGCATTACACAGAAAATAACTAATTTTGTGGCCCAAAAAGGCCTTGTCTAACTTTGTATTTACATTTGCATTAACAAAACAATACTCATTTTGTTGATAGTTGTCATTGTGTACAAAGATAAAAGATGTATCAGTGCAATCAAATGTAAATATATAAATTAAGGTATTTTCTTTGTGTCCACAATAAAAATAACACTTTTGTTTGGACTACATTAAAAGGTTACGCCACATTTTTATACTTAATAAAGTACAATTTATTCATATAAACAAAGTAAAACCTTGAAAGATTCAGAAATATAATGCTGGGTATGATTTGTGATTTTTGCCAAGACTTTAATGACGGGGTGTGTTGATGAGCTGTCACTATATCACTGGATTCACACTCTCGAATATTCCAGTGTAAGTATCACCCTGCGGTCATATATTATCATGTTAATAGTTTCCTGGAGGAGCCACAGTCCTCTGACTTAATGAGTAAACAGTAACACAGAGCCGTTATTTCATAAGAACACGTGTGGAAATGCCTCAGCACGCAGACAGACACAGACACAGACACAGACAGGTAGTCAGTGGTCTCACCGCTCTTAGGTTTCCAGAATAAAACTCCGTGCATCTGTCCGGACAGACCGATGCCTCTGACCCGCAGCAGCTGCTCTCTGGGCAGCAGAGACACACACGAGTTCAGAGCCTCTATGATCCGGACCGGGTCCTGCTCTGCAGCCTGCACCGCCAGGAAACACAGTCACACACGGGTCAGCTCTCAGCAGAGGGAGCTAACGGCTCACACTCTCTGTCTACAGGTGTGTGTGGGCTGGAGCAGCACGTGAACACACTCACCTTTATGCCGCTGTTGTCGGTGATATCTGACGCAGTCGGTAGCGCCTGAGTCGCAACCACAGACCTGGAGTCAGTGTCTAATAAAACCACTTTAACCGAGGTGGTGCCCACGTCTACACCCAGAACACAGGCAGACATGGCTGCAGAGAGCTCGGGTCAGGTCGGTCTGCTGCTCAGGAGCGGTGACGTCACGACTACAAGGTAATGCGGGGCAAAGTCAACAATGCTGAGTTCAAGGACAAAAAATGCGTCGGAAATTTTCACTTTAACTGCGAGAAAGTCTTTTAATTCCTAAAATACTCACAACAAAAGACACACTGGCTTGTTTTTTTTGATAATTATTATCTTACGAGTGGCACCAACTTTATTCAGACAAGGCCAGCAAGACACTTCTTCTGATGGACGATGGAGTTGTGCATGTATGATACATAGTAGAATTAGTGTGATACCTGTCTGGCTCAGTAATGCACACATCTACTCCTTTGAGCATGGTAAATTATGAATGAATACTAAATAAAACTACTAATACCATAACTAATAATAATAATAATAATAATAATAATAATAATAATGATGATTTTATACATGCAACAAAGTGATTCCTGAGGCAATAAAATCAGCTGATAATAGGAGAATAGCACCAAAAGCATATACATTGTTCTGCCCGATAGCAAAGGTGGAAAAAACCCAAATATCTTTTAAAAACAAAAGTAAGCTAAAATTAAATATGTATTTTGGACCGATAGACCATTTTTGGTTCAAATTAAAAGCCAAGCCTCTGTGTTTGAACCATGTAAAGGATGGGTTTCTGGATAAAACAGACGTATGGTAAATTGTAGAGGTTGGTGTGGGGGGTAAGAGTAATAGATGTATCGTTAGTTTAAATTATGAAATAATATAAAATGAAAGCTGATAGAGACTGGACTGTAAAAAAAATAATCAAAACAAAAATGCCTTGATTAATCTCAATTTTCAGCAGATTATCTATATATCAATCGCTTTTTCTCCAAAAATGAAAGAAGGAAATAAGAAAAAAGGAATAAATCATCATCATTAGAAAACTGCAATAAAATGTGAGAAACTGGCTCAAAGCTTTCGAGGAACAGCCCAAGACTTCCGCTGGTACTTTAATTTCCCAGTCTTTGCTGTGTCACAAACGCACCACGTCATCGCCCTCTCTTTGATGATGAGCCGTTCCCACAATGCACCGCGGAGCAGCGAGCATGGCCGACGGTTTCCTTGAAGTGAGAAGTGAACGAGAATGAAATCTGTGACTCCGAGCGGAAAGAGCTGATATTCATCCAGAAACAGAAGAACACCAGAGTCCGTGGAGTTAATCTGACAGATTATGGTTTTATAACCGCGCTGTGACGAGTCTTCGAGTCTCTGAAGGTTTTTTTTCTCGGTGAGAGTCTGATGCAGCTTTAGCTCCTGACTGTAGCAGCTTTAGCGCCGCTAGTGACGAGGATGAGGAAATAAATCAGCTCTGTCAAACACCAGAGATAACACAGGAAATAAAACTGTGATTAATTATCGAATTACACATTTATCCTCCAGTGTTCCTCCTTAAATGATGCATCTTTATGGATTTACTGATGAATAGGGCTATGAAATTAGGAAGTAGCCACCTAGCTTCCTTATTGTGAAGAGATGCTAACACTACATTAACATTGTTCTTCTTTTCTCTTTATCAGCTTTCCTCTTTTTTTTTATGCACAGGCAGATTTATGCTGTATATGTTGTATTATGTTTGCTGTGTGTCTGTAAAAATATATATTCGACTTCTGACCTTTGTTCCACTTTTGTAAAATTAGCATTTCAGGACCAGGGCCAGTGTCAACATCCTAGGGTCTTTAAACAGTACATGTATAACATTAACTATTAATTAATGCCAATTTTCCAATTTTCATTAGATGGTTAAAGCTATTCTTTGTCACTGTTACATCACATGTAACACTGAGTTGTAAAAGCAGCACTTTACCTGTTTAAATATGATTTGATTGATTGTTCCTTCAATATGTAGCATTCAATACATTTTATTTTATGACTGGATTTTCTTTCAAAAGTCAAAGTATAGAAGCACATGTCACATGAAACTGAAGTGTAAGAATAATAATGTTCACATTACTTGAACTGTTTGATTGCATCTACCTTATTTGTAGGGTACATGATTATGAGCTCAATGTAAAGTCAATTAATTATGTTGAAACATTAATACGTAGTTTTATAAGAACATCCACTGACCTGTTTGTGTTTTATGTTTATTCATTGGACTAAAATGAATTATTTTTTAAAATCAAATTATCCAACAGGATAGAAGTGTCACTGATCATATCTATTTGGCTGATGAAAACTTCACCCATTTATTGTTAACTATGTATTAAAACAAATAAATTTCATATATTAAGAGACTGTGTAATCACAAATCTTAAACCATTGTTTAAAGTCTATCCCATTTCTCCCTCTCCTCTGAACCAGCAGTGTCTTCCTGTGACAGCTGACCAGAGCCGACATGGCAGCAGTCGTAGCCAAGCGTGAGGGACCTCAGTTCATCAGTGAAGTCGCTGTGAGGGGGAACGCCGCCGTGCTGGACTACTGTCGCACCTCTGTGTCCGCTCTGTCTGGAGCAACAGCCGGTATCCTGGGGCTGACTGGACTGTACGGCTTCATATTTTACTTCCTGGCCTCTTTTCTCCTCTCTCTGCTGCTCATTTTGAAGGCAGGACGACGGTGGAACAAGTGTTTTAAATCACGGCGGCTGCTCTTCACAGGGGGCCTCGTCGGGGGGCTTTTCACTTACGTCCTGTTCTGGACTTTCCTCTATGGAATGGTGCATGTGTACTAAAACCATACAACCCTAATAACCCTGAATTAATCTTATCTAATGCTACGTAACGCGATGTCTGCCCTGCTGTTTGTAGATGAGACTTTGGTGAAAGAAGTTTGATTTTCTCCATCATGAACTGTTGATTTCATGGAGGATGGTTCAGTTATTAGATCAGAAAGAACAAACTCCCTTATTTTTGTCCCCCGTCACCTCACATATGGACTTATTTCACCTGTAATCCTGATTTGTCATCACTATAATCCACACCAGGATAAGAGCCATAGTTAGGATAGTAAAGGTTGTAGTGTAACATAGATCAGATGACATCCTAACAGAGTGAAATTACATTTCATTATAATTTAATTAAAACAAAACTGATTAAAATAAATACCTCCTAACACCTTGTTTGTAATCATTGTGAAACCGTATCTCTGTCAGACAGTGTCATTTGTTAACAACAAGACAGGTCCATTATTTTTCCTCCATGACATTGACACAGAAATACAGGATGGAAGAAAGTGACCATGCAGTTCAACTTTTTACACAAATCAGCAACAATCAGGTGGAGCACTTCGCTGTGCACAGTGACACTTTTTTTTTTTAACTGGACATACAACAGAAAACTCAAATATCTGACACAAGACAGGAGTGAGAAACATCCAGCTAAAGGAAAAACGATTAAGACAATTCCCACTGTGTGTTTGTCACATTACTTCACTTAAATATTTTCCCTTTGTACCTCTATATACAACATTATTTTGCTGACGAAACAACAGTGATATTAAAGAGTTATTTATCAGAATAAAATCAGTTTAGCCCTTCATGATGTTTCTCTGAATCTAAGACAAAGGAGCTGTAAGCTTTTCACATACATCCCACAGTGCTTCACATTGGTGAGTTTAATTACCACTATGTTGTAATCAGTTGTTTCTAAGCTATAAATTTTGGACCTTAACACAACATTGTATCAAAGCTATATTAAAGTAGAACCGCAAAGTTGTGCGCTGCATCAATGTACAAGCAGCGAGAGCTCCACAGCTACAATGTCACAATACATTTCATTAAAGGGACCATACAACAACCTTTTTACAGGTGCAAAGAGCATAGCAGGTGATATAATGACACGCAGTCACTCCCTTCACCTGCAGGTGCATCTCAGTCATTTATAACATGATGGAAAAGTTCATTTATTCTTATGGTTTTGTTCAAAAAGTGAAACTCATATATAACAGACATAAACTATGTAAGAATTGGACGCAGTCTCCATGACGTCACCCATTTGTTTCTGAAACATTGTTCTGAAGCAAAATAGCTAGTGTGTCATATTGGAAATGGGCGAGGTGTAGAATAGCTATTGTGCCAATAGAAAAATTAACAATTCAGACTTAGGTAATTTTTTTGTTTATTCCAGGCTGTAAACATGTATTTCTGCTCTGAAAACATCATTCATTGTTTTGGTGCATTTATGACTACAGGTGCTTCTGGAGTCAGCCTCAAGCAGACGTTTGACTAACTGCAGATCTGAGCACTTCTGCATTGTCCCAGGTTTCTACTTGATATCAAGTGAAAAATCTTTTACATTCATTTCTTTTAGTTGTAATGGTTATGGCTTAGGGTTAATGAAAACCCCAAATAAGAAGAAAGTGAAAAATGTTGAAGTTTAGACTCCTTCCCCAAGGAGAGTAAGACACTTAAAGTTAATTTTAGAAAAGCTGGTTGTCCACTGAGTGCTGGGTCCAAAGTAGTGGAAGGACAAAGTGTGGTAGAAAAAGATGAACAAGCAGCAGGGATAAGCTCAGTCTGGAGAGGTCGAAAAGATATGCACAAGAACTTCAGAAGGAGTGCACTGAGACTGGAGTCAAAGCATCAAGAGACACCACGAACAGGTGGGTCAAAGAATTTAACTACAACTGTCTCATCCCTCCAGTCACACCACGTCAGAAGAGTCTGACCTTGTTGACCTGACCTGACCTGTGGATGAAGGACTCAGAGTCTGGAGGAAGAGTGGAGAGACTCTAAGCTGCTTGAAGTCCAGAGTAAAGTTTCCACAGTCACTGGTAGTTTGGGGGGGTTCTGCTGCTGTTGGTTCACTGTGTTTCCTGAAGTCCAGAGTCGACACAGACGTTTACCAGGAAACTTCAGAGCACTTCATGCTTCATCTGCTGACAAGTTTTATGGAGATGATGATCTCATTTTCAACAGGACCTGGCTCCTGTCCACAGCACCAAAGAACCAAAAGCTCCTTAAATGATCTCAATGGAGAGAATCCATGAATGAGCTGTGATAAAATCTCAGCAGAGCAACAAGCTGATCTCCACGACACATCAGACTGATGCAGGGATTAATGCAAATAGAGACCAAACCAAGCACTGAGTGAATATAAAAGAACATATTTTTTGATTTTCTTTGCCATGATTTTAATATCTTCACATTCGAAGGAAATAAATACTTGAATCATGTCACTCTGTGTGAAGTGAATCTATCTAATATATGAGTGTTAGTTTTTGAGTTGACTGACTGACATAAATTAACTTTTCCATCATATTCTGTATATTTCACCATTGATGCCTGATCATCAGGCTCTGATGTAAAGTAATAACAAACATAAGACATGTTTTAGATCAGTCTTCTGACAAACACACATCAGCCACCAAAGCTAGATGTACTGATTTTTTTTACATAGCACAAAGATTGTGAAGCAAATATTTGTTGATTGCTTCAGTTTTTGTGTATTTTCACCGAAGGTATCAGGATTATCACAGTAGTTGTTTACATCTTTGGTAGACCTGTTGTTGTCTTCCACGTCACACCCTTGGATCCACCTCTGTAAGTGTTTCTGCTCAGCTCTCTGGCCCACAGAGTCAAATATGAACCTTTTTTTGGACCAACATGTCTTCAGTCAGAAAAAGCATCACCCAAACAGCCTCACAGGCAGTCCTGCAGCCAGGCCAGAAGTCTGACTTCTTTCTGTCTCAGAGACGTAAACTGAGACCAACACAGGTCACTCCACCAGTTAACTTAAGCCTCAGAGGAGAAAGTGATGTGGTGCCTTGGCTCTGCCCCCTGAGGAGACACCAGGGCGGAGTAACGCTGTCCCGTGTTGCGTGGAATGGTGGGACCTCGTTTGTCCACAGGCTGCTGGTTCTCCACAGGCAGAGAAGGCTCCTCCTCCAGCTTTTTGGTGGAGTTTTCTGCATCTTTCCCTGCATGTGGTTTCCTGGATCTCCTTTCTCTGTGTCCGGACTTGCTTTCCTTTGGTTTCTCCTTTTCTTTGCTAAAAACATCAAATGTTATAAAACATGTCAATAAATGTGATACTCAGTTCACTCAGTGATACACTTCAAAAACTGAAATCAAAGCAAGTCATTATATCTTATTTGAAGTAAAAAGATCTTATTTTTCTTGATTTGAGCCACATTCACTAGATCAGGTCATAAAAATGTCTTATCTCAAGTACAGTTTTTTGAAATTAGAAACATGTCTTAATACAAGAAACTTTTTTCTTATTGCAGTGGCAGATTTTTTTTGACTAATTACAAGTAAGTCAGACTTAATTTTTGTCTCAAAATCATTTAAAAAATTACATTTTCCTGGACTTATCAGCGAAATGTAGCTCATATCAAGAATAAAAACACAATTTATACTGAAATGAAGACATAATGACTTGCCTAGTTCCAGTTTTTGCATTGTAGAAACATATTGCAGTTTACAATTCACTTTGGTCTGTTACCACTGCTGCTATCTGTGCGCATATGGAGTCAGTACATGTCCTTCTATTGACCATTTTCACTTTTATCTTCACTATGTGCACTCAAACATTCTTGTTCCATCATCACAGACTGATGACATCAAAGTTCACCTGTCTCTCAGGTGTTTCTTCATACCAGATGATCAGTGGTTCGTTTTCTGCAGAGTTACATGCTGCATTAACATCAGTAAACTCTGATTCTGACCATGGAAACGTTCTCCATCAGGGGGCGATATGGGCCAAATATGTCAGGGTGGTTTTAGGTCAGGATCAGGATCTGGATCTCATCAGGATTGTTTTTCAAATTCATACTATTTTGACCTCATACAACATTTTAAGATCCAAATATTTCTGATCCTGCTTCATGAAATATTAATCGCATCATTTTTTTGGTCTTTATGCTCAGTTTCATAACTTAATTCTGGGTTTTTTTGTCCTGTAATGTGTTTTTTGAACCCTCACATTTGTTTGTGAGCCTTTCAGAAAAATCATCATCATTTAGAACATGATTCATCTAAGTGATGTAAATAAAACATTATAAAATCAAAGCTGGGGGTATTATGAGAATGGACCACTTCAGATATGTCTCCCTTAAGGTTTATGCTGAGTTAAATCTTCATTTGATGCTGTTGACACAAGGATAAAATTCCTGAGCAAGACCATTTTTTTTTTTGAGTCTGAGCGTTTTTTCCAGTTAACTTTGTTTTGCTGTATTAGGAAAAGCATGTTCGATGCTGAAGACTGTAGAAGGTTAAAATATTGTGCCAATATAAGGGGAACACATGCAGGTGCTACACTCAGGTTATGAACAGTTACTGTAAACATACTTGAAGTTGATGATTTCAAACTTCCTCTCTCTGTAGAAGGAGCTGGTGTTCATCATGTAGAGTAGAATCATATCACACACAAAGGCTCCCTGAAAGCAGAAAAATCAAACATGATCTGTTTTATTTCTGTATCAGGTGATCATGTCACCCTCTAGTGCAGTCATTCTCAACCTTGGGGTCCTGACCCGAATGGGGGTCATGACATAATTTCTTAGGGTTGCCCAACCATTTTGGAAAAATTTAACTAATATTAAATTGAAAAACATCAGGCAAGGTGGTATAAGTTGTGTCCTGCTTCATTATTTTTCCAAAATTTATTGTATCAGCTAAGTTTCTATAATCTGAGCCACAGTGTTTTGCCTGAACGAGTCCAATGAGCCAATGTTCATGAACTTTATCTTTTGCACTGCAAAAACTGAAATCTAGGCAAGTGTTAATGTCTTATTTTTGGTAAGAATTGTCCTTTTATTTTCAAAATGAGCATTATTCAACCGACCAGTCCAGAAAAAATGTCTGATCTTGAGTTATTTAAAGACTAGAATGATGTCTAAGTTGCTTGAAACAAGTATAGAAAAATCTGCCAGTGGAGTAAACATAAAAAGTTTCTTGTTCTAACACATTATTTGTATGAAAAGAAACTTGATAAGCAAATTTGGGTGATTTTTTTACCTGTTTCAAGCAAACAAGAGGACAGTTTTGTTTTTAAAAAACTTGAAAGAAAACATTTTCTGGACTTGTCAGTTGAATGTGACTCATATCAAGAATAAAAGACCACTTTTATGAAAAATAGTGCATAAACACTTGCTTAGATTTAGTTTTTAATAGTGTGGGCAACGTGAACTGAAGGTGCTTTGTTTATGCCTTATTGGCGGTGTAAGATTTATAAAGAGCCCCCCCCCAAAAAAAAAAACCTTGCACAAAAATGAAAAGAAAGAAATGCTGACTCATTCTTTTTTCAGGTTTAGCAACATAAATGTTCAAAATGATACACAGGCTGTTTTTCTCCCCGCTGTTTTGTTAAGGATTGAATTTGTTTGTGTTGATTGTTGTTTTCTTCAATTCAATAGAAAAATAAATAAGTAAACCCTGGGAGGTCCAGATACTGGTGCATGTGAATATTAAATTGGAGGTCACGACTGAAAAAGGTTGAGAACCACTGCTCTAGTGGACCTTGAATATGACTGTTTTTAAGCTGAAGCAGCTTCACAACAACACAACATTTATTCCCCATCACCATGACGACTCACCAGCCCCAGCAGAGCAACTCCTGACCCTATGGCAATGATTGTGGGAATAATGTTGAATTTCCCAGCCTGCAAGAAAAATCCACACAAACTCAGAGTCTAGTTTCCAACCTGAGACTGTCCTTCAGAAAAAAACACTATTTTCAGGGAACTTTACCTTTCCATTGACCATGATGTCAAAGCGGATCCCATACACTTTGTACAAATCACGATAGCCAGCACCACTTTGGTTCTTGTAATACTGAGCATATCTGACAGAGAAGAGGGAGTAAAAGAGGTTGAAGTCAGGAGTAAAGTCAGACCAGAGCCAGGCGGTATATTTATTTCTGGCACACATGGAAGAAGACATACCTGAAGTTGTATCCTGATGTGACTGAGTTGTTTGTGTTGATGTCCAGACGAGTGAAACTGTACTCTGGGTTACAGTGTGTAGAGTCTTTATCCAGGTCACAGTCCCACTCTATGAGGACACCCACAGAGCCACCCTGTAAACACACACACATCATACATTTATATAGACAGTATATAACCTCAGTCTATTGTGATGTGATGATAACAACAAAAAATAATTCCAGGATATAAACTTTAAAGGTGTGTATGAACGAGTGGTGCTGTATGTAAGACAGTAAAATGAAACTACGGAAGTGTGAATTTAGGAAAAGTGAGCTTTTTTCATTTAATATTTCTCAATTCTACACACAAAAGCTTACACACATCAGTCAGTCAGATGGCAGCAGCTCTGCAGTATTTAGTCATGTAGACATGGTGAAGAAAAGCTGTTTAAAGTTCAAACTGAGCATCAGGATGAAGACAAAAGGTGATTTAAGAGACTTTGAATATGGTATGGTTGTTGGTGTGAGTATTTGACAAACTGACAATCGACTGGGATTTTAACCAACAACCATCTCTAGGGTTTACAGAGAATGATCCTAAAGCAAGAAAACATCCAGGGAGCAGCATTTCACTGCGACTAAATGTCTTGTTGATGTCAGAGGTCAGAGGAGAATGGACAGACTGGTTGGAGATGACAGAAAGATAACAGGAACTCAAAGATCCACTGGTTACAACCAAAGTCTGCAGAAGATCATCTCTGAACACACAACATCCAACCTTGAAGCAGACAAAAAGATACTACAGCAGTAGAAGAGCACACCCACAGGGGGACCCGCCCATCAGCTAAGAACAGGAAACTGAGGCTACTATTCACACAGGCTCAACAAAACTGGACCATAGAGACAGAAAAAACAACTGAGCCTTGTTTAAAGTCCACAGTCTACCTGAGTATTGTTGTTGACCATGTTCATCCCTTTATGAGCTCAGTGAACCATCTTTTCATTCTGATTCTGTTTGTAATGACTGTGATGGATCTTCTGGAGTTATTAACATAATCAGAGCTGTTAAACATGTTTGATCATAAACTACCAAAGTGTCTTTGATGGTTGAGCTGGCTGAAAGTAAGTCACATGATCTTATCTGGCTCTCTGTAACATTTGGTACCTTAGCAGCCATATCCTGAAAGTCGTACCCCGTCCAGCTGACCAGATCTCCCAGGCGGAAGATGGGACAGTAAGGGTTGTTTTCTTTATCAAAGGTGCATCTCTTCAGGTAGTTTTCATCACTTGTGTCCAGGACGTTAGACCTGAAAGACATGAATAACATCTGTCACTTTAAAGATTTTCAGGAAGTATCAACACCGCTCTTTTTAATGTCACATTTACTCAACTTCTCTTGTTAGCTTGGACTTTTAGTCTCTACCTTAGACACTGTTAATGAATAACCTGAGCATGTTGGTTAACAACAGATTACACAACAGACACTTCCCAACAAGTGATTTGTTTAGAAAACAGTAATTCCAGGAGCGGAGTCCAGTGAATGAATTCTTCCTCAAATAATTTCTGACTGTCTGCCACTTTATTGTCAATCCTCATGAAGTCCTGTTTCAAGTTTTACCACTTACAGGACTGTTTTCTCGATTGTATGGACAATTCTTTCCCCTACTTTGTTGTATTTATTGGTTCAACTTAAATTTTTCATTAAAATTTTTTTTTTTAATGTAAAGTATGCAAATCTTTGATCTTTGTTGAAGTCAATTTGAAAAATGAGGACAAACCTCTTCCTGTTTCACATTTTACTAATAGCCCCGTGGTTATTAATACCGTGAAAACATGGTTTCTGTCAAGAGCTTTTGGTACCGAACTTGAATCAAGTGCAGATGCAGTCGTGTATGTATAGATAAGATAACTGCACATTGAGGAGAAGTAATAAAGAGATTTTATAACACTGCTTGCATGCAAAAGAATACTACTGTGCACTGAGTGACTTATTGTACTTCATACAGTTAGAAAGAAATAAAAATTCACTGATAAGGTAAAGGAACTCGTTTCACAGCATCCAATATTGTTGTATTTTAGTAAACTTTAAACTTTAAGGGATTCTAAAGGGAAAGTAAAATTAAATTTTCTTCACCTCATTCATAACAAAACACCTTAATATTTATTAAAGCCTGTGTTCCAGGCTCAGTTGGAGGGGGTAGGATGATGGGGATTGCAGCCCTGATTTACTTTCAACAACGTTTTAGTTTTTGTGTTTGACAAAATAATAATACTAAATAAAATTTTAAAAAGGGGAGGGTGAATGTCTGAGCCCACAAACTCATATTGCATCCATTAATGATCACAATAAACAGAGAGATAAATGTAAATCCAACCAATGAGCTCTTCTGTGGTAACATGTTCATTCATAAAGAGTAAGAAGACAACAGGATGCCGTTAATGTATTGTTTGGCTAAAATCCAGAAGTATTTGCTAATTGATTGAGACAAAATCAATGTTTCGATTATGTAAAAATAGAATATAGCACTTCTTTTATCTTAAAGTGTCATGAGCACAGTTTCCACTGATGCTGTTGGACTTGATCATTGTTTTATGTTAAGTATAAAAACATAAAGTGATTGTAGTGTCACTTTTTACATCAACTAAGCTTTATGACTCTTTTTGATTCTGAGTGAAAGGTCTCCACCTTTGCTGAACAGCACTACACACACTTAAAGCCACACGTACATTATGTGTATGTCAGTCAACACAGCTACACCCTCTGAGAAAAGTGTAACCGGATGCGTCACAACGCAAGACGTGTAGAGTTGCCATATTGGGCGCCGCCTATAAGGAAGCAGTGCTACGACAGGAAAACTCACATTAATCAAAAGCAGACAAAGATGGGTGCAGAAAAGAAGAGGTGGTGGTGTAATCTTAATAAGATCATGACTGATGAATTAGCAGCTCCTTGAAGAACCTTTCATGCAGCACTTGAACTCTCAACAGCAGAGAGGGCGACAGGGTAACCCCCATCAGATGGGACACCTGTCCAGGGCACAGCCCGCTGTCAAGGACGGCTCAGATGACTGTTTCACTGTCTCACTCAGTGCAATGCACCGGTCAGTATAAATAGAAGGCTCTCTGCACCCTGGAGTTATTTAAAGCAGCCACT